>CM071937.1:81404813-81731099 GCA_016081115.2 Rehmannia glutinosa
TGAGTCATTCCCATATGATTGGAGTGAGACTCAAGTCAAAATGGTAAGCAGCAGTGATGGTCAAGCTGCAACATACATTTATCCGATTGGAAGAAAGTCAATTATATTACTCAATATAGCAATAAGTCAGTGCCGGGTCTTAAGGTGTTTGGCCCAAAAACAAGCAAAAGGAATAAACCAATGGGAAATACTGAAGTATGTGTCAGACCCTGTCATAGCCGCAGAGCCATTTAATATGAGAAGGAGTTAACATCACAAATGTTACTTGAGAACAAGAAAAGACAAGCCGAACAAGAAGTGTCATTTGAAAATAGCTTTATCTCTTGGCGAACAAATTTTCAAATGAGCACTATTAAGGCTGAGGAAGCATTTGAGAAAATGTTACGATTTACAATAACAAATCAAGCAAATTGTCGACAAGCATAACTTGCAATATTATCAAAGCTTATCAAGAAAATCCTCAAGCCCAAAACCTCGATGGAACTCGATCCAACACTGTGAGAAGGAAAGATTACTTCAACCGGGTTGAAGAGGAAAAGTTTCAAGAATGAAAAGGGGTCTAATCTACAAGTTGGAAGGAGCTATAGAGAGGTTCAAGAGTGTACGCTAGAAGTTTCAAGTTTGTTGGAAGGTCGTGTGATTAATTCAAAGACTTGAAGGAGTCAAGTAGCAAGGCAACTGTTTTATGAAGAAGTGAGTCGCGAGCTTGATTGTGTGTGATGAAGGCTGTCTCTAGGATGGCCGAACTCCTTTATAACCTGATATGTTACTTAGTGGATTCCTCCAGAGTTGGAGAAGAGTGGATTAGAGGAATTACCCCATCCTCGAACCACTATAAATTGGCTTGAGTCATTCTTTGACATTTACTTTCTTGCTTATATTTTCATATTTGCCGATAATTTATATTGCTATCCAACTGATAATAACAAGTCTAAAACAAGTGTTACGAGCTTAAAAATTAACAAAGGGTGTTAAGTCTTATGATGTTAAAACCAAATCACTAAAGAGTTAAGTGTTGTTAGCCGACCCCCTAGGTCCCTCAAGGACTTAGCTGATTTGGAGTGAACTCTGTTGATATTTTAAAAGGACTTAAAAGTGAAAATTTGGTAAGGTTTATTCAACCCCCCATTCTAAACCTCACGCCATTCCGTTGGGAACTACAATACTAAAGATAAAACACTAATCTAGTTAGGTTTAGTGATTGATTGCGTTGGAGATGTAGATGATGAGAAAATTACAACGGTGGTTGTTTTACCTTGGAAATAATTTGGTGTCTTGAAAGATTTGTAAACAAAATTATATTTCTCTTTATTGCCGAATTTGAATATGTTCTTTGTTGGAGTTGTTGTTCTCAATTACTTTAGATGAATCAAATGATTGAGGATTATGGTCTTCATCATGATATATTAACCATTTATTGTGATAATTCAAGTGCTATTGATATTTCAAATAATCCAGACAAAACTCTCAGACAAAAGACATAGATATATCGACACCATTTTATTATAGAATTGGTTGAGAAAAATATTATTCGCATAGAGTACATTGGGCCCAGAAAATTAGTTGGTGATATTTTCACCAAAGCTTTAGATTTTGAGAGATTTTCACTCTAAGGAAAGATCTTGGTTTGTGTGCTATCTAACATTGTCTCAGAAAGTGTTGCATCTCTCACAACAACACTTGCTGCAACTCCCTAGCTCTTTTACCTTTTTCTTTTTCCTGTTTGCATTCATGCATTAGTTAAATTTGCATTTGTACGACTGAATCAGTTCGTCAGAGTTCTGGTAATGTACTCAAAATTGTTCACTTGATAAGTTGATGTGAGTGGATGTTTCCAATCTACAAAATTATTATTATATTTTGAGCGATGAGTTTAAAAAAATATACGACCATGTTTGAGGCCTTTGAGGGAAACAACTACCTACCCCTCTGAGTGCAGCTAAACATATTGACCAATTATAACCTTTTAAAAGTGTTTTAAGCGACATGATCTTATGAGAAAAAGCTACCGTTCGGATTTTGTGTGAAAGCTACCCACTGGCTAAATATAAAATGTATCTTGGAAAAATAAAAAAATAATAATAAAAACTCTAAAAATCATATATGATGGGTATGTGGATCGCTATTCATTGAATCGGCATAAAGGTGTCTCTCAAGGTGTTCTGACCTCAAATGCGATGTCGGTGATATAAGTCCTCCAACATGTGTGCGTTTTCTATTTGTTTGTCACATATCTAGGCATAATTAGGGCATGCAAATTTGATGAAAAATGAAGAATAAGCAAAATTCGGATTCCCTTGGATTGTATCACGATCTTGGATTTTTCTTTCCATAATTATTGGATTTTCTTGGTTGTTTAAGTTTTATGGTGTTATATGTTTTGTGATATGTTTGGAATGGTTTGAAATATCTTGAGACTATCTTATCTCTATTTAGGGTTAAGTATTTCACTAATTTCAAAGACTTTAAATTCAAAATCAATTTGAAAAGATTCACATTCTATTTTTAAGATCCGATTTGGGTAATTGTTTTTGTTGGGTTTCTCAATGAAATCCACTCGTTAAGCGGTTTTTTAAAGTCTTTATTATGGTGACTTATTTCAAATCACACCTCATATCACTCTCCATCTCATAATACTCTCTAACTCTCTCTTCTCTTACTTTTCTCTCTCGTTTCTTTCTTTGTGTTTCTTACTAGTTTGTTTGTGAGATTATTCTTGTGATATTCTGCGTTCTTGTACATACGCTACTAATCAAATATGAAGAAAATTCTCTCGGGTATTTTTCACGGATTTTTAGCCATACATCGAGCTTGGGCATCATCCTCCTCAACTCCACAAGCATCGGAGTCAAACACTCGAGCACCGAGAAAAAATCGAAGGGAGAACCTCCATGGTGAAACTCAATCGAACCCCACCGAGAATCCACTCTCTACAACTATCTCCGGTGTTGACACAAGTCTGCAACACCCCCTACAACACCCATTCTTGAAACCCGGGTTGAGTAAATCAAGATAGTTAGATGGAAGAACCCCCTTAAATCCTCCGTCATTCTACTCGGTCCGAAATTTGCGAGTTGCAAAATAGGAGCCTCTACGGAAGAAACTCCACAAGAAAATCCTGAAAATCTTGATGAAATGACATCCATGGTCATTGCCCCTAAAACACCAACTACAATTGGTGTTTTTCCTCCTAGGATCCTAAAAACATGAGTAATGTGGACGATCTCCCGATTTGCCACACAAGAAAAAAACCTCGAACCACAGAAGGATTTTCTTCTACTTAGTCCTCTGGTGGTGGCACACCCTCTTAAGAAAAATCAAGAGAGAAATGAAAGTTGTGAAACGTTCTTCTAAGAAAGGGTGAGAACCATCTTTGTTTTGGACATCCTCTTGCAATCGATTCTTGATGATGATCTATCCAGGTATGTGATGGCTAGAAGGTCGAACTCAAAGTCAAAGACTCGACTAAGAAAACTCGAACCAAAGAAACTCCGATAAAGAAAGGGTATCCTTCTACTGCGAAGAAAAGAAAAGGGTGTATCCGGGTCAGGTCCGGTAAGAATTGACATGGAAGTTCCTCAAAGAAGGCTCTATGGATGAAGGCGAGAAATTCTAGAATCTCGAAGAAAAAATCTGGGCCAAGTACTAAACAAATAGTGGTAAAAGTGTTGCTACTCCAGTTGCAACATTTTAAGTCGGAGGAAAGGTCGAATCGGACAATTCTAGCAATGAGGATTTCGATGCGAAAGGAAGATGACAAGGATAGCGATATTAATCCCGATTTTGTGCACGAGATAGAGAGTGAAAGAGCTTAACATGGTGTCCCTACAAGTGTTATTACTGCACAGAACACCCGGCTCGGTTGTGATTTACGAGCAACTAATCCTCTCTTGCATCCCCGAGTCTTTTCTGCCTTGGTGATGAGTATGAGATAAGTAAAGCTTTCTGTGAATCTTTTTATAATGAGGTTGCTTCCACTCGGTTTGAAAAAATGCGTGATCGAAAGTTTATTTGTGAAAAAATAATTGAGTATGATATCTTTGAGAAAAATAATATTGTTCGTCTGTTTCAAAAGGAAATTTGTTGAGTATTGTGACCACTGCTATGCCCTTTGTGAGAAATGTGATTTTATAATTTTATGCTAATTTGGAGTCCATTGCTAAGAATAGAAGATTAGCTAAGTATGGGAAAGTGTATGTTCGCCAACAAATTTATGATTTTTCTCCAAGGGTCATTAACACTTTCTTTGGAATACCTGACTTTGAGGAAGGGGCACTGATACATTGTTACAATAAGGTGGTTCGAACTATGACGGCTAATAAGGTTACATCTTGGCTTGTCCACCCTGCTAAACTACCCTCATCTAAGCTAACTTCTTTGTACTCTATTTTGCGTAAGATTTTGGTTCAAAATTGGATTCCTACTTACCACTGTACTTCGGTTGCTAAGGAACAAGTTGTGGTTTTGTTCAAAATTGGGACTGCGATCCCACTCAATTTTGGGCAGTTGGTCTTTGACATGGTTGTGGGATTTGCCAAATCTACTGTGTCTTATGCTCTTCCTTATCACTCTATTATTTACATGATTTTATGTTCCCAGGACTAAACATGGGGACCACTGATTCTTTCACACCTGGGCCTGAACTCTTCACCATCTCTCATAAATTGTTCAAAGGCGACAGGGAGAAAGACTTGCCACTCTGATTTCCTGGGGAAGAGGAAGAAACTGAACACATTGCTCCTACTGGTTTCGAGAGTGTTCCTAAACGTGTTCCACCAAATGTTACCAACACCCACGATATCCCTTCACCGCATTTGATTCTTCTATATCTATATCTTGCTATGAACTTTATGTAGGCACAACTTTCATTTGTTGATCAACAAATTGCATTGGCTAAGCAACATATCGATCAAAGATTACGAACAATTTAAAGCTCATATCAATAGCTTTCTCACCTCTTCTCGGACAAAAAGGGGGATATGGAGTTCTTTGAAGTTGAAGGTCTTTGGAATAAGTGCCAAGCCTAGCCCAAGTGGAGAAGGAGCTAGTTCAGTGGAGCTAAGGAAGGAGCGACTGGAGCTAATGATGACATGGATATACATTTTGATTTCGAGGATGAATTGTATAAATTTGATTAATGATGTACATGTTCATGTACTTAACTAAACAATATTTCTTTTCTTTGATCTTTTGATAATTAGGTCTCATATATGCTCTGATAGACTAATATTTTGGTTTTGATGTTTTAACATTACATGTTTTTCTGTTGAACTACTTGATGATAATACTCTGAATTTGGAGTTTGATGACTCTTGTTCTTATACTCTGATATTATGTTTGAGTATTAATTATCTTAAGTGTTCATGGAAGTGTTCTAACATCTACAGTAACACTTTTTGAAGCAGGGGGATTTTTGATTAAGATGGATAAAATTTCTTTTACACTGATCTTTAACTAAGGGGGAGTTACTTACTGGTTTTCAAAATCCTATGATTGATTTTCTATGTTTTGTCCAGAAAGGCAAAAAGGGCGAGAATGTTAGATCCGTGAATTTCACGATATCTAATATTTTTCCTTATTTTCGAAAATTCCCAATTTTAGTGTTTTGCCTCTTGTTGGTTACTTTTTGTAGTGGGATTTATTAAATAAGGAAAGTTGATTTATAAAACGATTGTTTTAAAAACTTGACTCTAAAGTATTATTTTGATATGGAAAGATCTTATTTTGATAAGGAAGAATTCTAGAGTCCTGCCTTATATGTGATTATAAATCCTAGTTCTATTATGACCCTCTTTCCTTATTTTATAGGGACTTGGACTCTTCAATGAGCGCCTGTGTAAGGAGGTCGTCCCTCACATAATCAAACACGCAGAGTTACAATTGAGAGAGCAAAAATACACGAGAGAGTTCGAGTTCTGCAAGAGGAAACAAAGTTTGATATTCTGCATATATCGGAGTGTTTAATGAAGTGTTGCTACAGTTTCAGTACAACACTTGAAGATTGAGTCTTTGTTTCTTTGTTTTTCGTCCATTGTTTGTTTTCATAGAAGTTCTGAATAGTATAGATCTACTCATAGATAGGAGTTTTGATAGTTTTCGTACTAGTTGAGTCATTCAAAGTGAGTTTTGTAAACGATACTTCAACTAGGGAATTATTTCGCCCTGCTGGCACGTTTACAAGTATTTTTATACTTGTAGACAAATTTTATCTTTGTATTTTTCTATTTATCCGCTGCGACTTGGTACAAGTGTTACTGGCACATGGGACAACACTTTATTCTGAGAATATTGGGACTTTTTATTCTTTCAATTGATTTTCAAGAAACAACCATATAAATGCTTAAGTAATCATTACATTATAATATTGAAAAATATATCAACATTCTACGTCAGACCAATCAGCATTTCTACGTCAGATCAATCAGCATTTTTTTGATAATTGGTTAAGCATCATTTTGTGTCTGATTTTCATCTGCAGAGCCTCGTATATATAGGCATCAAGGTGCCTGATGGAAAGGATATGTCTTTTGGATTGAAAAGACATGTCTACAGCCAAAAAATGCACATGGTTGCTTGAAAAGGTGCACCAGTTCAGACGTGCGCGCGCGACAGGTTTTTCTTACTGACTTTGGTGCGCGCGCGCACATATTGGCCTCGTAGCGCACGGTGCGCTCCGCGTACTGATCAGCACACGCGCACCATGTTGGACCTCTAGCGCTACTCGGATTGACGACTGTCCCCACAAACCAACATGAGTCTTTTCTAGCGCGCTTTGTCCTCACTCACGCGCACCCTGGAAAACTTCCCATTGGGTCAACCATCCCATGTCTACTCCAGGCCAAGCACGCTTAACCTCGAGTTTCTATTTAATGGGCACGTGAGAAAAGAAGATGCATCTGTTGGTATAGTTATTCCAAATCATATCCTTTAAGTTATCCTTTAACTATGAAATCCAGCGCTCACGAGTTCGAATCGCGGGACGCGCCTCGCGCCTATTTTAAAGCCCATTGCGGCGGGATCTTTGGACCAAATCCTAACAATCCCACTCCCAAGACTGCCATCTTCTCGGCTCGTGCTTGGCAACCTCCGATGTCCGCCAAACTTCCCGTTCTAATGCCAACTTCTTCGTTCAAGCATCGCGTCACGCCGACCTCTCGATTCGGCCACCCAACAACCTACACCTTGATTTCGGTCTATTTACGAGTTCCGACTACGGTAACCTACCCTGATTCGGTCCACCCAAGAACCTACACCTTCGAGTTCGAGTATGTTTTACCTCGATTCGGCCATCGGCAACCTACCTTGATTGGTTCATTTACCTCCGTTGCGCCGGTATCTCGGTTCCACCGCTCTGGCAACATCACTGCGGCGTCTTCCCAAGGGAAGTCGAACTCGTGACATGCTCGATACCAGTTGTTGGACCTCTGGCGCTACTTCTTGATTGTGTCCCCACAAACCAACATGAGTCTTTTCTAGCGCTTTGTCCTCACTCGCGCACACTCGAAAACTTCCCATGGGGTCACCCATCCCATGTCTACTCGGGGACAAGCACGCTTAACCTCGAGTTTCTATGTAATGGGCACGAGAAAAGAAAATGCATATGTTGGTATAGGTAGTCCAAATCATATCCTTTAAGCTATCATTTAACTATGCAATCCAGCGCTCACGAGTTCGAATCGCGGGCCGCACCTCGCGCCTATTTTAAAGCCAATTGCAGGCAGGATGTTGGACCAAATCCCAACGCACCATCCACTGTTGGAATTTAATTAATTAAAAAATAATTAATTAATATTTTAAAAAGGTTTTAAATAAATCTGGTCCAGAAAGTATAAGGGCCCAAGCCCACAAACCGGATTGAGCCGGCTAGTGGTGTAGCGCGTGTGTTTTGAACCAAACCCACAATTATGTAGGTACTCACCTCTTTAAAAACTTTGGTGCCCCAAGGGGCCAAACCCAATTATCCAACTTGAGATTTATAAATTGAGCAAACTTTGGCTTTCTACTCTATGTGGAATGGAGCTTTTCTCCTTCCCTACATCTTTCATTTTCCATACCAATTTCTAGTTTTAGGTGGCTAATTTATAGCATTAATTTCTCATTCACCCGGAATTGGTTTTGAGAAATTCCTATTGCCAATCTCATCTACTCATTTAGTAGAATTTGTACAAATGATTATTTTATGTTTTACTAATGGAAAACACTTAAATATTTGGTCAAAATCGGGTCAACACCCAATTTCTATAACCAAATCCCAACATTTCATGACTATAAATTATAAATAAAAATCAACCATGGTAGATGGTTTTAGTTATAGAAAACCAATTTGTATCTGTCTAAAGTTGCAAAATAGTCAACTCTAACATTACTTAAGTCCTCCTCTGCTTGGGAGTCTTGTTACCCTTGGGTTATCAGTTAGGTTTTCCTTCCCATCATAGCGTTCCAGTCGCTATGCCGTCCGGTGGTTAACATCGTCATCTGTCAATCCGTCTCTCATTTTTCCCATAGAGTCGTTTTCTTGTTTTTTTTCCTTTTACTTGATCCCTTCTCCTTCTCTCTGGTTTTCATCTCTTTTTTGTCTAGGGTTTTACGTCGCTTCCCCCTGTTTTCACATACCAACTATTTTCTTCTTTCTTGTCTTTCTTTTTGGCTGGATTTGATCAAGTGCATCCAGATCTTTCAGCCTGTCGAATCTAGGTTTTGCTAATAAATTATTTTTCTTTGTTTTGTCTTTTTCAGGTCAACGCAACTAGAGCGCCTACGCATATCCAGATGAAGCTCGATTCGATTTCGACACCGACATGGAGGGTTTAATGGAAAAATAGGAGAATGTTGTTGATCTCAATGGTATAGATACTGGAAGAAGAAATCTTGAAATATCGGGAGAATCTTTTTGCTTGGTGGGAAAGTTTGTTTATAGACAAATCGTGGAAAGCGTACTATTTGATCGAGATCATGAAAAAATCATGGAGCACCAAAAATCCAATTAAAATAAGGGAATTGGGCACGGGGTTGATCTTATTACGATCCGAGACACTCGAATATAGACAATGGGTACTTGATAATCAACCTTGGCACTATGATGGAGGCATCTTTGACGTTCCACCCATTTTGGAGGACGAGCAACCATCAATGACCCGATTCATCGTGCGATGTTTTGGATCCGAATTTATGATGTTTGATAGCATGTATGAACCCTAATACTTCCAAAATCCTTGCTCGTAGATTGGTGAACTAGAAAAACTGGACAACTCCACGGAAGGTATGTTTGGAAACTTTATAAGATTTAAAGCCTCCATAGATATTACAAAGCCGCTCACCGGGTGCTCACAGTCCGTATTCAAGGAAAACTCCTTACCCTCCCTTTGAAGTACGAGGATCTCCTATTTATTGCTTCTCGCTTATGGACTTATCGGGCACTTAGTCGTAAAAGCGTGACATCTATGATAACAACGAAGGTTAGGATGTCGCAAGTATGGGATATGGCTCATGGCTCAAGGCATCTCCGATAAAACGTAACGTCCCAATCCATGATATGAACCCCACAACCAAAAAACCCTCGACCGTGGCCTATTCCACAATCGATACAACATCCTCATCAACAAACTCGAGTGAGGGAAAACCATAACCAACTTCCCCCACTTAGAAAATACCCCAAGCCTAAAGAACCAAAACACTAACTACATTGACAAAGCACCTAACAACCCGAGCCCATCCACCATTCCCTCGAATCCCTCTCAATAACATCCTCGCCCAATCAAAAGCAGAAAAGAAGCAAAACACATCAGCCTACAATCATTGAATCAACAACAACTCGAAACATACCCCTATCATGCTTTTGTCCCAATAAGTCTTATGAACCCACCAAACCCACCGCAATCCCTAAAGAGACACATTCTAACTCAAATACAACCACACCTAGCCTAGACCTACCAAACCCACTAATAACCAATAATGAATCCCCACCAAAAACTCAAAATGATAACCCCACACCTCTGCAACAATCCCGAGGAAAAAGCCAAGCCATCGGAAAATATTACCCTCACCTCAAACACCGATACCCAAACCGAAAGGGGATGGTCTCGACTAAAAGACCGAATCCCTTCTAAACGCCCCTAACCACCCCATCCACCCGAACACCACATCACCTTATCCCTTCACACCCTCAAAACGCAATAACGTGGAAAATCCCAATAAACCTGAAACATTACCCAAAAAATCGAAAAAAGCCCGAGAATTTGGTCTATTCTATACCCAGTATGCAAATTTGTGTTATCATGAGAGTACGAAGATGCGATCCGTTGGGCCCAATGAGTTGCTTAAGTTGGAAGCGTAGTGGGCTTGGGAACCCACAAACAATTAGTGCACTAAAACGTTATATTCGAATGAAAGATCCCGCTTTTTTCCCTATGGAAACAAAACTTTGCTTACAATAATTTGAACCCATTTTGAAGCTTTTGACTTTCTTGGTATGAATGTAGTGAATTGTGATGTGACAAGCATTGGTCGCATTTGTGGTGGTTTGTGCTTATTTTGGAAAGATGGCTATAATTCTAGGATGATGAGCGGGGAATCTCTTCACCACATTGATGGGGTCGTTGAAGACGGAGAAAAAATAGAGATTCACAGGATTATATGGGTGGCCCAAAGACGAGATGAAATATTGCACGTGGAATCTCATCAAGGAGTTAGCCGACCATCGAAATGCCCGATGGCTTTGTTTAGGAGATTTTAATGAAATTCTATATAGTTTCGAAAAAGGTGGGTGGGACGAACTCGAGTGATATCAAGATGAATGACTTTCACGAGGTAATACGAGAGGCAACTCTTGACGATCTAGGACATGATGGCTTTTCGTTCACATGGACTAATGGGCAAGCGGGGATGCCAATATCCGTGAACGTCTTGATAGGTGCTTGGGAACTACGGATTGGGTTATGCTATACCCAGATTATCATATTAATCTTTGTCGTCGCGCATATGCTCGACCGGCTGCACCGGTTTTCATCGGTTGGCGGAAATTATTAGATAAAGGGGATGAAAGGACGAGAAAAAAAAAAATAGTTCGGTTTAAAGCCATGTGGCTTATGGATTAATCATCCCAAAAGGTAATAAAATACGCATGGATAATGGGAAGTAGGAATATGGGCATCGGTGCTTTGAAGGAAACAATATCCCATTGTGGTGAAACCTTCAAAATTGGGAGAAAGACCATTTTAGAAATATTAATTCCCAAATCATTTGAACGTGAAAGCTACTAAATAACCAAATAAATTACGAGGCCCTCAACGGAAATCATTTGAAGCGAATGCGAGGCAGAAAAACACTTCGTAACCTCCTCGCGAAACAAGAAAAAATGTGGCACCGGAGATCGAGGGCCAATTGGATTAAGGATAGTGATAAAAATACGGGATTTTTTTCATAAATTAGCAAATGGGAGACAAAGGCTAAAAACACCATTGATAAATTGAAAAATTCAATGGGGACTTGGCATGAGGAGCATCGAGGATATCGAGAGGGAGTTTTGGGCAATTATCGGTCTATTCAAAGTCGAAACAAATGCGGATATGGGCGAGCTGCGGATGCGATGGACGAGGAAAGTGACAAACGGGATGAATGTTTTATTGTCAAGACCTTTTGAGGAGGATGAAGTGACGGCGACACTGGCTCAAATGCATCCAACTAAATCTTCTGGCCCAGACGGTATGCCAGCTTTATTTTATCAAAGATTTTGGCCCATTCTAAAATCGATATTATTTACTGTGATCCGAGTATTCTTAATAATCATGCGAGCCTTTCTCTTTTAAATAAAACCTTCATCGTCCTTATACCAAAAAAGAAAGGAGCATATTGTGTCACGGATTTTAGGCCTATAAGTCTTTGTAATGTTATATTCAAATTGGTTTCTAAACAATTGCTAATATACTTAAACTGGTTCTCCCTCATTTGATTCACCACACACAATCAACTTTTGTCCTGGATCGTCTTATTACTGATAATGCTCTACTTGCGTTTGAGATTTTCCACCACATGAAAAATAACTGAGCTAAAACTCAGAGGTATTTCGCTTTTAAACTGGATATGTCAAAAGCTTATGATCGAGTTGAGTGGTCATTTCTTAAGATGGTGATGCTTAGACTAGGAATTAATGAGTCATTTGTGGACTTTATCATGAATTGTGTGAATACTGTTTCATTTTCTATTCTTATAAATGGTAAGCCGAGTGCCACTTTTACTCCCTCCCGTGGGCTTCGGCAAGGAGACCCACTCTCCCCGTATCTGTTCTTGTTTTGTGCGGAGACATTCTCGTCGCTCATTTGAAAAGAAAAGTGGAGTAATCTTCATGGAATTAAATTGAATAGAAATGCTCCGGCTATCTCACATTTATTTTTTGCGAGATGATAGTATTATTTTTGGGCGCGCCACGGAATCGAAATAGAAACCACACGAAACATCCTTTCCATGTATGAAGGGGCATCGGGACCACGGATAAGTTTTGAAAAGTCGAAATATCTTTCAACCAAGGATTATCACACGATAAGCGGCTTGTGTTGGCCGAAAGCTTGGGGTGACACTAGTCCATAAGCATACAAAATACTTGGGTATTCGGCTATTGTTGGTCGATCGAAAAAGGAGATATTCAGATTATTATGGACCGGGTTCGTAAAAGTTGAAAAACTAGAAAAGTCGATCCCTATCGCAGCGGGCAAGGCGATATTGATCAAATCCATGGCACAAGCGATCCCCTCCTATCGCATGAGTTGTTTCTCTTTCCCGTCAAATATTTGTAATCAATTGACTCTATTTTGAGTATTTTTTATGGGGCCAATGTAAGGAGGATAGGAGAATCCATTGGCGGGCCTGGGATATTCTAAGCCGTTCGGAATTAGATGGGGGTTGGGCCTACGAGACTTCCGTTGTTTTAACGTAGCAATGCTTGCTAAGCAAGGATGGCGAATCCTTACGGAGGAGAGCTCCCTTCTTTCCAAAGTCCTTAAAGCCAAATACTTCCCTCGCAGTACGTTCCTCGAAGCCACAAATGGCCATAATGCATCGTATGTATGGAGAAGCATTGTGGTTGGTAGGAATTTACTGCAAAGAGGTATGCGGTAGAATATCGGGAATGGTACAAGGGTGCGAGTACGGACGGGTTCATGGTTGGTTGAGTGCCCCAATTTTATGCCTATTTTAACCCCCCTGGGAATATGGAGAATCTGTTGGTAAGTGATCTCTTGGATGAAGACCACAGAGGATGGGATATCAACAAGATAAGGGAGTTGTTTCACCCAAATGAGGCTAAAATGCATACTTTGTCCATTATCTTAGGGTTACTGGCATAGTAGCCCACTAATTCAGGGGTGTGACAAACTAAGTACACTAATTTATAATTTGTGGCAATTTCAGTCCAAATTTCATCGACGTTTACAACTTCTCACCGGAATGTTGCACGTGACCTCACGTGACCCCTTCAATTTGAGGATTTTCTTATATCCTGTGAGCAATGCTTACATGGATAGAGAGAGAATATAATTTAAAGTGGAAAACAAATGACACATAGACTGCCAGGTGTGGAGATGTCTTGAGTTTCATTTTTTTGTTAATTATTTTACAAACAAATATATAAATAATAATAAAAAAAATTATTAATCTTTAATTAATGTTATTTACATTTATATACTTTATGAATAATTTCAATTATCAATTATTAATTTTTTAATAAATATGAGTGATATACTTCAATATTCATTTTTTCAAAATTATTGAAAAAAATTAGAAAATACATTTTCATAATTCATAATCTATTATCATATTATTTTTTACACTTAATCAATAAATGTAATTAATTAATTTGATTATAAATTTTAATTTATTTAACTACCATTAATTTATAGGGGATTAGGTTTATCTTAATTAATACAATGAATTGTCATATTTTAACTAATTTAATTTATTATTACTTTTACTAGTACAATGCAACAGTTCAATTGCAAATTATATTTTTTTCACTAACTAATTTTTATCTAACTTAAAAATATAAATAATTAGTAAAAATTGGGGTAATTGGCCTTCACCACCCATCCTACCGCCGCCGTTGAGGTTAAACGTCTTCACCATCTCCACTAGCACCCTGGTCCGGTGCACCCAAGTAACAAAAACGACCATCTCCGCCGTCGCCGCCGCACACTACAGATCTGAAAAGCCTATAAACCTATACGAAATTGCCTAGTTTGATGTTGGATTTTTGAACCACTTTCTGCCTACATGAGCTATCCATGGTGGTGGTGGGAGAAGAAGAGTTGAGTAGTGGAGGTGTAGATTTTGGGAAGAATGGCTGACGATGGTGGTTCGATAAGAAGGGCAGGCGTTGGTGGTGCAATTTTGGGAAGGATGGCTGACGATGGTGGTTTGATAGGAGGGCCAGACGGTGGTGGTGGTGCAATTTGGGGAAGAAGATAAAATAAAAAACAAAACAAAATTAATAAATTAACTTTGATTGTGATAATTAGTTTTCCTCCAAAATTATTTCCACAAAGATATTATAGATTAATTTAATGCATTTATTTCCACCTAGGACGGGCCTACTTGCCAAGATATCAAAATTGGCTGGAAAAATCGAAAATCCCCAAATTGAAGGGGTCACGTGAGGTCATGTGCAACATTCCGGCGAGAATTTGAAATCGCCGACTTAAAGATCGAAATTACCACAAATTATAAATTAGTGTACTTAGTTTGCCACATCCGAATTAGTGGGCTATTATGCCGCATACCCTAATATAGTGAAACAAATATGCATTTTAGCCCCCAAATGGCGTCAAGACAATTTTAAGCATCCCTATTAAATACTATAGGAATGTAGACAAACAGGTATGGCATTACACAAAAGATGGAAAGTATTTAGTAAAATCTGGATATAAATTAGCTAAAGCGGCATCAGACGGGAGTAACAATGTGGAGTCATCTTCGGGAGATAATAATGGGTTGTGGAAATGGTTGTGGAATGTTATATCCATTGGGCCTGGGGGTAAGGATGAGGATACTACAATCCATTATACAGATCAAGGCCTAAGAAGAGGTCATCGTGTGAAAATTAGGCCCAGACATTTAGTAGATTATACCATGTGAATTGTTACAATTGAAAACATCTTTCAGTTATACCAAAGAGAGTATAATGCAGCAACACACACAATGAGCCAAAATATATAGTTATGATGTAATCAGGAAAGGGTCATTCAGAGAATTTATCTTCATTTTTATAAAATTCCTTATGTTCTTACTTTTCTGCTGCAATTAGCCACAACAATTGGTGCTTTCATTGATCTCGTCCGCTCCCATGGCCGACGGGACTCGGCTCAAGACCTTAGATGATACGGTAAAAAAAAATGTAGGATACCTCGGTTAGTCATTCCCATGCGGCTCGTGTGCCAACAACAATCGTTGGCGAGATATTTTGGCTAAACTCTCGATTTGGATGGCAAATTGGAACGCACCCTCAAGATTTCCGCCAACCCACCGACGCATTTGGTATCCTCTGCTTCCATCTTTACATCGTTGTCCCCTTCACCGCATTGTGTTACGTTCTTCGCCATCGGGGGGTTTCTCAACCTCCGTTGTCTTTTCCGCCATATTCTATGTCACCACACAACTTCATGAATCAATTACATGAGATGTCCACCTTGCCCCTACTTTCTCCGGCGGTGGCCTCCTTGACGGCAACTCACGGCGTTCCGTCTCACGGTATCTCATTTTCATCTCCCGTTGTGTCCTTTTAATTTGGGTCCCATCAGTCCCTCTCACCTCAATTTTGCAGGGGAGGTTCTATCCCGCCCTTGATCACATGCACATCCCACGTTCCATGAAACTTGATTTTCCCCATTTCAATGGTGACTATCCGATGGGGTAGATTTTTAAGGCGGAGCGTTATTTCTTTTACTACAACATTCCCGATGACCAGAAAATTCTTATTAACTCATTTCATATGGAAGAAAGAGCCTTACAGTGGTTTCAATGGGTTTTCGCAATCGACAAGTGGTGACTTGGAAAGCGGATTTGTTCGGGCCTTAGAAACACATTTTGGCCCTTCCGGGTTTGAGGATGTTCAAGGTATTTTGGCTAAGTCGATGCAAAATTTCGCGGTGGAAGCATATATTGCGGTAGTACACACAACCGTCCAATCTCGGGTGGCCAAATTCCTTAATTTACCCATGGAACCTACTACGCTAGTTCTGATTTGCCGTGGGAAATGGCCAAAAATTAACGTGTGTTGGGTGTGTTCGCCAGGCCAACTTGATTATTCAAGGTCATCATGTTTGTACGGATTTATATGTGTTACCTTTAGAGGGATCATATGTAGTTCTTGGTATTTCATGGCTTTCCACTCTCGGACCTGTGGTTCAAAATTATGCAGATTTAACCATGAGATTTCAGGTTAATGGTCTGGATGTGCTATTTCAGGGTGATTGTACGACAGCGAAATCCGAGGTACCTTATAGTGGAATTCGTAAACTCAAGGTTAATGGGTCAGTTGCTGTGATAGGCGTGAGTTTTGCATGTATTTTGGGGCGTATTTATTGCTAAAATGGTGGCTAAACATGCATAAACTCATATGAAATGATTCATATTCGCTTTTCGTGGGAAAGATATTATGCTTTGCTCGTTTTGTAGGAATTTAGTGATATTTGAAGCAATTTGGATACAAATACGAGCATTGCGGAGAAGAAATACCACAAATGATGGAAAATACATGACGCATGGGTAGGGCGCGTGCCTAAGCACCACTTGTGCGCCCCTGGGAAAGCAGAACTGAAGGTACGGCAATGCACACGGGTAGCTCGTGCGTTGCACGCACCACCCGTGTGCCACTGAAGGTTAGAACATATCCTATAGACATGCGCACGGGTCACCCGTGCGTCCCACGCACGACCCGTGCGCTGGTTAGTGAACAGAAGAATTGCTTACGGACTTGCGCACGGGTAACCCGTGTGTCCACGCACGGCCCGTGCGTCCCTCGGCTGCATCTTGCAATATTTTGACAACATGACCTAGACTTGGAGGGGGTATATATGCATTTTTGGGGTCGCACACCAGAGAGATTCTGACATTTTTGGGATCTACAACACAAGACGAAGGTATATTCTTGGAAGAAGACATCAAAGAGACAATTGGGTTGCATCGGAGCTCAAGGAATGGAGATACATCGAGAGATTGTCGACTTTCCTAAGTTTTTCTTGCTTCTCTTGTAGTTTTCATCTTTCATAATTCGAGAGATGAGTTTCAATATTAGATCTTGAGTACTCGACACAAATATTTGCATGAATCGAGAGGTTTGTAAATATTTGTGAGGACATTGATCTTGTGCACTTTTGGTAGTTGAGTACTTCATGTAGAGTAGAGATGCTAGCATAAGTATTTTAATCTACGTTTTATATGCATCTCGAGAGGGAGGATAAAATATCTTTGTGATCGTCTTATAGGAATATTGATAACAACTTGGCTTGGATTAATTCGGACAACAAAAGTGTTATTAATCGAAACCTTAACTCGGAAATCCGTTTCATCTTCTTGATATTTCTATCAATTGTGTTTTCTTAATTTTGTGTTTTAGTAGTCCAACTTGTCTTAATCTCACAACAACAATCATTAAATTATGATCGTCTAAATAAAAATAAAGCTATCTTAGTTCAATACTTAGTACATAAATTTATTAGTCTCGTGGATACGACCTTGCTACCCTTTTCTATAACGCATAATCTTTTGTACACTTGCGGTGAGCTAAAAATAAAGACGAACAAGTTTTTGGCGCCGTTGTCGGGACTAAGACAATTTTGGTGCTAATATTGCGATAAATAGAATTATTCTTAATTTAGACATTTTTATTTGATATTTTGGTTTGACTTTAATTCTACATTATTTGACTTGTTTCTTTTAGTTTGGTCCGGGTAGTGCATGAACACGTGCTCAAAGGCGGGGACTTAATACCACTCATACCGAAGTTGAGAAGAATCGGTGCTAAAGAGCGGGTCAAAAGACAACAAAATCCGATAATGGGGGATTTGGATGAAGAAACACGGGGGTAACAATGGGTCAATGGGATCAATGAGTTACCAATACTAGGTAACAATGGAGTAAATGAGTTACCGATCCGGTTCAATGACAAGCCATCCATGATTACTTTCGACAACAAACGAATCGTAATTACGGTGGTATTGCCCATATTCCGATAAATTCCAACAACTTTGAGCTCAAACCGGCATTGATCTATATGGTACAAAGAACCGGTTTGGGGGTTCGGAATCAAGACCCTAATTCTCACCTTGCTCATTTTATCCAAATATGCAATACGATCAAAATGAATGGAGTCTCGGATGACGCCATAAGATTGCGCCTATTCCCGTTCTCTTTGAGGGATAAGGCGAGAAATTGGTTGGGTACTTTGACGCAAGGAAGCATGAGCACATGGGACGAATTGAGCCAAAAGTTTTTGTTTAAATTCTTTCCACCAAGCAAAACTTTGCAGCTCAAAAGCGAGATTACTCAATTCCGACAGTTCGATTCGGAGCCTTTGTATGAGGCTTGGGAAAGATTTCGGGATTTGTTACGAAGATGTCCACAACATGGATTACTGGAGGATCAACAGTTATGTTTCTTCTACAAAGGTTTAATGGGGCAAACGAGGGCCTTTGTTGATGCCACAGCGGGAGGAGCATTGTCGGCAAGGTTTCCACAAGATGCCTTGAACCTTCTTGAAGAAATGGCTATGAAAAGTTACCAGTGGCCGTCTGAAAGATCCAATGTACAACGAGTAGCCGAAATTTTGGATGCAGACCCAATTAAAGCGCTAACAGCACAAGTGGCGGCTTTGACAACTTAATTGAGTGTTTTAACGAAAGGGCCAGAAACAAGCACGAGCACGGGTAGTGAAGCACTTCTATATCCGATAGAGGAGGTCAATTATGTGAATAACCGTAATTTCAACAATTTCCGGAACAATTTAAACCCAACACACTACCATCCGGGGTTGAGAAACCATGAAAATGTTTCCTATGCCAATACAAAGAATGTGTTGCAACCTCCGCTGGGATTTAATTCTACAAATAGAGGTGCAAATGTGGAAGGCAAATCATCGTTGGAGGATGCACTCACCTCCTTCATAAATCAATCGAATGCATTCATGAGTGACACGAGGAGTCGCTTCGTTAGGCAAGATTCTAGGATGGATAAGATGGTACTACAAATGACCCAAGTGAAAGCTCAATAAAGAATCTTAAAACTCAAGTGGGTCAATTAGCTACAATTGTGGGTGGTCAACATCAAAAGGATCAATTTCCGAGTAATACGGAGATGAATCCTAAGGAACAATGCAAGGCTATTCGCTTACAAAGCGGTACGGAATATGAGGGGCCTAAAGAAAAATCTAGAAATCTGAAAATTTCAGAGGAAGCATCTAAGCCAGGAGAGGATGAATCGGTGATGAAAGATGGTGTTGAAGAAAATGGGAAAAAGAGAGACAAGAGGCGAAACAAACAGGGGATGAGAAGCTAAAATCATCGTCTAACTCTAATATATCTAAGTTGCCTATATCTCTCTTCCTTTCCCCAAAGATTTCAAAAGAAAAAGCTTGATGATCAATTTGCAAAATTCCTTGATATATTTAAGAAATTTCACATTAACATTCCTTTGCAGACGCACTAGAGCAAATGCCAAATTATGCAAAATTTCTTAAGGATGTTATGTCGAAGAAGAGGAAGATGACAAGCTTTGAAATGGTGAATTTGACGGAAGAATGTAGCGCAATCATCCAAAGAAAGCTACCACAAAATCGAAAGATTCGGGGAGTTTCACTATCCCTTGTGCCATTGGTGGTAACTTTCTTTAATAAAGCGTTGTGTGATTTGGGGGCAACTATTAATTTGATGTCTTTGTCCATTTTCGGAAGCTTGGACTAGGCGAAGTGAAGCCAACGGTTACATTGCAACTTGCGGACGGTCACTTACTTATCCAAGGGGAATTATAGAAGACGTCTTGGTAAAAGTTGATAAATTTATATTCCCTATGGATTTCTTGGTTCTTGACATAGAAGAAGATCGTGATGTTCACTCGATACTTGGGCGTCCATTTCTAGCTACCGGTAAAGCCTTAATAGATGTACAAAAGGAGAGCTCACTTTACGTGTTAATGATGAGCATGTTTTATTTTCTATATATAAGGCGATGAAATTTCATGATACGGTGGAGCATTGTCATTTTTTAGATATAGTTGGTTCATGCATTGAGGATTATGTTGAGCATACATTGTCTAGAGATGATTTAGAATTTGGTCTAACCCACTCGTACTCAATGTCGAGTGTTGTGCTTGATTTTGATAACCAAGTTTTGTACGACTATGTTTGTGCTTTAGATCATATGCAGGAACTACCTAGGAGCGCAAGAGGCAATAACGTAAAGTCAGAAATATGGGAGCAGAAGCTACAGAAACGCACGACCCGTGCGTCCACGCACGGGCAACCCGTGCGTGATGCCGAAATGAAAATTGAGAAACCTGAAGGATGCACGACCCATGCGTCCACGCACGGGCAACCCGTGCGTGTTGCCGAAGGAAGGATTGAAACAGGGGAAGGACACACGGGTCGGGTGCCTAAGCACGGGCAACCCGTGTGTGTTGCCAAAGGCAGGATTGAAGAAAAGGGGTCACACACGACCCGTGCGTCTGAGCACGGGCAGCCGTGTGTGACCCTGGCTGACGCCAACGCTTCGGAACTCAAGCAATTACCTGATCACCTCAAATATGCATTCTTGGGGCAAATAATGCAAATCCAGTAATCATTTCATCTCTTCTCACTCCTATTCAACTTGATAAATTGCTAAGGGTTTTACGAAAACATAAGTCGGCACTCGGATGGTCAAAACTGATTTAAAATGCATAAGTCCATCCATTGTAATGCATAAAATTCGGATGGAAGATGTTTGTAAACCATTGGTGCAAAATCAAAGACGACTAAACCCTATCATGCAAGATGTGGTTAGGAAGGAAGTGTTGAAATGGTTGGATGCTGGGATCATTTATGCTATATCTGATAGTTCATGGGTGAGTCCGGTACAAGTGGTGCCAAAAGAAGGGGGTAACGGTAATGAAAAATAAGAATGAGGAACATATTGCTACTAGAATTGTTACCGGGTGGCGAATATGCATTGATTATAGAAAACTTAATGATGCCACTCGAAAAGATCACTTCTCTCTCCCTTTATCGATATGATGTTGGATCGTCTTGCAAAGTTATGATTATTATTGCTTTTTAGATGGTTATTTCGGATACAATCAAATCATGATTGCGCTGGAAGACCAGGAAAAATAACATTTACATGTCCTTAGGGCACATTTGCATTTCGTCGCATGCCATTTGGTTTATGTAATGCGCCTGCCACTTTCCAACGTTGTATGATGGCTATATTTCACGATCTGATTGAAAAGGTTATGGAGGTGTTTATGGGCGATTTCTCTGTGTTTGGTGATTCCTTTGATAGTTGCCTTCACAATCTTTCCTTAGTCTTACAGCGATGTGAAGAGACCAATCTTGTACTCAATTGGGAAAAGTGCCATTTTATGGTACGCGATGGTATTGTACTTGGTCATCGAGTCTCGTCTGCATGTCTAGAAGTCGATCGGGAAAAGATTGTAGCAATCGAGAAATTACCACCTCCTACAAACAAAAAAGCCATTCGGAGCTTCTTGGGCCACGCCGGATTTTATAGAAGGTTTATCCGTGACTTTTCTAAAATTTCTAAACCTTTGAGCCAATTGCTAGAAAAAGATGCTGCTTTTAATTTTTCCAATGACTGTTTGCAGGCGTTTGAATCATTGAAGAAGGCATTGGTGACAGCACCTATACTTGTCGCCCCAGATTGGAGTCAACCATTTGAATTGATGTGTGATGCGAGCGATTTTGCGGTAGGGGCTGTCCTCGGTCAAAAGAGGGAAAAGTTGTTCAGATCCATCTACTATGCTAGTAGAACGTTGGACAGTGCTCAACAGAATTACACCACAACCGAGAAGGAGATGCTGGCGATTGTTTTCGCATTTGATAAATTCCGATCATACTTGATTGGGACGAAAACGATCGTTCACACCGACCATGCGGCCATCAAATATCTCTTTGACAAAAAGGATGCAAAACCAAGATTGATTCGGTGGATTTTACTATTGCAAGAGTTTGATGTGGAAATCAATGACCGGAAAGGATGCGAGAATGTGGTGGCAGACCACTTGTCTCGAATTGAAAATCAAGAGGGAGCGCTAGGAAGCATGGGATTAATAAAAGAGGAATTCCACGATGAACGATTACTAATGCTTGAGGCAAAATTCCATGGTATGCGGACTTCGTTAACTATTTGGTTGTGGGAGTTTTACCTCCGGATTTATCGCCATATCAAAAGAAGAAGTTCTTACATGATGTAAAGTTTTACATATGGGACGACCCCCTACTCTTCAAGAGGTGCGCGGACAATGTGGGCTATAAAAATTGCTTACGGACTTGCGCACGGGTAACCCGTGTGTCCACGCACGCCCATGCGTCCCTCGTCTGCATCGCAATATTTTGACAAAGAACATGACCTAGACTTGGAGGGGTATATAAGCACTTTTGGGGCGCACACCAGAGAGATTCATGAATTTTTGGGATCTACAACACAAGACAAATGTATATTCTTGGAAGAAGACATAAAGGAGACAATCGGGTTGCATCGGAGCTCAAGGAATGGAGATACATCGAGAGATTGTCGACTTTCCTAAGTTTTACTTACTTCTCTTGTAGTTTTCATCTTTCATTTTTAGTTGTCATGGCTATGAACAATTTGTATATGAGTTGTTTAGAAATCATGTGTAGCTAAACTCTTTAGATTTCCGGGTTTTGGAAGTAGATTAATGAACTCTTGTTGGATGTTTTAATCTTAGTTGAAGTTATTATCTTGAAGCCTATTTGAGTACTTTGAGCTTATACTTGTTTTATCACTTGATCAATGATTTAACTTGTTTGATATTTTGATTCATAATTCGAGAGATGAGTTTCAATATTAGATCTTGAGTACTCGACACAAATATTTGCATGAATCGAGAGGTTTGTAAATATTTGTGAGGACATTGATCTTGTGCACTTTTTGGGAGTTGAGTACTTCATGTAGAGTATAGATGCTAGCATAAGTATTTCAATCTACGTTTTATATGCATCTCGAGAGGGAGGATAAAATATATTTGTGATCGTCTTATAGGAATATTGATAATAACTTGGCTTGGATTAATTCGGACAACAAGAGGGTTATTAATCGAAACCTTAACTCGGAAACCGTTTCATCTTCTTGATACTTCTATCAATTGTGTTTTCTTAATTTTCTATTTTAGTAGTCCAACTTATCTTAATCTCACAACAACAATCATTAAATTACAATCGTCTAAATAAAAATAAAGCTATCTTAGTTCAATACTTAGTACATAAATTTATTAGTCTCCGTGGATACGACCTTGCTACCCTTTTCTATAACGTACACCGTACACTTGCGGTGAGCTAAAAATAAAGGCGAACATACTGCTTATTTTAGCTTGCGAGATTGTATGACCATCCATAGTGCAGGGGCTATGATTGATACCCGCATCCAACCATTATTATCTGAATACACGCAGGTCTTCGCTACCCCAATGGGCCTCCCTCCTCCACGACCACAAGACCACGCCACCCATTTACATCCTAATGCGGCTCCAGTCAATGTTAAACCATGCAAGTACCCTCATTTCCAAAAGGCTGAAATTGAATGCCTAGTTTCTGAAATGTTGAAGGAAGGTGAATGAGACCCAGTAAAAGTCCCTTTTCATCACCGGTTCTTTTAGCAAAAAAGAAAGACGGAACGTGGCGTTTTTGTACGAATTATTGTGCCTTAAATGCGATTACCATTAAGGATAATTTTCCAATCCCGACGGTTGAGGAGCTATTGGATGAGTTACACGGGGCCTGTTATTTTTCAAAGCTTTATCACCGGTCAGGTTACCATCAAATTCGGGTACGCCCTGAAGATGTTCATAAAACCGTTGTTCGAACACATAACGGTCATTACGAATTTTTAGTCATGCAGTTTGGTCTAACTAACGCACCGGCTACATTCCAAGCTGTCATGAATGATTTGTTACGACCATTTTTTCGTTGTTTTGTGTTGGTTTTCTTTGACGATATCCTTATTTACAGTACGACTTTTTCACAGCATCTCATTCATTTGGAACAAGTTTTGAAATTATTGCGAGATAATCAGTTTTATGCTAAACTCTCCAAGTGTGTTTTTGCTCAGTTAACAGTGGAATATCTTGGTCATATAATCTCTTATGCGGGCGTGGCTATGGATCCTAAGAAGGTGGAGGCTGTTTTTCAGTGGCCTATTCCTAAGAATACTAAACAATTGCATGGGTTTCTAGGTTTGTCGGGATATTATCGGTGTTTTATTAAGGGATATGCTTCCATTGCAGCTCCTTTGACGGACTTGTTGAGGACCGATAATTTTAATTGGACGGAAGCTGCCCAGTTCGCCTTTCAGTCCTTGCAAAAGGCCTTAGTCTCTGCACCAATTCTGACTCTTCCAGATTTTGAGAAACCCTTCATTGTGGAAACTGATGCTTCCAGTATTGGGTTAGGTGCGGCATTACTACAAGACAATAAACCTATTGCGTATCATAGCCTGAAGTTGTGTGCCCACGCTCGGAGTGCTTCCACTTACCATCGTGAAATGATGGGCATCACTTCCGCGGTTGCAAAATGGCACCAATACCTTCTGGGATGCCATTTTATAATTTGCACTGATCATTGTAGCGTAAAAGCTTTGATGGAACAAATAATCCACACACCCGAGCAGCAAAGATGGCTGACCAAACTGGTTGGATTTGATTTTTCTATTGTATACAAGCCAGGTCGTGAAAGTGTGGTGGCCGATGCCTTATCTCATGATGCCATTTCACTTCTTGTTTTGGCCCGACGATTGTCCAAGTCAGGTTCTTAAAACAATTGAGTTATGTCTGTGATTCGGATCCCAAAATAGTGAGATTGAATCAAAGGATCGCCCAGTGTCCTTATGATTTTCCTTTATATTGTGTGGTTGATGGGTTAATTTATTTTAAACGTTGTTTATTGATTCCACCATCTTTGCAGCAGAGTGTGCTGAAAGAGTTCCATGATTCGACAGTTGGTGGTCATGCTGGAGTTCTCCGGACATTTCATCGCATAGCCGCCAATTGTTATTGGAAGGGCATGAAGAAAGATGTTAAAAAAATATGTTGCCCATTGCCTTGTGTGTCAACAGGTTAAAGTTTATACCTTAGTACCAGCGGGCTTGCTTCAGCCATTGCCTATTCCATGTCATATTTGGGAAGACATCTCTCTTGATTTCATTACGGGCTTACCGCCATCTAAGGGCTATACCGAGATTCTTGTGGTGGTGGATCGTCTTAGTAAGTATGCCCATTTCTTTCCATTGTTTCCACATGCAACCAGTGCCAAGGTAGCAGAGGTCTTCTTTAATGGCATAGTTAAATTGCACGGTGTGCCTCGTTCAATGGTCAGTGACAGCGATAAAAATTTCATCAGCACTTTTTGGCGTGAACTTTTTAAATTCCATGGCACCACGCTTAATATGTCTACCGCCTGTCATCCCCAATCCGATGGACAAACGGAGAGCCTTAATCGCACTTTAGAAATGTATTTACGGAGTTTCGTTATGGATTCACCCAAATTATGGTCTAAATATTTAAGTTGGGCGGAATACTGGTATAATACTTCATATCAAACTGCTATTTCCATGACTCCATTTTTGGCGATTTATGGTCGTGAACCACAACTCTGATTTCTTACCTGCCCGATTCTTCTTCCACTGATATTCCTGATCAAGAGCTGTGACAACGTGATCATATTCTGGCTCAACTGAAGATTAATCTACAATGCGCCCAACTCGAATGAAAACGCAAGCAGATAAACATCGTCGAGATATTGAATTTGTCATCGAAGAATGGGTGTTGGTTCGACTGCAGCCCTATCGGCAATTAACAGTACGTGGTGTGTGCAATCAGAAGTTAGGGAGAAAATTCTTTGGCCTGTTCGGTGCTCGAAAAGAGTGGGCAAGGTGGCGCATCGCTTGCGCTCCCGATTCGTCGTATTCATAACGTGTTCCATGTTTCTTTACTTAAGAAAGCTGAAGGTTTTAACCCCGTCCTGGTGCAACCTGTGGTGATTCCTCCGTATCCAAATATTCCACTTGTGGAGCCACAACAAATTCTAGATTCTCGCATCATCACCAAAAATAATCAATCACGAAAGCAAGTTTTGGTTCAATGGCTTCACTTTCCACGTGAGGATGCAATATGGGTGGATGTCAATCAGTTTAAAGTGGATTTTCCTGCATTTAACCTTGAGGACAGGATTGCTTTTAAGAGGGGGTGGGGCAATGTTATATCCATTGGGCCTGGGGGGTAAGGATGAGGATACTACAATCCATTATGCGGATCGAGGCCCAAGAAGAGGGCATCGTGTGAAAATTAGGGCGGACATTTAATAGATTATACCATGTGAATTGTTACAATTGAAAGCATCTTTCGATTATAGAGAGAGAGTATAATGCAGCAGCACACACAATGAGCCAAAATATGTAGTTATGATGTAATCAGGAAAGGGTCATTCAGAGAATTTATCTTCATTTTTATAAAATTCCTTCTGTTCTTTCTGTTCTTATTTTTCTGCTGCAATTAGCCACAACATGGAATTTATCTATTCCCCACGAAGGTGCAAGCCTTCTTATGGAAGTGTGCGCACAACATTCTGCCTCTAGATGAGCACAATCGAGCAGCCGAGTACAATACCCATAAGCTTCATGGAGAATTACGTGATAAGTGGCAGCCGCCTGCGGATGGAGTGATCAAAATAAATACAGATGCCTCCTTAGTTGAAACTCAAGGCACGGGAATGGGGGCAATTTTCAGAGATAGCAGTGACAATGTGCTAGTGTCCTTTATGAAGTTGATCAGAACGTTGGATCGGTGTATAGATTGCGGAAGCACTTGCATGTAGAGAAGGAGTCCGGCTAGCACGGGAGCGGAATATGCGAAAAATCTGTATTGAAACAGATAATATCACCTTATACTACAAGTTGAAGAACGGCACCGTCGACCTCTCTTACCTCGGCAATATTGTTGATGACATCCTTTCTATGTTTCATGATTTTGATTCTATTATTCCTAGTTTTGTTAGGCGTACCGGAAATACTCTTGCCCATTCGTTAGCAAAATTCGCTTTTAATTAATGACCCTCAGGTGGGTCCTATACCCGACCATATGGTGGACATGGTTGTTTCGGTGACGATCTCCTAGTTTATAATAGGGTAAAATTCACTTTACCCCCATGTACTAGTGAACTTGTATCAAATACCCCCCTCTACTATTAAAACCTTCAAATACCCCCCTAATTCAATAAAGGTTACATCAATTGACAAAAGTACCCTTTGTTTAAATAAGATTAAATTTACTTTGCACTCCATAATATAAAACCATAAATATTTGTTTCCCGTTTAATTGATCTGAAATTTTGTTCAAAACTAATTTTATAAATAAATTTATCTTAACTTGAATTAAAATAAATATAACTTAAAGATTATATAGAAAACACGTTAATAAAAGAAGAAAATGTATATCTTGCATAATTTATATTACTATTATAATCAATATATAGCTTTAGTAAGTAGGTAGTCAATTTATAGTTAAAATTAATCAATATTATTTAATTTTGCATATATTTCTATTTCCTATTATGTGTGATTCAAATATATAATTGAAATATATTTATGGATTAAATTACAATATATAGTTATTTAGTAAATGGGAAAGAGAAATTAATATTATATAATCAATAAGAAAATCTTGTTAAATATTAATACAATTAGGTTGAGTAAAGAAGTACGAAAAAATTAAAATCTAAAAGGTGTTTTCTAAGACAACAACGTACAAAGCTATTTGATATTACGTTTTTTTTTAAGTTTTAATATGTTTTTATATTATTAATATTATAATTATCTATTAAGTACATTTTAAGTAAAAACTATATCAAATTATTAATATTTTATTGTTAGAGAGTATTATAAATTTGTTTGTTTAATATTTTAATTTTTTTTACTTTTCTGATTCTCAAGTAATTAAATTTCTAATTAGTTAATATGTTTTTACATATATTACATCTTATATAATATAAATAATATGAATATAAATTAATATATAAATTTAATATTCACTTATTAAAATAATATACGCATATATAATGATAGTACTGCAGATTTATTTGTTTAGGAAAATTAAATGCAGTTCTCTATACTAGTGAAATTTTATTTGTTTTTCAGTTTAGTTTTTTTTATTAAATTATAGGATTAGTTAAAATTAAAGTTAAGAATTGTAGGAGAACAAAAATATGGAACTAAATATTTTACTTATTCCAAGGGTATTGTTGTCCATCAATATATTTTTTGCTAGTATAGGGGGGTATTTGAAGATTTTAATAGTAGAGGGGGGTATTTGATACAAAACCAATAGTACAAGGGGGCAAAGTGAATTTTACCCTTTATAATATAATTGTTTTTCCTCAAAAAAAAAAAAGTTGCAAAATAGTCTACACCTCCACAATATGATGAAAATTCCTGGAGACTTATCATAAATGTAAAACAAGAATTTGTAAAGGAAGAATGAAATATACGGGGACAACGTGCAACATGCATGTTGCAACATCATCTATATTCTATATTGACGCGCGCGCGGCGCGCACACCCCTATCGTGATTAATGAGAAGATAATAGGAAATTCAAGTAATTAATTTGGTGCAATTATATAAATGCTTGTGGAATAAGTAAGCATGCATTATGTCAGCATTTTTCTGATAATTGGTTAAGCATCATTTCCTTGTCATCAGAAATTTAATTAGTTACAAGTTGGCGACTAATTTAGTAATTAATCTACAATTATATTGACGATTTTGATGCGCAGATGTATTGTCATTTATTATTTTTGTGCGATGATGTTAGGTATCACAGGATCATTATGAAACTAAATGGATGAATTTGAGAGAAAATACCAATTCTATTTCACACAAGAATAGATTTACAGGAGATTTACAAACTCACAAAAACTCTCAAAACTTCACTCAATCTCTCAAGGATTGATTTTGATCACTCTCAAGGATCTCTCTACTCCGTGATATTCACTCACAAGGGATGATTACAATCTGAAGAATGAAGCACCTATTTATAGATGGATGTGGGAGGGTAGGTGGTTGAAGCTTCAACAATGGTGGGCTTGTTGGGACGCTTCATACTTTCCTTGTCAAACTTGATCACCAACTCTTCAAAGATGGATGGCTTCTAGATGGAGGATGTGGTCGAAACCTAAATTGAATTCTTCAATTCTCCCCTCGACCATATCAGGAATCAAAGATCCCCGCTTATGTCTCCGCATAACTCAAGCTTTTCTCGTGTAACCACCTTCGTCAACATGTCCGATGGATTCTCCTTTGTGTGGATCTTAACGAGTTTCAAATGTTGTCGTTCTATCGTCTTATGTATCCAGTGATATCGAATGTCAATATGTTTTGTACGAGAATTGTACAAGGAGTTCTTGCTCAAGTCCGAGCACTCATTGTCACAATGTACCTTGTAATCTTTTTGCTTAATTCCAAGTTCTTGGAGATAACGCTTTAGCCACGACATTTCTTTCTTTACCTTCCGGCAAAGAATATACTCGCTTCATTGTGGATAAAGCAACACACTTTGCGAGTCTTGATCGCCATGAAACAGACTCCTGCGAAAGTGTAGAGAAATCCGAAGTTGATTTTCTCTTGTCAGGATCTCCCGCCATATTCGATCAGATAGCCCTCCAAGATGGATCGGCTCCCCGTAACAAAGACATATTTTCGACGTACACTTCAAGTACGAGAATCCATTTCATCGCCTCCCAATGCTCCTTTCTTTTCGGGGTTAGAGAGAAAATGACTCACTTTGTTCCATCTGCGTGAGCAATATCTCGGTCTTGTGCACACCATTGCATACATCGACTTCCAATCGGCCGAAGAATATGGTACCGATGACATTTCCCCGATCTCTTCCTTGGATGAGGGACATGCACTCTTGCTCAACTTGAAATGATTGGCTAATGGAATGCTTACTGGTTTGGCGTTGTTCATATTGAACCTCTCGAGCACTCGTTCAATATACTTCTCCTGAGATAGCCATAACCTCCGGTTCTTTCTGTCTCGAACTATCTGCATTCCCAAAATCTGTTGAGCCGGTCCTAAGTCTTTCATGTCAAAAGACTTCGACAGTTCTTTCTTCAGCTGACTAATCTTTGTTGCATCTTTTCCCACGATCAAAATATCGTCTACGTATAGTAGAAGAGCAACGAAATTTCCATCTGCAAATTTATGAATGTAAACACATTCATCTGCATTAGTCTTCTTGTAGCCTTGACTCACCATACACGAGTCAAATTTTGTGTACCACTGCCTTGGTGCCTGCTTCAGACCATACAAGCTCTTCTTGAGCTTGCAAACGAGATTATCACCTGAAATCTCAAAACCTTCTGGCTGCTCCATGTAGATCTCTTCTTTTAGATCTCCGTGAAGAAATGTTGTCTTCACATCCATTTGTTCAAGCTCCAAGTTCATACTTGCTACTAAACCAAGAATAACTCTAATTGATGTCATCTTGACTACTGGTGAAAAATTCTCATCAAAGTTGATTCCCTTTTTCGTTGGAATCCTTGACTACCAAGCGAGCTTTGTGTTTCACCACTTTTCCGCTACCATCTTTCTTCAGCTTGAACACCCATTTGTTTCTTAGTGCCTTCTTCCCTTTTGGAAGTTCTACGATCTCATAAGTATGATTCTTCTGCAGAGATTCCATTTCATCCTGCATTGCTTGCAGCCATTTTTCTTTGTCCTTATGAGATACTCGCTTCTTGAAACTCTCTCGGTTCTCCATCTTGAGTGAGAAGGTAATCGGATTCTCGAATATCTTAGATGGAATCCGCCCTCTTCGACCTACGAACTTCCTGGAACAATCAGAGGAGATCCACCATCATTCGGCTTTCTCGATGGTATAGGAACATTTGGTAGAGCGGGTTGTGGCTCCCCGCTCAACACCTTCTTCTACCTCTTCATATTCTCGCTTCCTCGTATATTTTTGGCACTACGCCACCGTCTCTCACGAACGGCTCGTGCCGCATCCGAGATTTAAGCACCAATATTTGACTTTCCGAGACATTGTGGGCTTTTCAATGTCTTCTATTGTCTTACTTTCATGGAACACTACGCCCCTACTTCCGATCACCTTCTTCTCCTTTGGATCCTATAACCTGTATCCAAACTCTTCATCTCCATAGCCAATGAAAATGCATGGAGTGGTCCTTGCATCAAGCTTTCGTCTCGAGCTCTTTGGATACATGTGCATATGCTAAACATCCAAATACTCTCAAGTGGGAGTATGATGGATCCTTCCTGCACTACGATTTCTCAGGAACTTCAAAATTGATGGTGCACCGATGGTGATCTGTTGATCGTAGCAAGCAACTCGACTCCTTCTCCCCTGAATGGCTTTGGCGACTTAGCCATATTGAGCATGCTCCGAACACTTTCCATGATTGTCCAGGTTCATTCTTTCAAATGACACCGATTATGTTGAGGGGTGCGTGGGATCGTTCTTCTCATGTCGAATGCCATATGTTTTGCAATAGGCATCGAACGCTTTAGAAGTGTATTCGCCTCCATTATCTCGATCGAAGACAAACTTGTTTCCCATTTCACGTTCTACCATGACATGAAACAATTTGAAATATTCAAACACCGATCTTTTGTCTTCAGAAATACACCCACAACCTTCGAGAAGCATCGTCAATAAATGTCGAAAGTATTTGTTACCGCTAGTGATTCAACCTCCGGGGGACCGCAAACATCGTAGTGCACCAAACTAGCAACTCCGATCTTCTCGTTAAAGAGGAACTAAACGAGACTCTTTGTTGCTTACCAAATAGACAATGATTGCAAGGATCCGGTGCGCCTTCCTTGTCAACATTGATAAGCGCTCCTTCTTTATCGGGGTAGACAACCCTTTCTCACTCATGTGACCGAGTCTCCGTGCCACAAATTTTGAGAAGCCTCTTTCTCAAAGAATGTTGAGGCTATCTCGTACATATTTTCACATGAGTCTTGTACAATGTGCCACAAATGTGTCCTCGAGCAACTACCATAGTGCCTCTTGACAACTTCCACGTGCCTTTGGTGAAATGATTATCATAGCCCTGTTTGTCCGGGCAATCCCCGAAAGTAGATTCACCAAGATCGAGGCACATGTCTCATATCCTTCAAAGTGATTGTACTCCCGACATTTGTCTTTATCGTATATCACCAATTCCTACAATTCCGGAGGAATTGAATTTCCCATCTTCACCGCTCCAAAGTCACCGACTTTGTATGTTGTGAAGTAGTCCTTATGAGGAGTTACGTGGTAAGACGCTACAAAAGATCTACCACTCATTCTCAGATCTTCTCTTGAGATATGAAGGCATGCCTCATCATGGGTTGAACAAAGTGCTACATCTCCGGGAATGATAGCTAGCGTTTCTCCACCCTTATTCTTCTACTCGGGAACCGCTTCTCGACCTTGCTCCTCTAGCCATTTATAGCAGTTCTTCTTCATATGACCCTCTATTCCACAGTGATGACATTTATATGTTGGTTTTCTGCCATCAGTGGATCTTCCCCTACTTTTGCCTCTCCCTTTGCCTCTACTACTTCGTTGTTGCTTCCCGTGCTGTCTCCCTCGATTTTCCGTCACAAGGGCATGGGTCTGATCTGTGCCCATGTCTTTTCTTCTGGCCTCCTCATTGAATAGGGCATCCTTAACCATAGACATGGTAAGTTTGCTTTCTGGGGCCGAATTGCTGAGAGAAACAACTAGTGTTTCCCAGCTATCGGGAAGTGAACTGAGAAGTAGGAGAGCTTGCATTTCATCTCCAAGTGGCATCCCTGAGAAGATAATTGGTTTACCAAGCTCTGGAACTCACTAGTATGCTCGGCAACTGAAGTTCCATTTTTCAGCTTCATGTTGACTAAGCGCCTCATCAACAGGGCCTTATTCCGAGCGGTCTTGGCCTGGTACATGTCCTCCAACTTCTGCCAGAGGGCATATGCGTCTGTCTCCTGTGCGACATGGTGAAAGACACTATGGTCAATCCATTGTCGGATCTGACCAATAGATTTTTTATTCGACTTCTTCCACTCGGTTGACTTGGAGGCATCGGGATTAACACCCTTTAGCTCTATGGGGTCGAACAAATCTTTACAGTTTGAGTAGATCTTCCATCCGGGGTTTCCATAACGTGTAATTGGTAGCATTGAGCATAATCATAGCTCCAGAAGATGATGTTGACTCATCCGTGGCCATTTTCACCTTCCAACAATTAGTTCACAAAGATAGAGATTGAATCTCACGAAACGGAGTATACCGTCACGTCCGGAATGGTCAAAAATGGTGGAATAGACACTCGGGGTTAAAATTTCAATTTCTGAAAAATTTGAGATTGATCTCGCAATTTTTCGAAAATATAGGGACCAAACTGAAATATCAAGAAGTTCAGGGGCCAATCTATAATTTCTGAAAGTTCAGGGGACCGTAATGAAATTTCAGAAAATTTTGGGATCAAAATGAAATTTCCAGAAAGTTTAGGCGTCAAAAAAATGAAAAATATAAAACTCAGGGACTGATTTGTAATTAACCGAAAATTTGCATGCAGAGATTCTTGTTCATTGTCTTCTCCGAAATTCCGACGGCTAAATGCGGCTTTGTCCGACGTCCGTTTTTCGATCCGAAAACACGCTGACTCGTATCGACGAGAGGAATCCAATGGAATGCTGAAAATTGAGTTTTAACAAACTTTGTAAAACTCGAAATTTAAGACCTCTGCAACTTCCAGGAAAGCACTCGACGAGGCTCGATACCACTTGTTAGGTATCACGGGATCATTATGAAACTAAATGGATGAATTTGAGAGAAAAATACCAATTCTATTTCACACAAGAATAGATTTACAGGAGATTTACAAACTCACAAAAACTCTCAAAACTTCACTCAATCTCTCAAGGATTGATTTTGATCACTCTCAAGGATTTGTCCGCTCTCCGTGATATTCACTCACAAGGGATGATTACAATCAAGAATGAAGCACCTATTTATAGATGGATGTGGGAGGGGTAGGTGGTTGAAGCTTCAACAATGGTGGGCTTGTTGAGACGCTTCATACTTTCCTTGTCAAACTTGATCACCAACTCTTCAAAGATGGATGGCTTTAGATGGAGAATGTGGTCGAAACCTAAATTGAATTCTTGAGATGACTCTCTAATGACATCATTTAAATCTGAATTTTTGCAATTCAAAATTGAACTAGTTGTTACTTGTTTTCAATATAATTTCAGACGTCAACACATAAAGAAAATATTAAAAATTGAATTTTGCATGGTCCCTAAATGCCATTACCATCAAACCAAAGATTGACCTAATTAGAAATTTTCAGAAATTACGTACTATCTATAAAAACCAGCTGTGAGCATTAATTTGCGTAGACATTGAGTCCAATAAAATTAATTGAACACCCTCACAAAAAAATCAATCACAAATATGGGTTCTCATCACGCACAATCTAAGCTCCCCGTAATAGAATTCAATGAAAAAAACATGAATCCAGGCACAAATTCCTGGAAATCGACATCGGATTCGGTCCGACAGGCCCTGGAATCGTACGGCTGTTTCGTGGTGGCCTACTACAATTACATGAGTTCGGAGCTGACGTACGAGGGAACGTTCGGGCTGACGGAGGAATTGTTTCGTCTTCCCATAGAAACAAAAAGGAGACACACTTCTGAACGTGCAGGGTTTGGTTATGGTGGTAATTATCCTGTCATGCCTTTGTTTGAGTATTTCGGGATTGAAGATTGTCAAACTTTTGAAGCTGCGGAAAAGTTCACCAGCCTCATGTGGCCTGACGGGCATCATAAATTCTGGTAATTAAAAAAAAAAAAAATATATATATATATATATGGGGATAGGATTTCGTGAGACAGTCACTTTTCGTAAGGCCGTAAACTAAGGATCAGAAGGAATAAATTAGATTAAATATTTAATTTAATTACAAAAAAGGGTAAGACTGTAAAATCACAAAAAAAATGTAATCTCCTTACCATTAAATATGGGTAGATAATTTCTCAAAAAAAAAAAATATGGGTAGATAAAAATGGAAATAAAATCAAATAATAAAAATCATGTTCCATACATATATCAATTCCACAAAAATCTACATCAATCCCACAATCAAATCTCTCTCTCTCTCTCTCTCTCTCTCTCTCTCTCTCTCTCTCTCTTCTCTCTCTCTCTCTCTCTCTCTCTCTCTCTCTCTCTCTCTCTCTCTCTCTCTCTCTCTCTCTCTCTCTCTCTCTCTCTCTCTCTCTCTCTCTCTCTCTCTCTCTCTCTCTCTCTCTCTCTCTCTCTCTCTCTCTCTCTCTCTCTCTCTCATAGTTCCACCATTAACGCAGAACATAATTATTGTGACTTTAATGCATATTTAGAATAAATATATTGAATATATTAGTTATCATACACTGCATAGTTAGTTGTTGCTTAATGCATACATGGTTATAATATACTACATATTCATATTTTATTTGGTGCATAGATAATAATGAGACAATATTAAGTTAATTGTTGTTTGATGCATATATAATTATGAGACAATTCATAACTAGTTATTGTTTGATGTATAACTATTTATTATTTTATGCATATTTAACTGTAACACAATTCATGGTTAGTTAGTGAATGATGCTCGATATACTGCATACTTGGTTTGAATGGATTGCATATTTAGAATACATATATTTTACTTATATTGTGGAAACTTACTGCATAATTATGTTTATTTTGGTGCATACATAAAGGAAATATATTGCATATTTAGAATCAATATGATGCATATGTAAAATATTAAACTTAATAGCGAGAGTTTTCATATCAGATATCACAATCCCTTACATCATGGAAGTGAACAGTCACGTTTCTAAAAAAGGGCCAAATAATAAAAGTTCTAAAATACCTTAATGAAGGAAAATAAATAATTGAAAAATAAAAAATTTAAAATAATCTCATCCATTGGTTTTGACAAATAAATGGTGGGGATTTGTCCACATTGTCTTACACAGAGACCATTATCTCATTTGATCAATACATATATATATATATATATATATATATATATACATACATACATACACTTGCATTAGAGATGTCAATAAGGGCTCTGGCTCATGGTCGAACCTAGCCGGACCCTCTCTTATAACATGAGGGTTTTTTAGCCCGTCCCTAATTGGCCCTAGGACCGATCCCTTAGGGCTTTTTTTCAATAATTTTTTTTGATATTTATAAATTTATTGTTGTAATACTACCAAATCCAATATTTGATCTCATTTATATATTGCCATTTAATCTTAGCAATTTATTAAATCCGATCTTTGATATGACTCTAAAAAAATTGGATCGTTAATCTCATTTATCATTTAGTCTTAGTAAATACAAATTTAAAATTTGTATAAATTTGTAATGATTACACAATAGATTAATAATCCATTATAGAATTAAAATATATTTCTTATGTATGGATAATTTTTTTTTTTTAAAACAAAAGGAAGAGCTTTCATTAATAAAGCAGATCGAACTGCAATTCATTACAGATAAAGAGGGGAGGATCATCATCTCGCCACTCTTTGACACCAGACATAGAATACGATGCTCTAGTTAACACATGAGAAACACTATTCGCTGATCTCTTAATAAAAAACAAGACACATTTGGAAGATACTCCAACAAATTCCTACATTCCATGATAACATCCGAAAAGTACGAGTCCACGTACATTCTCCTCCCTAACCGCATGATAAGTGCCGTCGCCTCCCGATCGAATTTTTTCCCGGTAGCCACGAAGTTACGCAACCATTGGTTACCAAAACCATGATGATCCGAGTCCAAATATCAACCAATAAAATTACCAATATCCTTACCAAAGGAAGAGACCGACTGGAAAAACATGCAACCACTTATCAAAGGATAAGACAAAACACACTTGTCAAAGTAACAAGAAAAATACCAACAGAAATACATAGTTGCTGCTAAAACAAAAAGAAAAACTAGTAGACCTAGAAACATAAAAATAAATACCACACCCGTGCACACCGCTGCCTGTCATCGCCGGTGGGGAAGGTGCGAGAATCATAAAGAAGAAACAGAAAACAGAAAAGAAAAAAAAAACATAAATCAACCTAAAACAAACAAAAGCACTCCCACATCCTCCCAATGAGGAAGGATGAGGGCTTTGTAAATTCACTTAAAATCTGCGAATTGAAGGTCTTTAATTTTGACAACCCCAATTGTGTTGGCCTTGTCTTTTATCTTCTTCCGTCGACGGTTGTTGGATAATGGGGGAAGTTTTTTGTATTATACAGTAACTAATTTTAAATACTAAGAATTGGTCTCATAACGTGCATAACTGCATATACAGTAGATTTGAGATCTAATGTATGGATAATTATTTAGTCAAAAATAATTGAAATAACTATAGCTTCTGACATTGAAATAACTATAGTTATAGGGTCAATCCTAGTGCTATAAGGCTAGGGCTTGGCCCTAGATTTTCGGAACCCTTATGATTTTAGGGTTTTTTAGTCCTAGCTTTTAGGGCCAAGGCAGGGTCGGGCCGATCCTTATTGACATCTCTATAATATGCATGATTCTGCAAGTTTACTAACAATACTCTCTCTTGGTTTCCACTTATATATAATAGTGAGACTATATACTCATACGATAAGATGTTATCGAAATTGGATCGCACGGTGATGAAAATGGTTGCTAGCAGCTACAGTTTGGAAAAATACTACGACCCTTTAATTCAATCATCGACTTACATGACGAGACTGATGAAATACAACTCGACAGGCGAAAACAAGAGCAATATTGGTCTTATACCTCATAGAGACAAGAATTTTATGGCTGTAATTGGTACAAATGAAGTGAAAGGTTTGCAGATAGAAACTCGTGATGGCGATTGGATCGATTATGAGCCATCTCCTGGGAAATTCATAGTCGTAGTAGGCGAAGCACTCATGGTACGTGAGATGTTCGAATTCCTTTATTTCAATTTTCTTGTAGTGTTTGCATAGACTAATTAAAGTAAAAATTGTTTAGGCATGGAGCAATGGCAGAATATATTGTCCACTCCACAAAGTAACCGCAATAGGAAGTAAAGAAAAGTATTCAATCGGCCTTTTCTCTTTCATTCGTGGGGTTTTGGAAGTACCAGAGGAGCTTGTTGATGATGAACATCCATTGAAATTCAAACCTTTTAGTAATTTGGAATTTCTTGAGTACTGCAAGCACGGGGGGGCGAAGATGAAAGGAGCCATTCAAACTTACTGTGGAATTTGACTACAATATATATATGTTCCTATATATTTTATGTTATTTTGAGTGTATTAAATGTTGTTATTCTATGTTAAGTTTATCATTTGTGCCTTAAATTTATGTAAGATATATATTCTCGTACGCGTGGATGTTCTCATGTTGATATTTGCTTTCTAGCAAGTGCTATAATAAATGAAATATTGTGGGGTGTTTCATGGTTTGTCTGCAATCTATGCGCTAGTCTTGATTCTGGAATATCTTATAAATGTGGTTCTTTTTGGTTCTAATACTCAATTAAAGGAAAGATTTTTTTTTTTTTTTAACTTTTCCAGAACGCACACAAACGGGGCTGAATCCATGATCTCCCTCTCTAAGGAGAGAGGCGATACCACTAGGCCCATTGGCCATCGGTTATTAAGGGAAATAAGTTTTTTTTTGTTAAATAAGCGTAAAAATATATAAAAGAATGAAAAAGTCATGATCACAAGCCGACCAGGTGGCTTAAGTATGTGCCTCGTTAAAACCTATGTACCAAGGTAAACCAACCCTCGGCAGAAAAAAGGTACCCTTGAAAGAAAAACATCCACACAAGAATGCATAAATAAAAACACTAAACAATTACTCTAAAATCCTCATTTTCAAATTGGATGAGTCGTCCAAAAGAGGGAGATTATGAATGGGATGATTCGGACCTTATTGAACATCACAAAGAAGTTGTTTAGAAGCCTCCAACGACTTAATTAACAACAAATGGGCTTTGCCAACTTGTATTGAACTGTCCGCGGCCGCCTCTTGATATCAAAAAAAGTGGGCAACGTGTCCCTCGTGAAGGGTGGGGGTACCCTAGATGAAGCATTCATTGCGGTGTTATCCAATTCTGAATGTGCATCTAAAGAAGCCAAATATGCCAATGGAGAAGGTGAAGTCAAAGATGGACTGACATGTTCTTGCATAACAACCGAAGTGTCTTCCACGGAAGTAGAAGCCAGGGCTTTATCTTGATCATCCTTGTCGTCGACTAAGTCATCTGCATCCTCTAAAGCAGCAAAAGAATTCCCCAAAGGGACACTATTAGACTTTGAGATCATACCAGAAGAAACATTGGTACGTAGAAGCATCAACATGCCTAGGTGAATGAACCATAAGATCGGGATTATGCTCCATAGTGCTAGCCTTACCTTAACATTGGAAGGACGATAAACTTTCTGAACACGAGAACAGCCTCGCCAAGGAGTGTCTGGACGCCCATCCTTCTTGGGAGCCATATCCTAAGGATTTTTTCGACGACAAGTCGCAATAGAGTGTCCCGTGATATTACAGTGAGAACAAAAAGTTGGAAGGTTTTTTCATAACTTAGCGAAACGAACGTGCAATGACCCGCCCTCTCAACCATAACATGGTTCTGAAGGGGTTTAGACAAATCTACATCAACCAGAACACGGGCAAAATGCCCAAGAGAACCATTAAGAGTCGTTCATCAATTTTAAGGGGAGTCTGAATGGCCTTGGCAATACCCATTATGATACTCAGATGCAATATTCAATGCTCAATTCAAAAATTCGAATCCATAAACTAGCCTTAGATGGATAAACTTTGTAGGGATTAATGTCCGGAGTCTAGGGAGATAATTGAATAGAACCCGGATTGATGATCGAGCCCTGTCCTCATCTGACGAAACTTTGATACAAAAGTACCCTTTACCCAAAGGAATTAACACCAAATTATGTAGGATTTTTCATAATTCTGCTAAACGGGTTCGAAGAGGGATTAAGGGCCAGGGCTTCTCCCCTTTACCAAGCAAGATGCGACCAATCAATTAACACGAAAATTCACTAACACATTACTTATAGAAATTTTTGTCAATAGTAACTGAAAATAATCTCATTTTTTAACCCGATTAATACTATCAATGTTAACAAAAGAATCACTAAAACTAGGGTTAGCAGGTTTTACCAAAGAATCCATAAAAGTAGGTTAACATGTTTTACCAAAGAATCCCTGAATATTGGGTTTGCAATAGGGCATATATAAAACATCATTGCACTAGGGCCAACTTGTTGCATCCTGGTATTTAGAGGGGGCCCACCATAGAAGGAGTTATGGACACCATCAAGGAGGAGATGGAACCATAGTCACATCTCCACTTGATGTGGAGGCCACCATATTAGGATTGATTGGGACCACCATGGGAGACAAGGGGGAGTGTGAATCTGGGACCACCATGGGGGATGAATTAGTTTGCAACCACCAAGAAGGCGTGTGGCAGCAATGGCGTTCGCCTAGAAGGGACCATAGCGGCATCAAGCAACATATTGGTAGCGTCATAAGCATGGATCGCAGTGACACGATGAACAATAGAGGACAGATTTGTTTTGGGGCGAAAAAACCATAAGAGAACATAAATGGGTGAAGAGACTCATTGAATATGCCTTATCTCGCCACCGGCATTGGAAAAAGCAGCCGGAAAATCCATGAAATGGGACGACTCTATGGAAGGAGACGACTTTAGGGTTGTCAAGGGTCAGTTTGTCCTATTGCTACTTTTATTTTTCGAAGTCATGGAAATTAACTAAAATTAATTAAGGGAAAGAAGTTGCCTTGCTAAGGTTTTAAATCTCAAATTAAATAGAAAATACTAGGATACAATAACGTGCAAAATCTTATTGCATCTATTTGGAGATTCCAAAATGATATTGCATCTCATATTCCACCACACGGATGATTGTCATATGTATAAAAGTTATCATATTAAAAACACACAATTTAGACTTGGTTTTCACCCAAAATTAATATGGTAACTTCTACGCGGTAATTATCCGTGCGCCAGAATATGAAATGAAACACCCTTCAGAATAGAAGATCTCATCTGCTCCACGATGAGCCATGTGCATAATTCCACGAAAAATGGTGAATTTTGACAAAATTTGTTTTCAATACGTGATTTTTTCTTAATTTTACGGGATTGGTCTTGCCCCGTCCCTTTAGTTATAGAACGGATTTTGCAATTACACCCAAAATTATATATTTTATGAAATTTGACCAGAAAATGGCAAGCAAAATTTTCACATTCAACAGCTTTACTCCAGGAGAAGCCAAAAATGTTGGTATGAAAAAAAAAAATTTTCTTGTCGTGTTAATTATTGAATAATTCATTGCAATAATAAGATTTTCCCTATGAACTAAACTTGCATGAGAAATGTCATGAGTTTTACACACTTATATAAGTATAAACAAAATCTACATAGATGTCACAATTCCTGGATGAAAGCCCAAAAACAAAATCATGACCCCAGAGTTATATAACCGTATGTGGGGTTTCATCACATGTATACACACGAGTCTACATGATAATAAATCATCTCACTCGTTAAGTCTCATGATAATAAATGTCAAGAGAAGAGTTATTATATTATCATTGTTTTTTTAAATAAAATGGTAATATATAAAAATAAAAGAAAAAGTCCTGATCACAAGTCGATCAGATAGCAAAGGAAAACTAATGCTAAACTGTAGAAAAACACAACAAAAAATAACTTAAGAATGCAATTTAAATGAAGGACGTCTCTTTCTAGAGGATTTTCGAATAGCAATTGCATTTGTCTTTGTAGAACACGCTCGAGTATCATCTTGATCGTCTGATAAATTTGACTGGGATATAGCATGTGAAATGTCGACCCAAAAATCCTTGAGCCGCAATTGTCATAACTTTCATAGCTGTTGAGGAATCATATGAGTGAATATCAAACAGAGTAGGTGAGAGTCACTTAGCTTGGTCTTTAAAGCTTACAATTTATCTACATCAACTTGAAAAACAAAGTTAAGAGGATAGCTTGATATTGGAGATATTGAATCATGAGCAGAATCCAAAGCCGTTTCCTCACTCTCTTTAAGTTGCGAACTTCATTCAACAACATTGGAAAAATTAAACCGCAATAGCTAGCGGATTATCTTGTGTTTTTGGTACGGTGTGATCATTTGTAATCATTTCAGCATACCTTTCTGAAATGTGAGCCGAACTATAATCTTTTTCCTGTAGAGAATCAAACTGATTGCGAGTAGGGATGTTTTGTTGAGGACCTGAAGGGCTAGTAATTTTACCATTACTAGCTGATTTTTGTTGACGGCCATAAATCCGTTATTGTCCATCCACGGTTGGACCAGAGCAAAAGATTTCCCATTAGGATGTTGGTCCTTGGCACTAAAGTGATCATCCTCGTCATAGTCTGCCCACCGTTTACTAGCATCCACAGTAGGAGGAGGAGGTTCCTTATCTTCCACCGAGTTATCCACCGCTTTACCCTTATCCTTATATGAATGAACAGGTTCCACAATATTAGAAGCAACAACTTTATCTTTATTCTTCGATAGAGATCGGATCACCTCATGATATTCCTTACGAACCTTTGAATGCCCATGTCCGGAGTTAGGTCGTACTAATGAGCTTATGGATCTCTTATGTTACAATTCTCCCATTTTCCTTGGACTTTAAGTTTGAACCATGGCCATAACAATATTGCAACGACAAGTCGCTAATGAATGTCCCGTAATATCACATTTTGAACAAAACTTGGGAAGTTTCTCATAACTTAATGACACAAAAGAACAATGCCCAGGTCGTTCCACCATCACGGAATCATGTATGTGCGTAAACAAATCAATTTACACCAGTACCCGCACAAAGTGTCCCAGCGATCCATTAAGAGATTTTTCATCAATTTGAACTGGAGTGCCTATTGACTTAGCAATTCCCATAATAATACTCGGATGCTAATGTTCAATGCTTAGCTAAAAAATATGCACCCACGCACTCGTAGTAGAAGTATTGACTTTATATGGGTTAAAATCAGGGACCCATGGAAAAAGACAAATCGTACCAGGATTAATTTGTTATGTAACACGTAAAGATGCCCTAGCACGATCCGAATCAGAAGAAAACTCAAGGCAAAAGTATCCTTGCCCAGGGAATCAATGTCCATTTATTCGGATTTTCCACAATTCACTCGCCAGGCGGAGGGGTTGCAATGGCATGGCTTATTCCCTTTACCAATCAAAACACGACCAATTAAAGAGCACGAATTCCCTCAAACATTGTTGATACAAATTTTCATCAATTGAAAGAGAAATAATCCCCTTTCTTGACATGATCAATCATAATATTATTACATCGAACCATATTCGCAAAAGTAGAATTTGTTGGTTTAATCAAAGAATCCAAAGTAGGGTTAGCATGTTTTACCAAAGAATCCCTAAAAGTAGGGTTTGCACTAGGGCATACATGGGGAATCATTACACCAGATGAATCCAAGGATATAACACAATACTTTGTGGGGACCACTGTTGCCTGAGTATTGGCCTTTGAAGGAGAGGAGGGGACCACTGTTGTAACCATCTTGGGAGGGACCATAGTTGAAACCACCTTAGGAGGAGGGACCATCGCCAAGGGACCACCTTTGACGAGTTTATGGCGCCCCAAGTAAGAGATTCGAAGGATCCATAGATCGAACCCCGCCGCAAAATCCACATAAGACATAGGACAACTCGTATAGAAGAAAAACCAACGGAGAACAAGATGTAGCATATAAGCAAACATCATAACTGACGGCTTGTATCTCAACACCAGGGAAAGCCGCCAGAAAAGTCATGGAGGCACGACCCTATGGTTTGGGAGAAGAGAGCATCCTAGGGTTTTTTTTGAAAACCTATTATATTATCATTGTTAATATATAACTTGTTTTCAGTGTCATTGTACATAGGAGTACATCTTTTTCACCTCAATAACTTATACAAATATCGACATTATAACTAATAATTTCAGAGCTTTATCATATTGGAGTTTATATTCACTTACAGACCTAAATCATTATGGAAGACAACATAGTAATTAACTAACGGCTAATTAGATGCAAACTATCTAAGCCAAGCTGTATTGTGTGCCTGTGGTAAATAACACAAAAGTAATTGTAGGTCCCAACGGGTGTGGGTAAGGTTTCGGAGGGGGGGATTGAATAAACCTTACCAACTTTTCTAATATAGTCTTTTTAAAATTTTCTGAGTTAACACAAATAGCCGAGTCTTGAGGGAGTTAAGTTGGTTATTCAAATAGAGTTAGCTACTCAACGCACTCGATAGAGCCGTTGATAGAATAACTTAGCTGTTTAACCTGAATCTTAACTTGGGTGTGTTGGTTTTATCAGCGGAAGACTTAACACCCTTTGAATTGATTTAAACTTGTTTTAACACTTGATTTTAGCACTTGGTTATTAATCATTTGGATAGCAAATAAGTTTATCAGCAGATATAATGTAAGTATGCCGAAATATAAATGTGCTGAAAAATAAATGACACAGTTAATTTTTATAGAGGTTCGAAGATGGAGTAATTTTTTTAATACTTTCTTTTCCAACTCTTGGAGGAATCCACTATGTAAAAGACCTATTTACAAAGTGGTCAACAGTCTAGAGACAGCCTTGGTCACACAGCTGGCTTCTCTTCCGACTCAGCTTCTTCACAGGGCAGTTGTCTTGCTACTTCAGCTCACTTTCTCAAGCTCTTGGATTTGATCACAAAGCCCTCCAATAACTTGATACTAGTTCGACCTTGAACTTTCCTACAATCCTCCTTGGAAAGTAGACCCATTTTGATTCTTCAAAAGTTTCCTCTTCAACAGTTTGAAGTTGTCTTTCCTTCACAAACTTGTGTTGAGTTGATTTCCTTCGAGTTTGTGCTTGAGGATTTTTGCTTGAATATACCTGAGAATATTTTTAGGTTTTCACTTTGAATATTGTTTGCTTATTCGTGGTTCAGGTTACCCTTTCTCAATAAATTTCCTCAGCCTTTTATAGTGAACTTTTTAAAATTTTGTCCGTCAAGAAATAGGCTAATTTCAAAAGTCACTTGTGTTCGTTGGCTTGTCTTTTCTTGGTCCTCAATCTTGAGATGCGATCCCTTCCTCGTATTAAATGACTTTTGCGGCTTTTCGAGTTCGACACGAGGTGCGAGTGCTTCCCATTGGTTTATTCCTTTTGCACGCTTCTCGGGATGAGCACTTTAAGACTGGCAAAGATGGAAGTATTACTTATTTAAGTAATGTTCTTGACTTCTGTGCAACGGATTCATTTCAGTTAACTCCTATTTCCTGCTGCCTTTTTTCCCTAGGTGACTTGAGTCTGCTCCAATTATTGGATGACTCATCTGTCACTTCAACCTGAGACTTAGCTCCTTGAGTTGACTTTAACTGACTCTTCAAGCAGTTATTCCTCAGCTGATACATCTTCAGTCGAGTTCTTGATATTCTATCTTGGCCATACTCTGATGTTCCACAGCGGTGTCTTCACTTCAGTTCTCAGTTGACTTCTTATTTTTCCAGGCGTAGCTGACTTCACTCAGCTTTTCTAGCCCTATCTATTACAATGTAAATTACAAGGAAAATGGGTTGCCAACTTTCTAGTTTAAGTTTTACATGGCATTCATCAAAATCTATAAAGTAAATTTCCTAACAATTTCCCCCTTTTTGATGATGTCAAAACTTAAAAACATTATTATACAACATGTAAACAGCAAAGATACATACAGACAATGCAGTAACAAAGAATGTATGCATAGAATCGATCGTTTTATTGATCATAGCATTCTTGTCCTTTACATAGCTGTTTACATTTGGTATCAGAGCATTCTATATCAAAGCAACAATACAGACATCTATGCTAGGATACTAATACAAAGTGAAAAATTACAGAAAACTTCACTAAGTATACAGATGACTTACAAAAGTGTATTTACACAAGTAAAATACATGAAGGGTTCGCAGCAACACTTCATCGCCTTCGCTGCCTCCTTTTTTCCTCTTCAGCTTTGTCGGAGTCATCAGCTCTCTTCCTTTTTCTTACTTCTTCCTCAGCATTCTTCTTCTTCTCATAGGCTCTCTTCGCAGCATCATCCTTTCGTTTTTTTCGAGCTATAGCTGAGTTTGCCTCTTGTTCTCTTCTTCTTGCCATTTTGCTGCTTCTGCATTCTTTCTTGTCACTTCCTGATTGGCCAATTCATCAAACCCAGCCCAGTAGATCATCCATTTCATTCCTGGATCTACGTATTCAACATTTTTGGGTCTTGGTCGAGGTAGGGAACCTCTTCCTCCACCACTTCTTCCTCCTCCTCTGGGTGTATACTACACAAGAATCTTCGCTACCGGTGAGTGAGTGGCTCATCGGTAGTCCGCCGCCTATCGCCTTCTTCACACAATGTGAGTCCTTTCTCCCAGTACAGATCTCAGGCTTAGGCTAGTGACATCCCTTGGAAATAGCCTTCGGATTCGAGCATCTTGAATTCTTCAACTGATCTTGGCTCGGATCCATTGTCAGGAATAACATCTTGATCCTTCCCTGTCGGAATGCCGCCATATTGTTTCATCACTTCTTCGATGCAGGCATCCATTTTCTTGTCGAACTCCACCATCCCTGCTTCGATGATTCACTTTTTCTCCGACATTGGCACATCAGAGTTCTCAAAGGGTAGGGTTATGGGGAGTTTGCTTAAGATGGACGTTGTAACTTGACCTTGCTGAGGGATTTCCGCAATCATTAACGTCAAATTCTTTGAACGTTCCCCCTCAGCTGCTTTTCCCTTCTTCTCAGTTGTCATCTTCTCAGCTGCAAATTCTTTCATGTTTTCTTCTTTCAAACTCCTTAAGGACTCCTCTTCCCCCTTTTTGGCATCATCAAAGGAGATAGGGACCCCAGGGAACATGCCTGCGAGCATGAAGTCAAGTCTATCGATAGCTGAGTTCTGTTTGAAGTCTGCTGCGGCATAAGCGGTTCAAAATTCTGAACAGGTTGCCTTGGACTCGGCTACTACCAACTTCATTTCAACCATAAGCAGGCTGAATTTGTCATTCATCGTGGTCTCAAGGTGTATAATTTCTTTTCTCCGGAATTCTTGCAGGCGCTCCATTTCTATTTTGTGAGACTCGTGTAACCTCTCGATGTACGTCTGCATCCTCTGCTTGAGATCCTCATTGTCAGCCATCCAAATGAGCATTTTTCCATAGAGTGCTTTGAAATAACGAACTTGCTCGATTCGCATGGCAGATTGCTGTTGAGACCATTCTCGGATCCGCACCACTATCCCTCTCAAGTCTGTTGTGAGGGTAGCATCCCTGTTACCAAGCCATACGTCAAGTGAGGCCTGATGTCTTTCGATCTTCTCAATTTCTTCACAAATTTTCTTGAAGATCTCACAAAATTCAGCTGTAACAGTTGATTCAGCTGCAGGCCATTCTTTAGCAAAGTTGAAATTAGCTGGAACAATGGTGTCAGAGGGAATGATTGTATCCTCTCTCACAAGAAATCTTCGTTGATCAGTATCAGTCTCTTCTTCTAGCTCAGGCAAGTTTATAGAAAAAAGAAACACCTTTTGAAAGGCATCATCGCGCACATATGGGATTGTCTGTGAGGTGTGTGCCTGCGATGACTCAGCTTGATTGATCTCAGCTGCAGTGGTTTCTTCTGATCCTATCATAGTTGTGTGAGCCTGCGACGGTGCTGGTGGAGTCGTTATTCCGCACTGTGTGTGGGAGCTTGTGCGGATGACTCGGGCCGGCCTAAGGCTAATAGTGGTATGTGTTGCTCCTACGATCGAGCCTCACTGCCTTAACAAACTTCTTTAGTCTCAGTTGATTTTTCTAAGTGAATAACCGATTCCTCTACTGCTTCATCAGCGTCATCGGATGATGATGAAACCTAGGGGCTTGGCTCATCATTGAAATTGAATTTTTGACGAGCAGCTTTGTCACTTAGATGGCTCGTAGTCTTGAGAACATCCTCAGCTGGGTCCCTTTGATCTGCAACGGGGGTGGACTCAGTTTCATCTTCAGACCCCAAGAATGATGTATCAAGGTTCTCGTGGGAGTCATGAAGTGCGCTTATCTCTTCTTCGATTTCTGCACTTTGAACTAGAAGAATGTTCGAGTCTCTTGAACTTTACCCAGGGAAGTCTCCACCTCCCTTGAGCCTTCACTACCTCCAAAGAAGATCAATTGCAATGAGGCCTTGATGTTCCCTTCGACGATCGCGCATTGTCTTAGTGGTCTTGGACCATGGCATCCATATGAGTCTCAACCCCAGGATTGCACTTTCACCGCGCCCTGCAGTGTTAACTCCCGGGCATCTCCATCATATGCCTCGATGTAGAAACACTGTCTTGACCTTCAAAGCGGTGACATTTCGGTTGGGACAGACTAATTGTCCAAGCTTCGCCAATATCAATTGTTGTTCTTTCTCGTTTCCACTTCACCTCCGCTTCAAGTTAGAGTCTTCTCGCGCAAAGCATCCTCCGACCGCTGCGGTGGAGAGATTTTCCCCTCGGCCGCACACCACCGAGTGATGATGATGGGGGTCACTCGCTCCTAACTCGCGGCTTTTTCTTTTGAATGCTCAGCCGCTGGGGTAGGTGATAAAACACCTTCTTCAGGAGTTGGCTCAACTTGGGTGCCCAAAATCCCAGTTTCATTGCCCATTCCCTTGGACCCATCCTCCGATAGTACTGGGGACGTAGCTGCAGCGATGTGTGTGGCAATCTGCTGCACTACTCCCAAAGGGTCGATTTGCACGAGAGATTGAGATGATTCTCATGGTCCTTCAAATAATTGTTGCTCATGCAACTGCCTAGATTATCTCATTGTTTGATGCATGTCTGACTTCTCTGCTATAGCAATGGGATCCATATCCCCGTCACTGTCTGTGTACTCAACTAGATCCACTACAACAAAAATGTTCAAAGACATCGCTTAAAAGACATCATTTTCATGAATTTCATGATGTCTTACACTATACAACATCATGTTTTAAGTGAAGAGATGTGTATGAGCGGATGTTTTCGCTATTACATATCGTTTTTAAGAGCTGATGTCTTTGACCACCCCGTTTTTACTTTATAACATCATGTTCAAGATCGGTTATTCCAACAGATATCTTTGACCACCTTATATTTGTTTATAACATCACTATTAACATCATTTACTTAAATTAGATGTTATAATTCAATTTTTTAGTCAATTCTCCCGTTTAACTTTCAAGCCCTAACCTCTTTCTCTCTCTCTCAAGTTCGTCTCTCTCGAGACCACACCCGCCGCTCCGCCACCACTCCTCCGCCGCTGTAAAAGTTAAAAAAACTTTAGGCCTTTGCAGATCCAAGTTGGAGAATATGATCGTTGGCCGTTTTCATTTGCAGGCTGCAGCCATTACGCATCTCTCTCTCTCTCTCTCTCGTTCTTGTTCTCTCTTCCTCTCGCTATCGTCGATTAAAAGCCTGTCTCCGCCGCCGCCCGTTGCTGCCACCTAATTGACGGAAGATACGCCGTCTCTAGGCGCTTCTCTGAGCTGACGCAGTCCGCTGCCGACCGAGCGCGTGATCTTGACCGTGAGTTTGAAGTTACTCAGCCTCCTCTTCCTCATGCCCAAATTAGTGGTGAGTTGAAACCCTAACTGTAGCTTTTTTCTTTAGTTATTATGTTTAATCTCTGTACGAGTAATTAGTTTAATAGGGATAGGCCTTTATATGGTAAAGATTATGGGTATCTATATTGATTTTGGTTACAGGTTACTGATTTTTAGTATGTTTCAGCATTGACATGTACTCGTGTTTTTTTTTTTTTTGGGTTTATGTTTGGGAGGCGACCTCTGGTTTGGGAGCTACTGCTGCATATGCTCTTTCCAAGGAGGGGTTTTATGTTGTTATTGGTACTGTTTATCACTTGTTCCAACTAGAAAATCTAATTAGATGAATATTGGGATGACAACTCATATACTGTGTAGATTTTAATCAATGGGATTTTTTTTTTGAATCAAATTATTTATTTAATTTCAAGTTTGGATGTGCTTAGCTGAATGAACATTCAAACAAAAATGATTTGGCTTCTAACAGTTGTTACCTGTCCCTTTTGGTGTCAATTGTTGAAATAGATAAGGATATGAATGAAATGATTTTATTTGGTGTGGGTGAAGGGGGCAGGTGATAAGGATATGGGTGATATTTAAAAGTTAAGTAATTTGATCTCTTCCCCATAAGTGTAAATCAACTCACTTTAGGTAGTTTATTCGCGGTTTTATTTTGCTGAATGAGATTAGCCTTAGAAGGTGTTTATGAGTATTGCTTTTGTTGACATGTATATAAATGTGAGGTTAATTGACGAGGTGGGATTAGGTTCCACTGTGAAGGGAAGATTGCCGTAACACATGATTTGCTATAAATGTTCATGGCAATTCCATTGGGTACAGTATTTTTGTTTGTTGAATTATAGACATAATTAAGCTTTGTAAAATTATGTATCTTCCATGTCATGTTAAAAGCAATGGCTGTCAGGTGTAACTAAAATTAGAGACATAATTACACTATTGTTTTGACTCTTGTTTGTCCGTAGGTGACAGAATCGGAGCACAACCGAACATAATTGGGGAGAGCCTGGATTTGATTAAATATGTAGATGCCAACTTTAAAGGACCAGCTCTGTTTCCTGATGTAAGATTAGATTGAATCTATTTTGATTAGCATTTGAATTTATTTTTTCTTGGTAAAACTATGCATTTCCTTTCGTTTCTCTTTTCATATTCAACACTATTGGTGCACAATGAAATGCTTAGGATCCAACCAAACACAAATTTGGTGAAGAGTTGATGGCCTACTCTGACATGTTCTTGAAAAATATGTACATATCATTCAAATGAGATACTCTAAAACAAGCATGTAATCTAGTTGGTCTCTAGTCAGTTTCACTTCAAGAAAAAGATTTTATGAAACTGAATTTTGTTGAAAGTGGTAATTGGCTATATAACAAGTATGGATTTTTGGAATCTCTAAAGTATGTTATGCCACTGAATTGAGTTCAACCCATGTAACTATGAAATTGTGAGAATTCTTAATCTCTTTCAATGTCTCGGTTACTCAATATCTGTGTTAAATAGTTGAAAGGGGTGATTGGATAGACAACATGCTTTACTAGATAGAGTATATGTATTACAGACTTCGTACTTTGTATTAGCTGTATGATTGATTTTTTGGTTTGCTATAATGCTTTGAGCAGATGCAAGAACCACCAATCGGGGCAAAAATAGTTTGTAATTCAGAACACTCGCAGCTTTACCCAGCAATCTTCCTCTTTATATTTGTAGTTCAAAGTTCACAAGCTCATCTAAGAGGGGAGCTGATTTTGTCATATTCCTCGTAATCCCCTTTGTGTTCTACTGCATGGTTAGCATCAGGGATAAACAACACGGTTTTGGTAGAAAATGGTTAGCATCAATACATCAGGGATAAACAACAGGGTTTAACAAAGTGGAGTAGAAGCTACTAAAGTCTAACGAAATGGTGGCTTTTGTGTTTATTTTCTTGTGAAATGATGGCTTTTGGGTTTATTTTCTTGTGAAATGGTGGCTTTTGTGTCTACTCTATTGTATATCAATCAAATCAAACGAAGAAAAAGTATGTAAATTATCAAAATTTCAACCAAATATTGTTGTTTATCGTTTTCAGGTTCAATCCTTCATTTTGATTTTTTTTGTTGCTCATTTATTCTTGTTTGGTGTTGCTGTCCCTGTCAAAGGTTAGTTATAGCTTGATGATTTTTTTTTTTCTTTTTTATGCTCTTGTTGGTTTAGATGCTTAAGTTTAGTTGATTGCTGATTGTGTTGGAATTTTGTGCTGTTGTATTTTTGCACATGAGTTTAGTTATAGTTTTAATACTTAAAATTGTTAGATGGATTTATTTCGAGTTTTTTATTATGTATGTCTTTAAAATTTGAATTATTTCCTACTTTTGAGTTATAATTTTTAATTGTATTATGCGGTGATCGAAGGTATAGTTGTTAGTTGAACGTTTGATGATTGGCTCATTGAGTTTTGCTAGAAGGCGGAGAAGTTAACAAATTTGGAGTCTTTTGATGTCTTCTTGAAAATATTGGGAAATTGGATATTATTAGACCCTTTTGAAATTGTGTATATTTATGTGTGTATTGTATATATTGATCATGTGCTTATTCGGACTTGATGTTGGTATATTGACCGTTCACATTGTTGTGTAGTTTAATATGCACTTTGTTTGGACTTGTTGATACTTGATACTAGTGTTATCCTTTTGGAAATTATTTTGATGTAGATTGAATGAATTAGCATTAATGATATGTTGTTTTTCGCTTTGATTTTTGATGGTGGGTGGTTGTGACTTACTTTGATGGTGCGATGGTTGTTTCTTGTTTTGTGAAGAAGATGATTGTTGATGTAAAATCATTTTAATAAAATGACAAGCAATATTTTTAAACTAAAAATTGACTTTTGTTTAGAATATTCGACATCGGTTTTAAACTGATCTTAAAGATAGTCAACAACATCGGTCAAAAACTGATGATGCTTAGAAAAAAGCTAGCAAATCGCAAGTTAACAACATCGATTGAAAAATGATGTCTTTTTGATATAACATCGTTTTTTATATGCTTAAAATAGATGTTGAATAGGCATACATTTAACATCACCGATTACGACATCGGTCGATTTTCACATAGACATCGGTTTTTAGCCGATGTCTATGAGCGTTTTTCTTGTGGTGAGATTGTCATGAGTATTCTCGTGAGTTCCAGTGAACGTGCACATCTTTGCTTTCTCAAGAGCTTGTGCTTCCTCGGTTGCTTTGGCTTTTTCCTTCTTCTTGAAGATGTGGAGAATATCCATGCAGTTATCTTCATTCAGGGCCTGAAGCACAGTATTGACTCCGAGAAATTGCAGCGATCCCTCCTCTCCCATAATGTACTCAGGGCGAGCAAACTGCGCCCTTGAGTGATCTAGCTTCCATGCTCTGCATTCTCCTCGACACACTACCAATGTCCGGGTATACCGGGAGAGTACATGATTATATCATCGTCATCGCCTTCTTCTTGTCCTTTCTTTTCGGGATTGAAGGCAAGAGATACTCGCTTGCCGCCTCGCCTTGATAGCGTCGAGCAGCGGGAAGACTTAACACCCTTTGAATTGATTTAAACTTGTTTTAACACTTGATTTTAGCACTTGGTTATTAATTAGTTGGATAGAAAATAAGTTTATCAGCAGATATAATGTAAGTATGCGTAAATGTAAATGTCTTTGGAAAATAATTGACACATTGATTTTTATAGAGGTTCAAGATAGGTAATTCTTCTAATACTCTCTTCTCCAACTCCGGAGGAATCCACTATGTAAAAGATATGTTTACAAAGTGGTCAACAGTCTAGAGACAACCTTGGTCACACAGCTGGCTTCTCTTCCGTCTTAGCTTCTTCATAGGGCAGTTGTCTTGCTACTTGACTCACTTTCTCAAGCTCTTGGATTTTATCACGAAGCCCTCCAATAACTTGATCTTGGTTTGACCTTGAACCTTCCTACAATCCTCCTTAGAAAGTAGACCCTTTTGATTCTTCAAAAGTTTCCTCTTCAACATTTGAAGTTGTCTTTCCTTCACGATTTGTGTTGGATTGATTTCTTCGAGTTTCGTGCTTGAGGATTTTTGCTTGAATATACTTGAGAATATTTTCAAGTTTTCAGCTTGAATATTGCTTGCTTGTTCGTGGTTCAGGTTACCTTTTCTCAATAAATTTCCTCAGCATTTTATAGTGAACTTTTTAAAATTTTGTCCGTTGAAGAGATGGGCTAATTTCAAAAGTCACTTGTGTTCGTTGGCTTGTCTTGTCTTGGTCCTCAATCTTGAGATGTAGACCCTTCCTTGTATTAAATGACTTTTGCGACTTTTCGAGTTCGACATGAGGTGCGATGCTTCCATTGGTTTATTCCTTTTGCACGCTTCGGGATGAGCACTTTAAGACTGGGCATGGGAGTATTACTTATTTAAGTAATGTTCTTGACTTCGTCGGCAACGGATTCATTTCGATTAACTCCCTCGTCACGCTTTTTCCCTAGGTGACTTGGTCCGCTCCATTCATTGGATGACTCATCTGTCACTTCAACCTGAGACTTGGCTCCTTGAGTTCACTTTGACTGACTCTTCATCGATGTTCCTTAGCTGATACATCTTCATCGAGTTCTTGATCTTCTATCTTGGCCATACTCAAATTGTTCCACAAATGTGAGTCTTCACTTCGATCCTCGTTGACTTCTTGTTTTTCCGGCGTAGGCGACTTGACTGGCTTTTCCAAATTTATCTATTACAATGTAAATTACAATAGAAAATGGAGTGCCAACTTTCTAGTTTAAGTTTTACATGGCATTCATCAAAATCTATAAAGTAAATTTCCCAACAGTAATTTTCTTTGAAAAAAAGGTTTAGATTTTTCATTCTAATTTTTTGAGGTGCGATCAGCCTGAAATACGAACAAACTATAAGGAGGGCCCCGAAATTTTCCATCCGATGCATAAGTCACCAGGGATTTTAGTGAATGGACTAGAATGTAGACTAATTTCATAAACAAATCTGCATACAATAAATGACATACCTTGCAAATTAAATCAAAAAAAATTGACTATTTATAGCCGAAACTTAGGTCTCATGAGCATTATATAATGAATTGGACATCAAATCAATTAAATTTCTATTTTAATTATTTATTGAAATTCTAAAAAAATTGCAATCACTAAAAATTATATTTGTACAAATACAATTTGTGCATCACCCATCCTGGAAAATACCAAATATTAGAACTCGAATAGAACATAATAAATATAAAATCCAAATAGTACAACTACAAATCTCCACAACTAAATTTAAAAAAGAATAAAAAATTAACTTAATAACATGGACAAATAAATTACATGGTAAAATCGGTAAAAATAAAAAATATCTCGAAAAAAAAATTTAATAACGGTAATAATGTTGTCAAAAATATGTTTTGTTGACTACTATTTCATTAATTATTGTACTTAGTTCTTCTATTATCTTATATACACGTGTTAACGCTTTTCATTTTTTTTACAATGAGCTTTTGCAAAAGGTTTTGCCACCAATTTACACATACAAACAACTTTGGAAAATAAATTTTCATCCGAATTTACTACTATAACCATGAAAAAAGTGTGACACAATTTTCACACTTATTAAAAATCTAGACATAACTAAAATGAAATAGACGATGTAGGTACGCCTGTGCGGTTCTTTGAAAAATCACTTTTCGGAGATGGAACACAAATACACAACCTTGAATATATTATTTATAATTACGAAGTATGATACTTTTTTTATGATTTCATCAATAAAAAACATTAAATAATACTTCATGTCTATTGTTTGATGCTATATCAAAGTTATTATAATACATGAGATATAATTCGTAGAATTATTAAGAAAATGCAATACACGTCACAGCACAAAACGGAGACCTAATAAATATAAACCCGTGCATCGTACGGGTAAAACACTAGTTTCTCTTTAAATCCTTTGGTTTTAAGGATTGATCTTCCCGCCCTCCCACATATTTGGTTGCATGACTGAATTTTGCAATTAAGTCTAATTTTTTTTTATATATCTTATACTTGGACTAGAAAAAAGGCCACCAATTTTTTTCACATTCAACAATTTTACTATAGTAGAAGCCCAAAATGTTGAGAAGATAAAAAAGATAAAAATAAAAAATTTCATCATAGAAGAAGAAGTCACACTCGATGATCTTCTCAATGGTGGCAACGTAGTTATCCTCATCTAGCTATAGAAAGGTGGGGACTACAGCGAATCAGGGTGGGAGTGGAAGTGAAACCAATGGTCAACAGATGATTTCGCATTAGGATTTGAATCACAAAAGGAGGAGGAGCTGGAGAAGGAGTAGACGGCCGGTGGCGGGTGAAGTGGCCACATTATTAATTTATGAGAAATGTGTTTGGAAACGAAAGAAGATGCAAAAGGCTTTAGAAATTAAGTTATTGAATTTATTGGAATTGGATTTCAATTTAACATTGCGTGAAATGAGAGAATTGAGTGAGCTATTTAGGAGTACTACTAAAACTTTTCAAGAAAAATACTATTATTTTTTTGGGGAACTATTAATACTTTTCAGGATATTACTAACTATTTTTCAGTGAAAAAATTAATATCTTTTAGGAGAACTACTAATACTTATCAGTGGTATTACTAATAATTTTCAGGGAAACTGCTAATATCAGTTTTGTTATTTGGATAACATATACTTTAATTTTAGAAAGTTATACTTTTTATTTTTTAATAAAAAGCGGTACTATTAAACAAAACTATATGTAACTTTGCAAGTAAGTAATTAATTTTATTATTTTGAAAATGTAACAGAATGATGGGATCCAAAGGGCATAAACATAGCTGGTGATGGAGCCTGAATATATAATTTAAAAATTCGCTAAATTATCTATTTGGCGTTTTAGTGCTATATTTTTTTTTTTTTGTGTGTGAGTACAACTGGGGGGTATAACACTACAGGAAAAAGAGCATTTAGCGGCGGTTTTTATATTGTTTCGCGGCGGTTATAAACCGCCGCCAGAGTATTTCCCGACACTTACATAACCGTCGCCTATACCTGTGTCGCGAGTGATTTCGCGGCGGTTTTTTGCAATTGCTGGAAATTGTGACGCTAAATTATAATCTTCTTCAAATAATAATATAGCGGCAGTTTATATAGCGACACTTGCAAACCGCCACTAATTTATTCGCCAAAATATATAGCGACGGTTTGTGACCGCCACAATTGTTTTTTAAATGTATATAAACATTAACAGTGTTTGTTTGGAAACCGCCGCTATAATATATTAATTTTTTAAAATGATATATTTATTTACTAAGACTGGCGGTTTGAAAACCGCCACTAAAATTGACTTTGTTTAAAAAAATATAAATTTATTAGCAGTGGCAATTACAAATCATACATTAATACCCTGATATGTTTTTAAAAAAAGCTACTGGACCAATACCCTGTATGCCTACTTTTATTCTTTGAAAATTAATAAGTCATACATTAATCACATTCAAAAGTATAAAAGTCAAATATAGCATTACAATTAACAAAAAATCTCCTAAAACATTACAACAAGGGTTTCTGCAATTACAAAAAAGTTTACCTCCAACTGAATTTTTATCCACACTCCCAAGAAGTTGCTCTTTCCACCTCCTCAAACTCTCATCATCCAAATTCACATCACAAAAGAACACTTGCCATCAAAATGAAGTGCAAAATTCACAAAAGCAAAAGATTGTTTTTTTTTTTTTTTTAATCTAGTCAAAATAAAAGACAAACCTTGTCTTTCTCAGACAATTCTTTGAGAGTACATTGAGGACCCAACTGTATCTTCATCGTCTTCACTACAGGACTATTGATCAGATGGTTTTTGTGTGATCTGTTTCTGGGAAGATGATACTTCAGTTGTTACACTGACATTTTCAAAATTACTTCTTTCATTGTTTGCCATTACATCATCACGTGTTGCAACGCTTCCTCTAGTTACGTGATCTTTCACCGTTTTATCATCGTGTTCTCTTCCTCATTATAGTCCCATTTCGTTTCATCTATGTAATCATCATCTTCTTCCAAATTTACTCCATCTTTCTAGTATCGGGGCTAGTGACTTTCCTTGAACAAAACACACCATTTTTTTATCCATAGTAGGAATAACAACAGTACAAACATTCTAACAAGTAAACCATAACAATCCCAAGTGCATCAAAAAATAAATAATTAGAATGCAAAAATACAAGACTAAGCAATATAGACAACCAAATTGTAATATCAACTGCTTGACTAATACATTCACATCATACTATGATTTCAAACACAAGACATTCTCAAAAACGGAAACAATAAGACAAAGCAGAGATGCAAAAGAGATACCCAATACTGGCCCATGAAAATTGAAAACTACAACTGTAAACAACGAGCAAAGTATAATGAAGGAAAAATGGAGTAACTACCACTTGTGTCTTCAAATGGGCTTGAAGGTTTATGTATACTTATGATGATGGATTCAACTCAATGAGCCTGTTGACATCAAAAAGTGCTGAATTATACTCCTTCAAGGTGACCAGAGTGTGAGCACGCAACATCAGTGCTCCAGTGTGATTGTTATCAAGCTCCAAAACCGAGGTGCATTCTTCTGGAGCCTGCAAAAGTCGACAATATGGAAGATCCACTTCAATCTTCAAGATTAGCATGTCCAAGAACTGCTAGGAAGGTTCTATTACTTTCATTTGTCATTTTTGTTTTCGTTTTCCCAGCAACACATCTAAATTTGAAATGTGTAAACAACATTTTCCAGAAAAAAAAAACGAGTATTGTACCAACTTATCAATAAATATTTCAGAAAGACCATCCTCAGATACTATCCTTTTTCTGTTTTTTACATGACCCTTATGTAGCATTTGGATGGAAGGATTTGGATTTGGAGAGAGGATTTGGGGAATGATTTCAAATGACTCTAAATAGCAAGGATTTGAGATCCTCCAAAATGACTCCAAAAATAGCTTCCTATCTCAAATGACTCCAAAAATAGCTTCCTAGAATTTGAAATCTATTATAGAATGACTCCATCCAAACAACCTCAATGAATTAATGATCCCCAGGAGTATGTGCCACATATCAAACAGTAATCTGAGAAGAAGGAACATGAACAGATACGAGTATTAAGTAGTTAAAAAGCTTACTTTCACCAGGAAAACTCCGATAGGATACAAGACAATGAACGCATTGTACCTAGCAAAACGAAACGATAATGCAACAGTTTAATAATCAGATGATTTAGGAGAGTATTTCTTTCCCAAAGTGCATGTGCTTAATAGAAAAATCGTAGCAAACTTACTCAGCTGTACCAACAAGAATATACATTATCCACCAAATAATATACAAAATTGTGACTATAGGCAGATAACCACCAAATCATTTCAAAATCCTTCTCCAGATAACCATAATTGTAACAGTTGATTCCAGATAACCAAATTCGCAGATCCTTTCAAAATCCTCCTTCAGATAACCAATAACTCATCAAATAAAAAAAAAACACACATAATTTTCAGAATAGCCACCAAATCAAACAATGATAAAGTTATTTTGTTCAAGTATTCCAAATTGCACAAACAAAAGATATGCTAAAAACCAACAATGTCTGAAAACCTAATGGAAATAAACCATTGAAATAGAAGGAAATAAATAAATAAACTTGACAGATTGAACTTAGGTTTTACCGAAACAGAGTCAGAGATAGATGTTTGAGCGAGATTATTGGTTCTGGAGGTTGAAGCAATCAAGAGAGATCTATTGTTCGAGCGAGATTGGTGAAGGCTGGGTTCAATTAGATGTGACAGAGCAACCGATCGTGTTTCTGAGAGAGAATGGTGGTTCGAGCACAAGAACTTCAGAGAATTATTTTGTGGAGATCAAGAGACTGGTTCGAGGATTTATGAGGAGGAGATTGAAGCGATCGAGAGGAGAAGTGAGTAGTGAAGGAAGAGGGATTATTAGAAGAAAAACAAAGAAAATGGAGAAATTTTTTTAAGGATATTTAGCTAAAAAAAGAGCGTTTTTTTTTTTGCGCCAAAGCCAGAAAAAGGCGCCGTTTAATAAAACACTTAAAACTTATAGGTGAAATTATAAGGACGGTTAACTTAAACAACCAGGAGCAAAAATCTTTTTAGCGGCGGTTTCACTAAATCGCCACTAGATACGTCACTAAAATTTTGGGAATTAAGTTTTTCCGATTAATTAGCCGCAGTTGGCGCAACCGCCGCTAAATAAGTATTTAGCGGCAGTTTTTTATAACCGCTACTAAATATCTGTAGCTAAATTACAGTTTTTTTGTAGTGATAGTAGGAGCGAACACATGCACTAGTATGTGATCAAATCCAGGAGTTAATCGTTTCTTACAACACAAAACTCTACCATCGGAGCACAAGTGGATGAATTTGAGAGAAAATACAAATTCAATTTCTCGGAAGAATAGATTTACATGGAGATTTATAAACTCACAAAAACTCTCAAAACTCACTTAATCTCTCAAAGATTGATTTCTGATCACTTTCAAGGATCTCTATACTCTCTATGATATTTCCACTTACAATGGATGATTAAAACGGAAGAACCATGCATCTATTTATAGATGGATATGGGAGGAGTGTATGGTTGAAGTTTCAACAATTGTGGGTGTTGAGAAGCTTCACATTTGTGCTTGTCAAACTTGACAACCATTTATTCAAAGTTGGTGGCTTCTAGATAGAGGATATGATTTGAAGACTAAGGCTTCGTTTGGATGGAAGGATTTGAGTATGGATTTTAAATCCATAATAAGAAATCCATTGAGCTTATTTGGATGGAGTCATTCTATAATGTATTTCAAATCCTTGGAAGCTATTTTTGGAGTCATTTTGGAGGATTTCAAATCCTTCCTATTTGGAGTCATTTGAAATCATTCCCTAAATCTCATTCCCAAATCCAAATCCTCCCATCCAAATGCAACATAATTGAATTCATCAATTCTCCCCTTCACCATCAGGAACAATAATATACTATGCTTCTATTGTGGATAAAGCAAAGCACTTATGCAGTCTTGACAGCCATGAAACAACTCCCCTTGCGAAAGTGTAGAAATTTCCTTAAATAGATTTTCTCCTGCAATATTTGCATCTGTATAACCCTCCAAGATCGGATTAACTCCCCCCGTAGCAAATACATATTTTTATTTTACCCTTCAAGTACACGAGAATCCATTTTTTGTTTTCCAATGCTTTTTCTTGGGTTAGAGATAAAACGATTCATTATTCCATCTGCGTGAGCAATATCGGTCTTGTACACACTATTGCATACATTAGACTCCCAATTGTTGAAGAATATGGTACCGATAACATTTCCCGATCTCTTCCTTGGATGAGGGGCATGCACTCTTGCTCAACTTGAAGTGGTTTGCTAGTGGAATCTTGACTAGTTTGGCATTAACCATATTGAACCTCTCAAGCACCCATTCAATATATTTCTCCCGAGATATATAGCCACAACCTCCCAGATTTCTTTCTGTCTCAAACATGTATTCCCAAAATCTGTTGAGTCGTTCCTTAGTCTTTCATGTCAATGGAGTAAAATCTATAAAGTAAATTTCCCCATGTGGTTGTTGAGGAGGGGACCACCATGGGAAGGAAGACGTTAAGAGGGAGGCGGTGGGGAGCGGACCACATGTGGAGAAGTTTTAAAACTTTTGGGAGGACCATGGGCATGTTAACCACCAAAGTAAAGGGCTGCAACTCTTTGGGCGATGGAAACACAACGGAGGACGTCCCCCCATAGAAGACGAAGTACCATGAGAAGGGATTAAAGAAATTTCGGGAAGAGATCGTTGTCATGTGAAAGGCGGAGAAGCTTGACCAGAAATCCAATCCTCATCATCAAAAGACGACGGCAATGAGGAGGTAGGAGAGAGGAGAGAACATATTTTTAGACATTGAAATTTCGAAACCCTAGTTTTTTCCTTGCCATGCCAATTCAAAAAATATATATTTTGAACTAATATAGTATGTCTGAATAAAAATATCTTCAGATATATCGATTTGATAAGCACCGATTTTTTCGAACTAATTGTGAGCAAATCCTTTATTTTATGGATTATATTTTATCTTTTTGAATCTTGATTAAATGTGTTATATTTTAATTTTGTACATAGTATTGCCACTTTGCCACACGTGGAATTGGAAGGGTCAGAAGTTGACAAATATTGTCCAACATTAATGAGATGATGACATGTGCCAACTTTATTTTTTGTTTTACTATATAGGGTATATATATATATACGTTATTATTTGATAAGAAAATAAATATAATCCACTCCTTTTTCTTTTCATCTGGAAAAACATTCAACAACTTGAACTCGTCTGGATCACCATTCATCAGCTTTCGTACAACTTTAAAAACATCATCACTACTAAGCTCAGGTATACTCGACACCACATCATGTATCTCAATTCCACTTGGTTTCGCTTCATTTTTCTTCTTGCAAGCCAAAAACTCCTGAAATGAAGTAGAAATGTGAGAAGACTGATTATTCTATCAAATATTGAAGTAACCAAGCTATAAGAGGTATTTACACAGAAAAATATAGATGAACCCTTTTAGGTTATCTACACAGAATAATATTGAATATCTACACAGATATGCATGCATATATAGAAATTTGTTCTAGCATAAACCAAAACACAAAAACAGTAAATACAACAATAAGAAACACCAATAAAACAGGCTGCAAACAAAAATTTGGGGGAAAACAAAAAGGAAGAAAGAAATACTTGTCTCGAGTATGTTTCTTGTAGAAAGTGGGTTAGCTAAAACTCGAATCACATCACTCCCAAAGTGAATTCTCTTGTTTGCAATCTACAAAACCCACAAGTCAATTTCACAATAAAACTAATCAAATGAAACAAAAAATTGAAGAAATGGAAAATAAAACTCATAATCATAAATAAACATGCATAAACGAGAAAGCAAAAATAAAATCAAACTCATAATCGATTCCACGTTCTCTTTTTTAGGTTTTACTTTTGATATTCTTTCATAAATATTTGTAGTTCCATTCGATTAAACTGAGATCGACAGAGACTGATTTTTCTATTCTATTTTTTCTGCAATTTTTGAGAGAGAGAGAGAGAGAGAGAACCCAATGGCGTAACAGTGAAGCTGAGTATGAGTCTCTGTGTTGGTATGAAGAATAGAAATTGGGTGGAGTGGATTTCAAATTAATAGGTTTAACGATGGATTTGAAATTCATCAAATTAATGAGCAAAATCCATTAGGCTTCTAGAGTGGATTTGAAATCCCCTGATTTAAGTTTTCATCCAAAAAATGGAAGGATTTGTCCCTCCATCCAAATGAAGCCTTAATGCTTGATTTTATTCATAATATGGACAAGATATAATTATTAGGTATTCATGATACTGCAATAGATATTACATATATAATTAGGTAGTCATTATATTGCAATAGATATTACATATTACAATATATAAAATACCAAAATTTTGAACATTTTTTCATTAGTAAAAAATGCTGAGGGTGACTAGTTTCGAACAAATGCGTCGTTTCTTATATTTATATGTCGAATCTTCAAACTGACAATCAAATTTCATTTTTAATTAACGAAGACTAAAGATATTATATTAGCTAGCCCTTGTGCCAACTAAAACAGATTAAAGAACTTAAATGGTACTGGAACGACATATAGAATATTTAACAATAGAAGTCAATCAAGATCAAGGCGAAGACTTTCACTGTGGAACAACCGAGTATGGCCAAGAAGGAAGATCAAGAACTCGATCAAGATGTATCGGTGTGGGCAAATTGTATAAAAGAGTCAGTCAAAGTCAACTCAAGAAGCCAAGTCTCAAGTTGAAGTGACAGATGAGTCTTCCAATGATTGGAGCAGACTCAAGTCACCTAGGGAAATAGGTAGAAGCCAACAAGAGGAGTTAATCGAAAAGAATCCGTTTACGTAAGTCAAGAACATTACTTAAATAAGTAATATTTCCATCTTTGCCAGGTCTTAAAGTGCTTATCCCAGAAGCGTGCAAAAAGAATAAACCAATGGGAAGCACTACACCTCGTGTCAGAACCTGAAAAGCAGCACATTCATTTAATACAAGGAAAGGTCTACATCTCACGATTGAGGACCAAGAAAAGACAAGCCACCGAACACAAGTGACCTTTGAAAATCAGCCTATCTCTTTAATGGGCAGATTTTTGAAAGTTCACTATAAAAGGATGAGGAAACTCATTGAGAAAAGGTTACCTTGCACACCTGAGAAATCAAGCATTATTCAAGCTATTAACCTGCAAATATTCTCAAGTATATTCAAGCCAATCCTCGAGTACTCGAAGGAAATCGATCCAACACAAGCTGTGAAGGAAAGACAACTTCAAACTGTTGAAAAGTAAACTTTTGAAGAATCAAAAAGGGTCTACTTTCCAATGAGGATTATAGGAAGGTTCAAGGTCGAACCTGTATCAAATGATTGGAGGGCTTCGTGATCGAATCCAAGAGCTTGAGAAAGCGGTGAAAGCAAGCGCAAACCGCCTGTGAAGAAGTTGAGTCGGAAGAAGCGGTGTGTGATCAAGGTTGTCTCTAGACTGTTGACCACTTTGTAAACAGATCTTTTGCATAGTGGATTCCTCCAGGAGTTGGAGAAGAGAGGATTAGAAGAATTACCCCATCTTCGAACCTCTATAAAAATTAATTGTGTCATTTATTTTTCATCACATTTATAATTCGGCATATTTACTTTATATCTGCTGATAAACTTATTTGCTATCCAACTGATTAATAACCAAGAGCTACAATCAAGTGTTAAAACAAGTTTAAAACAAATCAAAGGGTGTTAAGTCTTCCCACGATAAAACCAACACAGACCAAGTTAAGGTTTAGGTTAAAACAACTAAGTTATTCTATCAACCGCTCTATCGAGTTTGTTGAGTGCCTAACTCTGCTAAATAACTAACTTAGTTGTCCCTTTGTGTTAACTCTGTAATATTTTAAAAGGACTAAAATCGAAAAGTTGGTAAGGTTTATTCAACTCTTCCTTCTAAACCTTACTCACACCCCTTGGGACCTACAAGTGGTATCAGAGCGGTTGGTTCATTGAGCCTTCCGCACTGGTTACTGAACTAGATCTCTATCTTTTCTAAAAAGGTTTCAAACACTTGTATTTTCAAAATCTTTCATTTTTAGCAAAGTTATTATCATGGAAGCAAATTTGACACGCATTCCTATGTTTCTTGTTGAGGAATTTGATGATGGAAAATTCGTATGCAGGCTCATCTATCTGCTCTACATGATGAAATGTGGCTAGTGATAGAGGATGAGCCACTGCAAATATTGAAAGTGAACACAGTTGTAAGGAGAGCAAGCTGCACTCGAGGGGGAAGATGTTGTTCTTTGAAGAAAGACCAACCCTGGTTGAAAAACCAAGGATCGAGTGGACAAACAATGATAGAAAGAGATACAACTTGGACAATGTGGCCAAGGACATACTCTACAAGACTTTGGACAAAGCAATGTTCAATAAAGTCAAATTTCGTGGTAACACGGGTGTTATTCTAGTGTAGATATATATATATATATATAGGATTTGGATCGAGTGAGTCCACATATCCTATGTGAGTACACGAGACCAAATCTAAGGCCTTGATTTAATTTTTAAACGGTTGAGATTAAACAAATTTTATCATTTTTTAATATATAATTTAATATTAAAAGGGGTTGTTTGGTAATTTTAATTAAAATCAGTTTTTGGAGGAAGTTATTTTTGGGAGTGGGCTATAATTCGGGAGCCGTTTTGGAGACGTGTTTTATTTAAAATCTTTTCACATCCCGTGAAATTGGTAAACGAAGAGTCATTCTCCTTTGCTAACACACAGATCCTCTCTGCAAAAAATAAACCCTACTGTGAGAAAACATTACTCCACTTCAAGGGTTATACTCCCTGCAAATCGTCTCCCAACTCACCCATATGGCGTGTAGTCAAAATTGCAAGGAGGAGTCTTGAATCTTTCGTCCGAAAATACCAGTGAAATGCGAATTCTTTCGTCCGAAAATTACAAAAAATCGAGACCGTCCGAAAATCATAAAAATCAGACTCAGCAGTCGATCGAATTTGCAAGGAGGAGTTGAACCATTTACAAATACGTCATGTAGGGCTTCTTGAAACTTCCTCAGAAGTAGCGGCCTGGAAACCCCCATTCGCTTTCTTTGAAAATCCCCTGTTCGGCGGATACCAAATTTGTTTCTCTCTTCTTCGTTCGTTTTTTTTTATTCGAGCAGGTACCAAATTTGTTGGATATTCGTTAAAATTGCATATTGTTGTTGATAAAATTGCTTATCACTGTTATGTAATTCGCTTACATATATTTTAGGTTATTATGTCAAATGGGAAGGGAGAGTGGCAATTAGTATTTCCCACTTTTCCCAGAAGTATTGGGAGATTATTTTAATGTGGCAAAAAATTGGTTATTATTGTCAATAAGTATGCTCACATCTGTTTTTACAAGTAGTTGGTGAGTGCTTTAACGAGGCAAAAACATTGCTTATCTTTGTTTTATATTATGCCTATGTATATTCAGGTATGTGCGAGATACTGGGATTGGGTTTGTTTTTTATTCTTACTGTCTTTATTATTTGAAAAAACGAAGTCTGTGCAAAAATTTCAAATATTTGGTGACTGCTTTAATGAGGCAAAAATATTACTTATCTATGATTGTATATCATGCTTATGTATATTCAAGTATGTGAAAAAAAAAACTGGGATTGGTTGTGTTTTTTTTTTATTCATGACCCTAACATTGTTTTTACCCGTTGTGTAGTTCTTCTTTCTGATATTCAAGAGCGAGCATTTTTTGTGTTATGCTTTGACGTTAAAAAAAAAGGTGCGGACGTATTAGACAACTCCTCGGTTGGTGGCAACAAAACCCTCAAATACGACGGCCTTCCCGATAAATTGGTCAGTTTTGTGCTCTATGGATGATTGAATATAAATTTTCAATCTTAATATTTCGGCTCTTCAAATATATATTTTTTGACAAATGACAAGTTTTTTCGCAATACTTATTGGCGAAGGGTTTTAAATCAATTGCTCGTGTGATCCGAGAATTCTCACCGCCTCCCGTTTGTGCATGCCTTGGAGGGACAAGGATAACCAAGTTGATTGCTTATTTATTTTCGCAATGCGCCATATGGAAACCTATATGGGAGGTGTGATCAAAATCGGGATAGCGAGCTCAGAAAAAAATGATGAGGCGCAACTATTGATGATGCGTAAAAAGTATACAGTTGTAATATGTCTGGACGCAATGAACGAGTAGAGAGAGGCGGTATTATAATATGTAATATAAATTACAATATAATCATCACCTAATATCTTGTCCAATCGCCATATTATGGACAAATCAAGCATTAAAAGATTGCCATATATACATGATACACCAGCACTCAAACTCTTGACCACCGAACACTAATTTTGTGCGGAACTATTTGCATTAATATTTTCATAATTGAAGGATAGGCTAAGCCGATGTATTCGATTTATTAAATGGATAATTCAATCCAATCAAAAATACATCTAGAAAATCATGAAGTTGGAATCAACCTTATGTTTCTATTGTAGAAGCTAATTACTTCTTGAGTACATCTGTCTCTTCTTTTACTGTACCACTTAAGAAAAAGAATACAAAGTTCGAAGAAACCAATCAATTTTACCTGGTTTTTGACTGTTTTATTAAAAAATTTAATAATACGGATCCCAAGAAAAAAAAGTGAATACATAGTTCGAAGAAATCAATCAAGTTTACCTAGTTTTTTACCGTTTTAACGAAGTTTCAATCATTTATGGTCAAACTGATAACTAATTTTCGATTAAACCAATCAATCAACTGGTCCAACGTAACTTTGAAAACACAAATTGCACAACAAGCACTCCATAAGCTCCACCATCTTATCTAATTCAAATATTTCAACAACTTATAATATCTAACATTTTATAAACTCTTAAAATATTACAAAATATAAGAGATCGATGTTTTAAATAAAATTAGCCAAATACCCTCTAAATTGGGTCGGCCATCTTTCAATCTGCACACCCTTGGTCATCAACCTCATGATTCATTCAATTTTCAAATTTTCTGATTTATTTTTATGGGGGATCGAGCATAATAGATACAGTTCATTGCTGATCATCGAAACATGCTAGAATAAATTCAAAATTATAAAAATTTCCAAATAAAGCCTCCAGACCCTTCATACATAAATAGTACGGCAAAATTGCAAATTGGTCCTGTAATTGTTGGGCAATTGTAAAAAAGTCTTGTAAAAATCATGTCTTGCAAAAAAGTCCTGTAACTATAGAAAACTCTCAATTTCAATCCTGGGAAATGTAAGATTTACAAAATAGTCCCCTACGATATGAAAATATCAATTTGTGTTGGATCATTAATCCAACATTGGTCTTATATGTGAAATAACTATGTATTGTGGACTGTCAATTAAAGTTAAGCCCATTTTATAAGTGATTAAATAAGGTTTAAGGAATTGGGCTTTAATGTATCTAATATGGTGTGGGCCTTTAATGTGTAAATACTTAATGGGTTATTCCTAATTTAATGATGGGCTAAAATAGGATACCAAATATAACACAATTATATAAGGGTTATGGTCCCTAGGTCATACGTCTACGAAATTCTATTCTGCTATCCCATCGCCAGAAAGAAACCTACGGAGAAAACTAAAGGGTTCTCTGAAAAGCTTCGAGACGTGTAGATCTAGAAGGCCAGATCCCAAAAGCAATTGCTATGGAATCATGTATGCTTCCGCGATCTAGTTTTGATTCTTGATAATTCGATATGAACGCTCCTGGATTAAAGTGATGCAATTCACTAAAGTTTATTCCAACATTTTGGTCTTAATTTCACAGAAATTGGTGACTACATGTGCCACTCACGTGATTAAAATTCCGTGAAATTAGTACCAAAATTGAGATTTTCTTATATATATACAGGACTATTTTGCAAACTGTGCATTTTGCAGGACCAAAATTGAGATGTTTATATAGTTACAAGACTTTTTTTGCAAAACTTTATTTTTACAGGATCTTTTTGCCACCGCCCTAAAATTAAAGGACTAATTTTGTAATTTTACCTAAATTGTATTTTATATGTACGAACCAATTGGTGAAGGTCAGTTCGTGGTTCAATCGGCCGGACCGGTTAACCGTTAGTCAAATAGATTCAATGTGAAATAAGCATATTCATTTATATTGTATAAAATATTATATGCAATACATTTATGATTATGTAACACATTTTAACAGAAAACATATAAAAAACCAAGTTAGAAATTATATAATGTACTCCATGCCAAAATTCAAATATCACATAAATATAACAAAATATTAACTTTAAACTTCTACTATAAATAAAGAAACTAAAAGATAAAAATAAATAACAAAAGACCGGTTTTGACTGGTTGAACCGATTTTGGCCGATTATGTTCTGTTCAACCTGTTTTTGGTAGGGATGTCAATGGGTCGGGCCCGCCTGGACCCGAGACCCGACCCGCTAAGAAAATGAAATATCCATACCCGTCCGACCCGCATCATATTAGACCCATATCCGCCCCGACCCATATCGTGCCTAGCGGGTAATACCCGTTAGATCCATTAGACCCGCCAATTTTTATATATTTGGCCAAAACTGTATGATTTTTACTCAAAATCGTGCATTCAAAACTTATGATATTTATATAACTAGTAACCCCGCACGTGCGTTGCACGTGTATTTTTATTTTAATTGTTTATTATTTTATCATCCAAATATCTATTAACATGAATGAGTATTTATTACTTTGTTTATATAATAATATTTATATAAGGTAAATAAAAACAAAATTTTATATATCAAAGGTTTAAAGTTATAATTTCAGTTACGCTTATCTCTACGTTACTATTCTCTCTCTACGTTACTATTTTCTCTCTCTCTCTCTCTAAACAATTATATATATATATATAGGATTTGGATTCAGTGAGTCCACATAACTTATGTGAGTAAACGAGACCAAATCTGAGGCATTGATTTAATTTTTAAACGGTTGAGATTAAACAGATTTGACCATTTATTAATATATAACTTAATAAAAAAAACGTTTTCAAAAAAAAAAACTTAATAAAAAAAGGACATTTTGGTAATTTTAATTAAAATCAGATTTTGGGAGGGAAATTATTTTTGGTAGTGGGCTAAAAATTAGGAACGATTTTGGGGGACGTGTGTTATCTAAAATCTTGCATATCTTTTCATCCTTGGTAAACTAAGAATCATATTATCAAAGAAGAGTCTTTCTTCCCCTCGAGTTCTCTCTGTAAATCGCCCAAAACCATCCATACCGCCAGAAAAACCCACCTCCATTTTTCATTCTTCAAGAGTTCGTACCTGCAAATCGTCTCCAACTTCATCATTACTGTGAGGAATTCTTTTTCATTATTACATCCCATCATTGTGAATATTTCCCAGAAGAAGCGATTTTGGAAAACCCCAATTTTGCTGAAAAAATCCCCCAAATCTGTGAAAAACACCGGACTCGTCTGTGGTTTTTCGACGCGGCAACCGAAACGACGAGTATTATTCGAGGAGGTAGCAAAATTTCAACTGTGCATTCACCCTCGTTGTAGGTAGGGCAATATGTTTTTCTCCTTTTCGTTCGTCTTTTTTCTTTTTTATATTTTATTGTTTTTTTGTAGGATATTGTATGTTATGGGTTTTTTGTTATTTTTTATTTACTGGTTTTACTAGTTGAAAAAATAAAATTAGCAGACATGGAGATTAACGAGGCTTTCAACTGCTTATTGTTGTTGATAATTATGCTTATGCATGTTTTATATTATGCTTATCTATGTTTTATATTATGCTCTCAAATTAGGGGGTAATTAGTATTGCCATATTTTTTTTCTAAGGCTGGGGGGATTGCTTATTGATGTTTTCAACTGCTTATTGTTGTTGATAATTATGCTTATCTATAGTCTGTTTTCTGCTTATACATATCTTATATTATGCTTATGCTTTGTTGGTTTTTATGCTTATAAATGTTTTGTTTGTTAATAAATGTTTTATATAAATGACTAGTGTTTTTTTTTTTTGATAGATTTTCTGTTGGAAATGGCAAAAGATGTAATGAACGAGCAGAGGAAGTCGGTTTTGGAACGGGCGAAGGAGTATGCCAAATCGAGTTAGGATCACAATGAAACGTTGTTGTTTCATATTTTTGATCAAAATGTTGAATATTGTTGTATTTTATAGCCATTGTAATATGGTTGGTTTGGACGTACATGCGTAGTTGATATAGGAATATTTTCTAGTTAGTGCCGTATTTATTTTCATGTTTTATAGATACTGTAAGCAGAATTCAATTGCTTTATAAGCAGAATTCAGTTGCCTTGTAAGCAGAATTCAATTGTCTTGTAAGCAGAATTCAATTGCTTTGTAAGCAATTATTTTCAGGGTTTGATGGTATTGTAAGCATAATTCAATTGTTTTCTAAGCACCATAACATCGTTTCACAAGCAATACTTTACGCACAAATAAGCAAATGAACATATAGGACTGTAGTAACCAAAATTTGCAAGAATGTTGAACTATTTGCTCGAAAAGCACTACAATAGTCACAAATAAGTTGAATACATAGTGGCAATAAGCATTCCAATAACCACACATAGGCAATTTGTAATATGTGAATAAGCAGTATTAAACAAATAAATAAGCAGTCACAACATATTCTCGAACACATACTTTTTTAATTTATTAAGAATCATTTTTAAAATGGTATTCCATTGTCGATATTATCAAAATTCTTTCATTCTTCCTCGGAGTGATATTTTCGTCACATTCGGTATCCGATTCGAATATGAATTCGATGTTATTTCAATCATTGTTGTGGCACATGTGCAATCCCAACTGATTCAAACAAAATAAATAATTAAGCAACATTTAGAATATACATAAGCGTATAGTTATGCACATGTAAGCAAACGAATAGCCATAACTAAGCAAAGTACTGAGTTGAATAATACAAGCAAGTATTCGTGCATACATAAACAACATTTTAGTATCACTCAAGCAAATTTCTGGGTTGAAAAAACCATCAACGATTGAATGAATAAGAGTCCATATAAGTATAAGTTTTTAATTGTTTGCATAACATGATATTTCTTCTCAAACAAACTATTATTAATGTGAGAGTTTAAAACACAGTAAAAACTAAGCAACATTTTGCATACATGTGAGCAAATATTTAAGCACATATAAGCAATATTCGGCCATATCAAGCAATTTTTTAAAAAAAATGGGAATGACGGAATTTCATGGGATTTTTCTAAATTTAGCACATGGAGTTAAGGAAACATATCATCAAATTTGTTTGGAAATCAACTACATGACGTGGGTTGAATGAAGGATACCACCAATTGTGGGTAACTTCCCTATTTTCATGGGATTTACTAGATTTAGCCAACCTCCCTATTTTTTATATGGACTAATTTACCCTCATTTTGACTTTACCATTTATTTTATTAACATTAATCAGAATTAATAATAGCCATTGAAATAAGTAGATAAGTGGTCTGGATTTGGTCCTATGTACTCATATAATAGAGGGTTCATATATAACCCTCCCCCTATATATATATATATATATAGAGGGGATCCTGTGAGACCACCCCCTAGGTTAGTCCATAAGACCAAATCCACACCATTAAAAATATAAATCAACGGCTAGGATCTAAATGAATCTATACAACTTTACATAAGAAACTATACATAGGAAGGGGTAAAATAGTAATCGTCGAAATAAAAGTGGTAACCGAATGCTAAAAATTAGGGACGTGATCTTGAATTGATCATGTCCCATAATCAGTGGAAATACACCCGCGTCAACCCTTCTTCCTCACCATGACATTCTCTACCATCATTGACATCAATCTCTTAGACCTCGAAAATTATACAATATACATTTGCAGACGGGAAAAAAACATACAATATATTTCGTTAATTGGCGATGTTGTCATCAATTAGAGCAAAGGGATTGTACATTGGCAGAAGATCTTCTCTCCAACACGATTGGTGAATGTTTCCAAGGTAATATCTTACGATATACTTGCAAAATTATTTAGGAGGAATCATTGAAAAAACACTGAACGCAAAATCGAACCAATTGTATGTTTTTGTTCGTAATTTGTATGTTTAGTATACAACAGATGTATATTTAGTGTACAAACTTTGTATACATATTTTACATTTTTTCAAATTTTGAAATTGTCTGTGCATTGTATATTTCTTGTTAGTTTGTATATATAGTGAACAATGTAAGTATATTTAGTATATAAATCTTGTATTTGAATATTTATTTCTTAAATATTTACAATTAGTCTGGAGATTGCATATATGTTGTCAACTGTTTTACGTGTATATTTAACATATTTAATATGTATACATAGTCATGAGTGTTGTATAATTATAATATAAACTTGTATGATTGTTATATTAGTTTCCCTAATTCCATTTAGTTGGATTGAATATAAATTCCTCTCAAAAAAATAAAATTTGTATGGTGGTTTATATGAACGTAGTTACTAATAATAATAATATGTATGTATATGGTTGCATATTGTATAAATAATACATCAATTTTGTTTTTATAATGCTCTTTCTTGTTTAATGTAAAACATCACAGACCAACCAACGATTTCAATGGGTGTCAACGGCTCGAAATCTCACCGGACTCAACTAAATATTGGATACCGGAGGTAGAACAAGAAAATATTCCTCGAGTGGGCATGCATTTCGCTACATTGAAAACTGGTATGAAATTTTACAAAGAGTATGGAGCAATTAGCGAGTTTGACATCAGAAGGAGCACGACAAAGAAGTTCAAGAGCGAAGTAATATATCATGTTTACTTAGTTAATGTGATTTGTATAATTATTTGTTCAGAATGGACAAGGAATGATGTTTTACTATATATTTAATCCATTGGGATATATAAGTTTTCCTTTTAGTGTTGTATACTTATTTTAGTTAAATTGTTCATATAATTGAGTGTCATTGCATGCTAAATTGGATTTATCATAATGTGAATATGTGTATTGTTAAAAAAATGAAACAACTTGCATTTTTACAAAGCGGCCGTGTTTATTTAGTTGATGGGATCTGTATACATATTGGATTGAAATTGTACACTTAGTTATGCGTTCTGTATATTTAATACAATGCGATCATATAATTTGTTAACTTACAATTGTATACTTAATTTTGTCATAGCATTATGTAACCTGTTAATTTATCTTTAAGAATATTTTTTGCTTCTCATACATGTATTGCATGTAAAATTACATTGAACTAAATATACAATAAAACATCACTAAGCATACAAAATTGTTTAACTATATATACGATTACACTGAACTAACTATATTATAAACATATTACTGAGTATGCAAAAATATTAAACTAAATTTATAATTACACTGAACTAAAAATACAAAACCACTTAACCACCTATATAACTAAGGATACAATTCCACTAAACCAAGAATACAATTTCACGTTACTAAGTAAACAAATACACTAAACTACTTATACAACAAATAATACAATTCAATTTATCCAATTAAACAAATCCAGCGTCTCTTTGAAGGTTGCTCGTCTCCTAAACTCTCCTCTTCGCGACTACCAACCTCTCTTTCCTGTTCTTCGCTTGACATTTTATTAACCACAACTCCTACATAAGAAAAACACACAATTCAGATATCAAAACTTTATATAACGTTATGTTTATATTCCACTTAATGTTGTATATTTATCATAACATATTTGTATACTTAGTATACAACATCTGCATACTTAGTATACAAATGAAATAGAAAAAGATGGGTGTCAGAAAAGAATAGAAGATTGATTTCAAGTATCAACTCCTTATTTTTTATATATAAACACACCAAGTTCATTTTTTTTGAGTACAAACTGCAAATTTCTACAGGAGCATAATTGTAAAAAGAAGAAATAGAAGATGGGTTTCAAGTATCAACTCCTTGTTTACATTCCACTTAATGTTGTATATTTATCATAACATATTCGTATACTTAGTATACAAAATCATTACTTAGTATACGAGAAAAAATACGAACTCCTTCAAAATCGAACTCCTTCAACCCCCAAAAGAAATTTACCCTCATTTGCTACGAAGTAAAACCCACTGATCAAATACGAACTAATCAGAGCAAATGCGTAAAAAGTCGTCAATATCTAGCAAAAAGAAGAAAAAATGCGAGAAGAAAAAGAAAAAAATACCTTCAAGGCACAAAAATCGACGACGATTCCCCAACCTACTTCCTTCTCCACAAAATCGAACTCCTTCAACCACCAAAATTACTTGAACGCGCGAGAACAAACGGAAATTATGGTGTGATTTTGGCCAATAACTAAGAAAGTCGAACAGACGGGATTTTGGGCAAACTTGAGAACTCCTACAATACCGGGTACCTTCGAATAGACGAGAACCGACTGAATTTTTTTTTGCACAAACTCTTGTTTCAATGGAGAAAACGGGAAAAATTTGGGGACTGTGAAAAGAGACCGTTTCAAGGGAGAAGAGAGTTTCTTTGATACCGTTTTTGAAAAGAGACCAAAAAGGAGAAGGATTTTGAAAATACACGACTTGAATGAAAATGGATTTTTGGCTCCTAAAAATCGGGTAGGTGATAAAAGGAAAGATTATATTTTCCTAAAAATCGAGTAATTAACGGTTTGTCTTCTTAAACTCGACTATATGTGAAAATACAATACTACCCTTATATTCCAAAAAAACAAAAATTAATATGCACCATTAAAAGATTTAAATCAAGGGTTTATAAGTGGTCTCATGGACTAACCTAAAGGGGTTGGTCTCATTTGAACAATCCTATATATATATATATATATATATATGTATATATTTGTGAAGTATGTATATTCATATTGAACTTGTATTGTTGAAAAAACATGAATACTCACATTGTTAATCTATCTTTTCTTAACAAAAATGTGATATAAATTTATTAAGTTTTCATAGAAAATATTTATGAAGAAATATAATTACAATTGTTAAATGAAGTTTAAGTACCAAAAATATTTTCGTTGGATTAATCTCTCTAACCATATTGAATATCCATGGCATTGCTAGACATGAAAAATACAATCAAAAAGCATGAAGTCACTTGCTTGAAGTAATATAATAAATATTATAATAACTTGATTTTTTCACGTATTTAATACTTATAGAATGAAGCTTCTGTAGTCGATGAAATGAAAAAAAACAAAAAACCTATTCGTGTGTGATTAGTAGTTAAGGGTATCAAATGCTAAGAAAATATCAAATATTTATAAACATCAAATATTATTATAATTATTATTATATTAAATTATAATCTAAAATAGTTATAATTTTAATCTAGTACATTCATTTTGTATTTATTGTTATCCAGACTCTAGTTGAATAATATGGTAAATAACAATTTGTTAATTTTTTTTAAATTAATATAAATATATTTTATTTATAGACATCTTGTCAAATTTTTTATAAGTTCAATTATTGTCAGTCAGATTTTAATTAAAAATAATTATAGTATATCTCGTATATTGATATTTTAACTTGAAAGTTTATTTTTATTTATTTATAAACATATTGTATCTATAATATACTGTGGCAAGTAACACATTTTACTTTTTACTATAAATAATTTCGTAATTATTGTCAATTCAACTTAGAAATTGGAATTATCTTCTAATTAGATAACTGGTAGACAATAGTTTCTTTAATTTACAAATTTCTCTATCCAACTTATTCAAAAACATGGTATAGTACATACACAATTTGTTAATATTCTATAAATAGTTTCGTAATTTAATTTTGCAATTTAATGAGCTCAAATTATACATCACATTTGAAAGAAATTAATGTATAAATAGATTAATATATATTTATATTAGTTAGATTAATTAATATTGCTATTATATATAGATATAGATAGAATTGATATTATAGACTCACTTTTGGTATGAAGTATGAATACCATTAAATAAAATTTTCCTAATTTTAAAACATATTAAATAGGAATATCATTTATGACATCATCCTAATTTATATACATATAAAGTAGGAATACTATATACAATCTTTTCTTATAATATTTTCCTAATTTATATAATTTCAACGATTTTCAATTAATATTTTCCTAATATAAAAATTTATAATAATTACCATTTATAATGTTTACAATTGTTTCCTAATATAATAAGCAAAAAGAGCGGGAAAATAAAATTTTCGGACTTCTGCTATTATATATATATATATTGTAGATATTATATGGATTATGAAATATACACCAACATATATAAATTAAGAGTTCTCGAACAACAATATATTCACTATATATAAACTAAAAAAATAATAAATAATAAAAAAATTAAACGTGTCGGGTATGGGTCGGGTCATACCATACCCGCTACCCGACCCATACACGCTCGGGTCTAAAAACCAATACGAGTTACCCACCCCGTACCCATTTATTGGACTCATACCCACCCCAAATAAGACGGGTCTAGTTCGGGTCCGGGTAAGCCATCCCTAGTTTTTGGCTGATTTTAAATGGTTCCATGAAAAAAAAGGTATTTAAGGTTATTTGGACTGGGCCCATGCCGGTCCGGTTAAATCCGATGTTAAATCAAGGGATAATTATAAAAGACCCGAGCGAGAAAAACCTAAAGATATTTGAAAATTATGAAGGGTTTTGAAATATATATTGTTAATGGAGGGAGAAAATGTAAGATGGAATCAAATCTTAAGAGTTTTTTTTTTTTGTATTTTTGAAACATCTGTGGTTGTTATTGTAATTAGTCTAAACCTTAAGGGTGTTTATGTAATTATCCCTTAAAACAATTGTGAAATGTTATTACTGCTTATAAAGAACTAACACTAAACCATTAGTACCTATAATAACACCTCAAAAACAGTTTAGAAAATTGAAACCGTAACACACGACATAAGGTCATCACAGCATTCTACATTTTCTAACAACTTCAACAAAAAAAAATATGGGTTCTGAAACCATGAAGTTTCCTGTTATAGATTTCTCCAACCTCAAACAACAAAATCCAACGTGGGAATCTGTGAAAATCCAAGTCCTGAAGCCCTTGAAGAATATGGCTGTTTTGAGGCCATATTCGATGAAATCTCTCTTAATCTCCGGAAATCAATAATTGATGGATCACAACAACTTTTTGATCTCCCTTTGCATATCAAACGACTTAACAAGTCCGATACTCCATACTATATATGGCTACATTGGACAATATCCGACGCTTCCACTCTACGGAAGCTTGGGGATCAAGGACGCCCTTTCCCCTGGAAATATCGAAAACTTAATCAATCTCATGTGCTCCGAAGGCAATCCCACTTTCAGGTATTACATACGTAAAATTTTGAGTGTTTGTAAATACTAACGGCATGATTGGTATGTGGGAATGGGGTAGGAATGAAATGAGCATTCCTTGTTACATTCTCATTCACATGTTTGGTATGCTTTAGTAATGGGAATACTCATTCCCATGGGAATTCCTATTCCCAAAAAAGAAGGAATGACCATTCCTCCTCTCCCCATGGGTTTAGCTATTCTCAATCATCAAGAATGACTCAAATTTTATTTTTAATAAAATTATCTTTTATAAATGACCAAAAATGTTGGATATAATCTATATTTTCGAAAAGTAGTGTTATAAATAACAAAATTATTTTTAATTTAAATATAAGTTATATTTAATATTTTAATAAATCAAAGTCAATTTCTATCAATATTCAATAGTTAAGTCAAAATTTTGATATAGAATTCTTTTGTCAATTTTCTATATTTTCTTATAAAAAATAGAGATAATTACAAGAATACCCATGAGGTTGGGATAATTACATAAAATTACAAAAAAACCCGTAAGGTTTGATTTTGTCTTACATTTTCCCATTTTATAAGCAAAACAATATCAAAACCCCCTGATATTTATAAAAAATACTATAGTTACCCCCTTAAATTTAACATATAATCAAACCGATTGGGTTTTTTTTGTAATTTTAAAACATCTCTCGGATTTTTTTGTAATTAGGCCAAAACTCAGGGGTGTTTTTGTAATTATAGCATATGGATGTGACAGATTACCTTGTTAGATTTCAGAAATATGATGCGCCTAAAAGCAATGAAACTAAGCTTGGATTGGATTCTCACACAGACAAGAAAATTGTTGTGACAATATTGTATGGTAATGAAGTGAAAGGATTGGAAGTGCTCACAAAAGATGGAAAATATTGGATCAATGCTGAGCCCTCAAAGAATTCCTTCATTGTCATGATTGGAGAATCTTTCCATGTAAGTGCTTCAACTTTTGTTATCCACTTATTATGAATTAATTGCAGAATTTGTCCCGTAATTTGAGATGGTGGTATTTTAGGACTTTTTTTTTAATTTGCAATTTAGAAATTTAATTTAAAAAATTCGGCATATTGAGGACAATTTTAGTACAAAAATTCACAAACTTACTGGATTGCTGACATGTTTGCCGCCTCACCACCCCAAATTGGGAGTTTTAATTTTCTAGTGAAACTACTAATTAAGTTATATTTTAATTTAATTATATTAATTAATAAACATATAATATGCATGTCGTATGTGTCCCAATTAGCATCTAGATCAGCAATTTCGCAGAAAATTTGAAAATTTCCAATTTGGGTGAAGTGGTGATGTGGCAATCATGCCAACAATCCAATAAATTTTCAAATTTTTTGGCCGAATTGTCCTCAATGCGCCATATTTTTTAAATTAAAGTCCTTTATTGAAGATTACAAAAACTAAAGTCCTAAAATCCACCACCCCAAAGTTACAGGACCAATTTAGCAATTAAGCCCACTTAATATTAATTTAATTTTTATTTTTTCCTTTTCAATTACCATACTAAATAATATAGCATATAAAATTTGTGCCCTTGCCTTTTTTAAAACAATTAATAAGCTCGTAATAACATCTTAATTTTGGAGCTTATATGATCTTTAAAAATAATTACAAAACACTTTTAAAAACTAAGTTCCCAAACACGTTATAAGATATTTTGAAAAGCGTATAACTCAGCAAGCATACAATCACAGTCTAAAGTTTCAAGATATTGGAAGTTTACTCGATTGCTAACATAGTTGTCACCTCACCACCCCCAAATTGGGAGTTTTTAGTTTTCCAATGAAACTGCTAATTAATTTATATTTTCATTTCATTATATTAATTAAAAACATATAAAAATACATGTCGTATGCGTCACAATTAGCCTCTAAATCAATAATTTCGCCGAAATTCGAAAATCCTCAATTTGGGTGAGGTGTAATGTGGCAATCAAGCCAACTATCTGGCAATTTTTTAAATTTTCTGGCCGAAATTACCCTCAATGTGCCAGATTTTTTAAATTAAAGTACTAAATTGAAAATTAAAAAAAAAAACTATAGTCCTAAAACTCACCACCTCAAAGTTACATGACTAATTTAGCAATTAAGCCCACTTAATATTAATAATATAATAGATAAAATTTGTGGCCTCACCTTTTTTTTAAAACAATTTATAAGCTCATAACATGTTAGTTTTGGAACTTATACGATCTTTTAAAAAAATTACAAAACACTTTTCCAAACTAAGTTCCCAAACACTACACCTTATAAAATATTTTGAAGAGCGTATAAACTCACCAAACATGCAAGCACAACCTAAATTAGTTTAAAGATATATAGTTAGACAACTTATATTTGCAGGCATGGACAAATGGGCGGTTGCATGCTCCATATCACAGGGTAATGGTGACCGGAGATGAAGCTAGATTATCAGTCGGATTATTTTCGGTTCCAAAATCAGGGTACATAATGAAGGCCCCAGATGAGATGGTTGATGAAGATCACCCCATACTCTTAAAGCCCTAAGATCATATTAAACTTCTTGATTTTTTACTATTCTGAAGTAATTAAAGGTCAGATTTCTCCAGGCCAGCTGCTCTAATTAAAGGATTAAATATTTACAATATTTTAGCCATGTTTGAATGTGTGTGCTGTGTAAGTGCGTGTGCATGAGGCTATGTCATGTATCTCAGGAATATTGATGATCTTGTTTCACTACAATTGGTTTGTATTAACATTAATATTTGCATTGGAGTATGACTGGTATTTTATGAAGTACATAATTAATATGCGATATTTGTTAGGTAAATGCAAACATCAACGATATATTCGTAAGAAAACATTATTGTCGTTTTTACACTATGAGTGTTTTATAATTTACCATATAAACTATTTTATGTTACACTTCACTATATGAAGTATGTAATTTTTATACTTTGCCCAATATGGATAATTTTACCCTAAGGTTTAATTTTTCTTAAAATAATTAAAATAGTTCATAGATTCATCATGTTTCCGTATAAAATATTAATAATCGCTTAAGTTCATACCGAAATGTAGTCGAGTATTGCAGGCCGATTTTCAGATTGTTCCTCACAGCTCTACGCGGTTTTATGCTACTCTTAACAGCGAACCTTAACAGTCATCGATATGATTTGTACCAACACTACAAAAAAACTAAAAATTGTAGCGAAAGTTTATACATTACCTGAGAAATTGAAAGGGAAAAAACACTCTCCAGCTATTCTGTAAAATGATGGTGTATCTTTATTTTATGAAAAATGGACTTTATTTTTTTAACTTTTGCGGCGAAACAGCAAACATTCGTCGCTAATCTTTTATTTTATTTAAACTTTAGCTATAGAAAGTAAAATGTTGGCCGCAAACTTTAACAGATGTTCATTTATATTATTAAAATTTGTTTTTTTTTTGTTTATTTCTTTAACAAATCGAAGAGGAATAATGTCACATTAGGGGAACTAAGTCAATCGAATCTGAATAAACCAAACCTTTTATCGTAGGGTTCAACTTCATGAAACACAAAAAGCACTAAACAAAATGATAACTGGCAAAGCAGTTGGCCTAGATGATATACCAATTGAAGCATGGAAATGTCTAGGTGGAGTTGGAATTGCATGACTTACTAAATTATTTAATATTACCCTAAAGGGAAAATTAGAAAATTGGTCCTACAAGTTGGCATGTTGAGACTTTAAGTCCTCTAAGTTGGTCTGTTTGAACATTAGTCCTCTAAGTTATGAAATTTCAGACTTTTGGTCCTCAAAGTTGGTCTGTTTGAAAATTAGTCCTCTAAGTTATAAAATTTTAGAAATTTCGTCCGACTTTCACCGAAAATTGCTGACTAGGATCTAAAACGGCGTCGACGAGCACAATTCTCTTTCAAGAGTATGCAAAATATCACCTTCCACGCCCGACAACCATAAAATCATCTTCCCGGATTATCAATTATCCAAGAAGTCCGTACTTTGCGCTCGTTTTTGGGGGGGCAAATGTAATTTTTAACTAGTATAGATATATTTTTAAAATAAATAACAAGTAAAAAATTAATTTTTAAAAATTTTGGGGGCAAATGGCCCCCCACTTGCCCCCTTAGTTCCACCTTTGCCAATGATCGTAAACGATGGCGCGATATGATCCGTATAGCCGAGGCCCACATAGTGGGATTAAGGGTTAATTTGTTGTTGTTTGTTGTTTTATTAAATTTTGTTTTTTTTTATTTTAATTTATTATTACCAAATAAAAGTTTTTTTGGTCCCAATTTTATTTTAATATTAGGGACATACACTACAAAAAAAGCGTGTTTAGTGACGCTAAAATTTTCACTTGGTGACGCTTATTAGCGTCACAAGGTATATTACCTACGCTTTTGAAAGCGTCATGAGTTGCGTTGTTAAATTTGATGTCACGAAAATATCCGTGACGCAAGATCTATGCGTAGGTAAATCTCATTTCATGACGCTTTTATCAAATGCGTCATTATGTGGTGACGCTATTTTTCTCACAAATAATAAAGATTTAATATATTTTAAATGAAGTTTTGCTTACGCTAAAAGCGTTGTTAAATTTAGGGACACTATTAAGCGTCTTTAAAGTCGACGCTTTTGAAAATTAGTGTCATTAAAATTATGAATTAATTTTATATTTCTAGCTTCGTAAAATTTATTAAAGATCAATTATTTGTTAATTTTTTTAAATTTAAACTTAATATTTAATTTTTGACTCATTTTTGAATATATTTGTTGTTAGTCAATTATACAACACATAGTGTTTATTTATTGACTCTCAATGTCACTCTCAAAGACTTCAATCTTTCGATGTGGGATAGATATTCCAATTTTTTACTTTGTGAAGCTTTTTAATAAGCGTCGTTATTTTAATGACACAAACAATAAAAGTGTAATTAAATTTTAAAATTTGGCGACAAATAAAAAAATGTGTAATTAAAATAGAAAGTGTCATCAATTTTATGACGCTTTTTAATAAGTGTCGCCATTTTAATAACACAAACAAAAAAAATGTAAGTAAATTTTAAAAATTTGGCGACAAATAAAAAAAATGCGTAAGTAAATTAAAAAGTGTCATCAATTTTATGACGTTTTTTACTAAGCGTTGTCATTTTAAGGACACAAATAAAAAAAGGCGTAAGTAAATTTTATAATTATCGTGACACTTATAAAAAAGTCGGTAATTTTATTAAGATAATGACACTTTAATAAAAGTGTCATTAAATTTACTAAGATGCTAACGCTTTCTAGTAAGTGTCACTAATTTTTATAATTTACAACGCTTTTTAAAAAGCGTCATTAAATACTTATTTATAATGACGTTTTTTGGTAGCGTCATTAAATTTGTGTTGGGATAGACCATTTTTCTTGTAGTGATACTATTAGTTCTCGTCGTTAAATGACTAAAAATATATTCTTTTTTTTTCATCTCGTCAAAAATGCCAAAAGTTAACGGCGAAAAGTCTTTTTTTCGCTGTACTTATCATTCTTTTTAGCGTTGACACGAATTATCGAGACGCCTATCGACAATGACGTAGCAAGAAAAGAATTGGGGTGGACCAATACTCGAAATCGAGATGGGCCAAATAAAAACAAAAAAATAAATCATATAAATATTAAATAATATGTAATTTTTTAAAACAAAAGGGTGTCGGAGCCCAAGTTAGCCCCCCTATAGCTCCGCTAGTGCCTATGGGAGGGGGAGGACGTAAGGAGCAATCATAATGGACTATTTCTATATGTGGCAAAGTGGAAAATTTTATATAGTCCATATGGTATAAAGTATAACAAAAAGAGTTCATATATATGGTAAAGTGTAATAACGTATATAGTACGAGAGGGTTTAGTGTAATTTCTTCTTTTAAGAAAAAAAAAACTTTCGGGGGAGGGGAGGAAGAAATTGTCCATATAGGGCAAAGTGCGAAAATTTACATAATTTATATATGGAAAAGTATAACAAAACAATAGTTTATTGTAAAATGTAAAAACGCAAATAATACAAAGATGCGTTTAGTGTAATTTTCTCTGTTTGTAGTTTTGAAGGGAAAATTGCAAAATTGGTCCTACAACTATAAGAAATTTGCAATTTTGGTCCCAGTAACTATTGAGTTTGCAAATTGGTCCTGTAAGTTTAAAAAGTTTTGCAAAATTGGTCCTATATGTTTATTACCTAAGCAATTTCGGTCTGTAAGATTCAAGTTAATGCAAAATTGGTTCCCTGGGGTTATTTTAAATTTTCAAAATACCAAGAATACCCTTATGCACATAATTGGCTTATTTGACTAAGTGTTTTGCCTAAAATTGTATCAGGGCCCAGGTTTATTAAGAACTTTAAGTTATATTTATTATTTTATGTAATTAACAATTGATGAGGAGAATTTTCAACAAGAAAATTGATCTGGACGAGTGTCCAAGATGTATACCCTACAAGAGATATCATCAAATTTTGACGATGTATGCACAAAAACATCAAGACAATATAAAATATTAGAATAATTAATATGTTGAAAAAGAACTCGAAGGATTCGATAGGGAAACCTTGGGACAATGTGAAAAACAAGCAGGATATTGTCTAGGTATCACTTCTGCCCCGCGGGAACCCACCCTGCCTAGAGGTTTTAGTTTTAAAATATATTTTAATATATATTTTGCATATATAATATATATTATAATATAAACTTTATGTATTATTATATTATATTTAATATTTAAATCACTAAGAAAATTATCTATATATAGGGATGACAAGTGAGGGGCGGGGTGGGGCAAAATAACAAGAAGCCAATAACTAAATATGAAAAAGCTAAAAAATAGATAGTTTTTTAATTTCATGCTTGATGATGGCGCTTAGGGGTGACAAATCGCTCGTGTCGTCCCGACATGTTGGAAAAATTGGTTTTGTTAAGCCGAAATTCTAATTATGGGAACTCGTTAACTTCGGAAACGAGTGGTGTATTTATTTTCACAAAACCATTTATGGGTGAGTGAGAAATCGATGTACAAATGGTACACTTGGAAAGATATATTTGTGGGAAATGTATCTAACATATGTGGAATGTTGGTAGATTGGTCAAATCCAGAGTTTGGTATGTTGTTTGATTTTATCCGTTAAATAGGCAACTTTAACTCAAATCACCAATTTATGGTAACATCATTGATTGCATCAAATCATTTCTAAACCTATTGCATCGGGGGATAATGCAATTCTCAATCAAATCCTCAAGTTCACAAAACCTTCCAATTGTGGCAAATCCCCTCAATCAAATCCTCATTGTCCCCCTATGCTCAGAGGTTGCATCATCCATCCCCAGAGCCCAAGGATTTGATTGAGGATTGGCACAAATCAATCTTAAATTGTTGGGATTACAACAAAAATCAGAGGAATACACTGGGGGATAAATTCGAACTAACAAACGTCTATTACAAACAAAGCGGAAAAGAAAGCAGAAAAGTAAGTTGAGGCGAGCGAACTCTTTCTTTAAGAATTTTGTTTGTAATTTGGACTGATGGTATCTTCAAGCAACGCGATGACCACCAATTCCATAGGTGTGGCCTCGAGTGTGACAACACTTCCAACAACACGTGTTTCGTTGTCCTCGCTTTTGGTGTGACCACAACGGTCACGCCCGCCAACACCTATTCCTCGCTTCTATTTCGATGACTAGGGGTGTGACCACACCTTTCGTCACACCTCTGTTTCCAAATGTTCCGGGTGTGGGAAGTGTTACAACACCTCTGCTTGCCTATACTCCAGTGTCTCTGGGGGGCGTGACCACACCTTCTGGCACACCCTAGTAGTATTTTGATGTTCCAACAAGTGTGGCCTTCGGTGTGACCACACTGTGGCTTCACCAGGATTCACATGGTTCTCGCTCTCTGATTCGTCGTGTTTGCAACACCTCGATCACACTGCTGTTTCGCAATCGTGGTTGCCCATGGCCAAAGGCCGAATAAGTTTATCGGACTTAACTTTAACACATGGCAGAAAAGATGTTCTTTTATCTGACAACCCTAAGTTTGGTGAGGTTTATTAAAGAGGATTCTCCTGTTGTTGCCCCAGATGATACTAATATGGAACGTAGGGCTACCCTTGATGCATGGGGTCAAGGGTACTACTTGTGCAAGCATTACATCCTTAATGGGTTGGATAATGCATTGTACGGTGTGTATGCCTCGTTCAAAGCGCATCGCCCGCGGATTGTGGATCTCGACACCACTCGACTCCAGGTTTTGCCGAAAGGGGTATAAATAGAAAGGAGACGGACAAAAACAAAGGAGGCTGATTTTGGATCATAGAAAGAGAGCAAAAAGCATCTTTCCACGAGGAGGGATCGAGAGGAAGATCGAGGTCGCATTCACGCTTGAGGATTGAAGATAAATCGAGAGATTGTCGATATCCTTAAGTTTTTCTTACTCCATTGTATTTTATTTTCATCTAGTTGACATGGTTATGGATAATTTGTCTAAGAATTCTTTGTTTCCAATGTTTAGCTAAACACTTTGTGATTTCCGGGTTTGGGATTAGATTAATTGACTCTTGTTGGATGTTTAAATCTTAATTGAAGTTATTATTTCGAACCCTATTTGAGTACTTGTTTTATTTCTTGTTTTATCATTTGGCCAATGGTTTAACATGTTTGATGTATTGATTCATAATTCGAAAGATGAGTTTCAATACTAGGTCTTGAGTACTTGACATGAATATTTTGCATAATAGAGAAGTTTGTGAGTATTAGTGAAGATAATTGATCTTTTGTACTTTTGAGAGTTATTTATCTTGTGTTGAGTAGAGATGCTAGCATAGATATTTCAATCAACGTATTTATTGTGTCTCGAGAGAGAGGATAAATTAGCTTTATGATCGTCTTATAGGGAAGATAGATAATAATTTTGGTTTTGATTAGTCGGATAACAAGAGAGATATTAATTGAAACTATAACCCGGGAATCCATTCATACACTTGATATTTTTAATCGAAACTCTTTACTTTGTTTTTTTTATTATAAAACATTGTCTTAGTTTTACAAAACAACAATCAACTTTAGATCGTCTAAATAAAAATAATAATATTACAATCTCAATACTTAGTACATCGATTTATTAGTCTATGTGGGATCGACCTTGCTTACCCTATGTATTAACTACGTCGTTCACTTGCGGTGAAGCTAAAATAAGGCGAAAACGTTGAAGGAGGTTTATTTACGAATACCCCCCTGAGGAGGTCCCTTCCATCCAGGAGCGCCGGATGAGGAAAATTTACGAGGACTCCCGTGAGGAGTCCCCTCCGCTCCAGGAGCACCGGAGGAGGTTTATTTAATTTATGAGGACCCTTGTGAGGATGCCCCTCCCCTCCGGGAGCGCCAGGGTAAGTTTATTTATAATGACACAGGAACTAGAAATCTTTAACTGGAAACTTGTCTGCACACATGCAAACGCTAGATGGACCCCAGTGTTGTCTCAGGGAGGCCCTTCCGACGCTCAAGTCAGCATAGCGACCGGGAGAAAATGTAAGACAATAATTGAATACTGAATGAGAATTAAGAGTGGTTATGAGAGAATTCTTACAACTGAAAATGAGAGAACTTTTTATACCTAGGTAGTGACCTTGTGAACCACGTAGGAGAAAGAGGCATATGGGCCAGTCCCGGACCCTTTGGACCAGATTATTCCATCCGAAGCCCATTAATTATTGGGTCATTAATAACATTTATTCCGATATAATTATATATTACATAGCGAAGGACATTTTTGCCCCAACAATTATATTTTATTTGGTGTTTGAGTACTATTTAAGTTCTCGAATTTGTTTTAAAAGGCACAAAGCTAAGCTGATAACATATTTTTAATTATGATTAGGTACAAATGAAGTTATCATATAATTAAATTCCTTATGAGTTGTTTTCGTTGTCAGTTTGAAAAAAATAAAAATGTTGGCCATATAATAAATGTAAATGTAAAAGACGTCACATTTGTTCAGAAGTCGCCCTCAATCCTTTTCCAGTTATGAAAAAACAAAATGGCAAATTTTTTATTTTTCCATTTATGTTTTGTAGTATGTAATATCAATTTCAATATAATCACTACCTAATATATTGTCATATTATGGAACTAGTTGCACTAATACTAATTCGACTTGTTGTCAGTTATTGATTTTTTTTTTGGCTTATTCAATTATCGATCCAAACAGCAACACGGCTAAAAATGTTAAAAAAAAAAAAAACCAAATAGCCACATGTATATAACTAAATATGAACTTTAAATTTTCTAATAAAAATCGATTTTGTCTAACTTTGACGGATATTATATGGTTTTAACCAAAGTCGGATTAGAATTGGCAACCCGATCAAAGCGATAAGCGATTTTCGATTAACCCAACCGATGAGATCCAAATTTGAAAGCACGAATTGCACCACAAGCACCGATAACTAAATTGGGTCTTCCCCAATCTCCCCAGGACTCTTGGTCATCAATAGGGCTGCAATCGAACTGAATACTCATTTATTATTGAGTCGATCTCGAATTTGAATTTATTGAACATATTGATGGCTCACGAACTTTTTTTCGAGCCTAAACATGTTTAGTAAACATCAATTATAAATAAAATTATTTCTTTAATTTATTACAAAAATAAAATTATGTATTTTTAAAATGCATAATATATCTATGAAAACATATTATTTAATAAAAAATTAAGATTATCTAAATAATTTTTATTTATCATATGTATATTTATAGAAATTGAAATGAAAACCAAACTATTAGTTAATTATTTATATGAACTTAATAACTAGTTTGCTTACGAGCGAATATCTCTAAGTTTGACTCAAACAAACTTTTATCTAGTAGAGCTCTAAATAGCTCACGACTCATGAGTGACTTAACTCATTTTGCCCTAGTCATTAGCCTCATGATTCCTTCAACGTTTCTTTTTTTTTTTTCTTTTTATTTTGTTTTTGCAAATAACAAGAAACCTCTCAATCATTATTTTTAGGTGCACACTCGCTAGTATCGGTCCACGAGAAGGTAGAACTCTACGTCCAGTAGGATCAGAAACCCATGAGGGTAGTGAGTTAGATGATTTGTTACCTAAGATCGAATCATATTCGTGCAATATAATGATAAGAATGTGAGTCTAGCTTGAATAAGTGACTGTACTTGAATCGAGTTTACTCACTCATTAATTGCAAGTCACGCTTTAGTCCTTCAATGTCAGGTATATCAAATAGATATTCACAAGTTCGACCAAGTGATGATGCAGTGGTAGAAATTCGAACTTAAATCCTTTGGTCCTAAGAATCCATTTTGTACACTATTAGGCCGCTTTACGGGAAAACAACATTTTTTTATTATTTATTATTAGCTATTGTAAAATAGATAGACTATAATCACTGGCGGAGCCATGGGCCCAATACCTCACCCCCACCCTTAAAAAAAAAATAGAAAGTTAATTTTTTAAGAAATTTATTTATTAAAAATTATTATAATTTTTCTTTTAATTTTTTTTATGTGGTTCATCCCAATTTCTTATATCGCCCACCCCGATTTATTTCTTGGCAACGCCATTGACTATAATGAATACCGTTCGTTATTGATATTGACCAAAATTGCTAAAATCAAATACAACATTATAGGAATTCCCAAATTAACCTCTCAAACCCTTTATTCATGATAGCACTTCTGAGTTAATCTAACACGGAAATAGTAGTGTATAAGAACAAATTGGTGAAATGCAATGTTTTAAAAACTGAATTGGTCCCCTTATAAAAAAAATAATAAAAATAAAGAAACTAAATTGGTGAGCATCCACCAAAAAAGTATATAACATAACTTAAAAATTCAAACAGTCACATAAATATAACAAAATACCAAGTTAAAAGCTTTAAATATCTATATAAAAATTAAAATATAATATAAAACCGGTTTTGGATAGTTTCGACTGATTGAACGATTTTTGGACTGGTTTTGACAAATTCAATCCCAAATATGATTTTTGAGGATATTTGGACGACAATTGGTTTTCAGTTTAACCGGTGGGACCCGGCCAGTGCCGCCCACATTAAAACATGTGATAATTGCCCCAATTACACAAAAGAGATATACAAAACTCTTTTTTATCACTTTTTCATAACAAACTCCTTTTTACACAAAAATAGTGTGTTTTTACATTTTTACCCTTAATTTAACCAACCCATGGTTTAACCTTAGTCCTCATCTCTTCAACACCTAATACCACACAAGACACATCTACTCTCACATTCAATATCAGTGTTTTTTTCATCCTTTCTTCACATAGTCATTGGTTAATGCGATCGCTACCCAAAAAATTGCTACACATTTTATTTATTGACTTATATGATTGTAGAAGCAAGCGTTTGACATTATGTATTTATTTTTATTTCGTAAAGCTTCTTTAGTGTAAGTGTTCGAATTTAATATTATTTTTCATGATTTTTGGTACTTTGTTGTATAAAAATGTTCTTGTATGACTTGAAATATAACATTACGGTATGGATATTGAAGAACTGGTTCAGTTCACGGTATGTTAGATAGTTCACGATAAGTGTAATGTTGATGGTGCATATTTTTGCATAAGTTCACGGTATTTACAATTTCACGGTATAAGGGCCGAGTTCACAGTATAAATAAGTTCACGACATGCATAAGCTCACGGTATGAATACGTTCACGGATTGATTATTATATTCACGGTTATCATATATTAAACCATGCATGAAATTATAAACTACCGTAAAACCATGTATTCTGTGAAGTGACTAAGACTAATACCGTGATGTTAGTGCAGTACCGTGAAGCTCTATATAAAATAATGACGTGAAATTATGTACACCGTGAACCTATACTGTGAACTAATCTTCAATAACATAAAGCACAACTATACCGTGAAGTCCACAAAACTTAAAGTTGTAATTAATCTTAAACTCCTTCATACCATTAACAACAAAATCATATTCATGTGGAGTGGGGAAGATTATGGGTCACGTAAAGAGGGTGGTTGGGGGTGGGCTTCGTCGATTGTGGAGAGAGTGGGTGGCATCCGGTGAGAATACAACAAAGTTGAAGTTGTTGTGTGGTCGAGAGATGACAAGGTCAAATAAAGGTGGATGGAGGTGAATAGAGGAGATGAGGAGACAAAAAAATTAAATTGGAGAGAGAATGGACAAAAAAACAAAAGAAAACCTAAGTCAAAGGAGAATTAGAGTCAAAGTGTGGTTTGGTTAAGTGGTGTGGTTAAAAACTGTAGAAAAGAGTTTTTTTAAAAGTGTGGTAAAAAAAAAAATTTTATTTATTAAAAGAGTGTAGAAAAAATTCTCCCTTAAAACATTGGTGCTACCTATATTTTTCCCAAAACAATTAAAAATTTATTCCAAATAACATAACGACAATCACCTAGCCTGCTTCATTTTCTAACAACTTCAAAGAGTTCAACAAAAATGGGTTCTGAAACCATGAAGCTCCCAATCATAGATTTCTCCAACCTTAAACAACAAACTCTAACGTGGGACTCCGTGAAATCCCAAGTCCGCCAAGCCCTGGAAGAATATGGCTGTTTTGAGGCCATATTCGATGAAATACCTCTTAATCTCCGGAAATCAATGATTGATGGATTGAAACAAGTTTTTGATCTCCCTTTGCAGAACAAATTACGAAACAGGTCCAATAAGCCCTACCATGATTGATGGCTACGCTGGACAAAATCCGAAGCTTCCACTCTACGAAAGCTTGGGGATCGAGGACGATCTTTCTCCTGGAAATATCGAACGCTTCACTAATCTCATGTGGTCGAAGGCAATCCAATTTTCAGGTATTACACTCGTAAAATCTTTCGTTCGGTAAGACTAATTAAGGAAGTGTGTAAATTTTTGGTTCTACTTCTGAGGCAAATTGTATTTTTGGTCCTTTATTTTAAGTTGACCTAAACATCTTTATGTTTTAGGAGTGGCCTTTGCAAAAATTAATTTTTAAAAAATTGCACATTTAATCTTTTTCTTCTATTTTTGGGAATATAATATTCTTAAAATGCTGAAGTAACAAAGTTAATGCTTATGTGGGTAGAATTTAATGACATGGCACTTATTTAGCAACATAAATGGCATAAAATTTGAAGAATAATATAGTTTATAAATAATATTAAAATAAAATAGTTTACAAGTTTTAAAAATTAGTAATTAATAAACAATTATATATAAAAGTTAATGAAAATAAAAAATTTAAAATACTTTTGAAGTTCATACTCAAAATTACAAAAGGTATTTAAAACTAGTGATGATAAAACAAAATAGTTTACATCATGTATATTGTTAGTATTTTAATAAATCTAAATAATAATATTTAAAATTAAAATATTTATTTAAGTTTAAATTAAAATTTTAATAAAATAGAGTATAATCTATAAAAATAAATAAATTTTGTATACTTGAAGAATAAATAAAAACACAATTAAAGAACCCGTCCCACCAATTCCCAGCCGTCCACCCAAAAACAGAAAAAAATATATACATATATATATATATATATATATATGTGTGTGTGGGTATTATATATTGTGTGTGTATATATATGTAGATGTTTAATAAATGCATTTATTCACTTGAGGCCATCTTTCATTTTCTGTCAAAATAAAACATATATTACTGTGGTTGTCCGCATGAATAAAATATATATTATCAGTTTGCCCTCCATTTTACTACATGTGGTAAGATAGAAAAAGTAAATAAACATCTATTTATACCAATTATGCCATACCATTCATAATTTACATCCAAACACCAAACTTTTAAGTCACACAAGAATTGATTTTGTCATCTATGCATTTTAGGGATAGAATATACCCAAACTTGAAAATAGGACCAAATGTACAACTTTTTAAAAGTTAATGGCTGCCAAACATCACCTCTAAGGGCATCCACAATGATGGAAATATTTCTTCCAAATATTTGTGGGCCCGTTCATCCAACTCATGAATCAAATATCTCACTCTTCTAATATTCCACACCCCACAATCAAATATCTCAGCAACTACATATTTATGGGACCCAATGTTATTCATTTAAATAAAATCATTTACTATTTTATTATTTGTATTTTAATTAAATTAATTTCTCTTATAATTGTTCGGTTAATATGTTTTATTTAATATCAAATTTTAATAGATGGTTTATAGAGGTGCTAAAAAAATAACATTTGGAAAAATTAAAAAAAAAAGAGAAATAAAGAAACTCGTATAAACCGTTGCATATATATATATAGCAATAAATGCTCTAACAATACAATTTACAAGCTTCACTTTCAAACAGAAAAAAAATACAATTTACAAGCTAATTTACAAAAACAAATGGAAAAACCAAGGTTAAAAAATTTAAAACCCATATCGTGCAGCACAGCAACAGAGGGTGGGCCAAGGTGAAATCCCACCCACTTGCGCGGTGACATTCACTCATTAGTTTCATTCCATCGTGTGATTCACGCCTCCCAACTACAATTGTTTTTGTTTCTTGTTTCTAATCCAAATATCCGGATATAAACTAACCTCCGGATATTTTACAAGTCACCAAAATATTATAGTCACAATGGTTTGAGGAACATTTTATGGGGATATTTGGAGAAATATCCCTCCAAATATCCCTTACTGTGGGTGCCCTAAAACATAGAGAACTAAGATTGTATTTAGATCAATTTAAAGGATTAAAAATATAATTCTGACATAGTTCTTATTTCAATTTTTTTTTTGAAAACCAAGAGTATGCTTACACCAGCTAGACAGACTCCACACTTCCTTCGAACTATGGGATATCCATCATTCCCAGGGATAGTCCTAATCTCTGGAGAAGGAGGGACAAACTTCAACCCCTCACTCCCTGTAGTCAATGTTTGAACTCATGACCTTGAGGTGTATCAAAACTCACAATCATAACAACTATTATATTCAATTAGTTAAGTTAGTTAGGATGGTTAAGTTACTTTTTATATCCTACGTTTCACATTTATGATAGTGATCATATGGTTAATATTAGAAGATCAATTGTATAAAGAGCAGAGCTCTTCTATCTTGTAAAACACTTTTACATTTTATAACTTTGAATAAGATCAGATATTCATCTTCATCAAGTTCTTTGAACATTTACATGGTATCAGCAGATTTTTCTTCTTCCGCAGAGCTTCTACAGTTTGATTCATCTATTGAATCATCATATTTTCATTGATTCATCTATTGAATCATCGCATTCTCATTGATTCATCTATTGAATCATTATTTTCTTCTACTAGAGTTACAATCTTGAATCACTCACAGATTCTTTGCATTTCAAGTTCATTTTCTAATCAAGATTTTGATGGCTCCAACAGCTCCAGCCCCTACTCTCATGGATGATTTCAACTCTCCATATTTTCTTCATCCTAGTGATAATCCTGGAGCAATCATAGTATATGAGCCTTTCAATGGCGAAAATTATGTTTCTTGGAGTTGAGCAGTCATGATGGCGTTGAATGTGAAAAACAAGACACGGTTCATTGATGGTTCCCTGCCTTCTCCCTCCACAACTGATCCTCTCTACTCTTCTTGGCAAAGAGCAAATAATCTGGTATTGTCATGGATCTTGAATTCGATTTCGAAAGATATCCGCCAAAGCCTCTTATATTTCAACTCAACATTTGAAAGTATGGGAACAGTTGAAAGTCAGGTACGTTCGAAGTGGTGGACCACGAGTGTGTCATTTGGAAAAATCACTCAGCTCCATTTCTCAAGGACATTCCTCTGTTTCAGCCTACTATAATTCATTTAAGGCCTTATGGGATGAATATATTAATTTTAGGCCTCTCACAAAATGTTCTTGTGGCCTTTGCACATGCAATGTTTCCACTGCTATGTCTCAAAAACAACAATTTGACTCTGTAATTAAATTTCTTGTTGGATTACATGAGTCCTATGCTCCCATTAGAAATCATCTGCTTTTAGTCTCTCCCTTGCCTTCTTTGGCTAAAGTCTATTCTCTTTTACTACAAGAAGAGTCTCAAAGAGGATTGAACAACTCAACTGTATCTGTCAATCCCCTTGAGTTTGCTGCTATGTTGGCTCACATAGGCTGCGATCTTTCCACGAGAAGGTAGAGCCTGACAAGTTCGACTAAGTGATGGTTCAGTGAGAGGAGTTCAACCAAAGGTCATACACAAGCATAAAAAATTTGAAACCAAAAAACCAAAGGTCATACACAAGCATTAAAAATTTGAAAACAAAAAACCGAAGGTCATACACAAGCATTTTCTAACAACTACAGAAAGTTCAACAAGATGGGTTCTGAAACCAACAAACTTCCTGTCATAGATCTCTCCAACCTGAAACAACAAACTCCAACGTGGGAATCTTTGAAAATCCAAGTCATGAAAGCCCTGGAAGAATATGGCTGTTTTGAGGCCATATTCGATGAAATACCTCTTAATCTCCGAAAATTAATAATTGATGGATTACAACAACTTTTTGACCTCCCTTTGCTGAACAAACAACGAAACAAGAATAACAGTCCATAGCATGGCTATATTGGACAATACCCGACGATTCCACTCTATGAAAGCTTGGGGATCGATGATGCTCTTTCCCCTGGAAATATCGAAAGCTTCACCAATCACATGTGGGCTGAAGGCAATCCCATTTTCAGGTATTACATAAGTAGAATCGTTTGTTCTAAGTTTTTGCTAACACTTAAAAAAAAGTAATTGTCAACGTTTGACAGGAGAAACAAAAAAAGCGAGTAATTTTTGGTGTTTTCAAATTTCAATTTTTGTTTCTAGTTCTGTATATTCAAAATGGTGTTTTAGATTTTTGGTTCTGAAATTTTGTTTTGGTTTTACTTTGAAATATCTAAAAGAACTTTTATAACGTTTTCAGAAACACTCTAATTGCAAAATTGGTCTTAATGGAGACTAACCACGAGCTTGTAACTCAAGTGCTATCGCTCACCCTTTGTAAGGTTGTTAACCAGGGTTAGAACTCGATATCTTTCAGTTTCTTTAAAATTTATCCCTTCTCTCCAACCAGTACTCTCAATTTATTCAAATAAAATAAAAAAAATAGGGAACTAGGAATTTTGGTCATATAAATATTTTAGATAGAAATTTTAATTCGGTGCAATTTTGATCTCATGAGTTCTAATTTGTATAATTTTGGTCCTTTTTTTTTCCCTGGACACCCAAGGGGTGGAGGGTTGAGGATTCCCTCAACCTATATTATTTATATGAACAATTGTTTTGGATACATGATAGGGTACGAATAAAAAAAATCTATACAATTCAACTAATAAATAGCGCACCTTTTTCTCATTATAAAGGAAGGGATTCCTAATCAACTCTACACATTCCTAGCACTTCCCTTGGCATGGTTTAATTTTGGAGTAATCTGAGATAGGAGACTTCCAAAGAACGGGAGCACATAGAATCTTATTAGAAAATTTGAAATATAGACCAAATTTAGCAACTACCTGCAAAATTGGTCTCGTAAATACAAGGGACTAGGAATTTCGGTCATATAAGGTAGAAAAATTGATTCTGTGCAATTTTGACCTCATGAGTTCTAATTTGTGTAATTTTGGTCTTACAAGTTTTGATTTTATACGATTTTGGTATCAAATGAGTTTTTCAATGTTTTATTTGTTCCCGCAATACTCTTGCTCTTTAGACAAAATACCCAATATATCTATGACTGTTCAAAGTTAGAGGACTGGATTTTGACTAAAAGATAAAGTCGTTATGGACCAAAACTGGCAAATCATGAAATTATACTACTAAGATTGTCAATCTCTAACAATTATAGGACTAAAGTCCCAATTAAGCATAGCTTAATCAACTTAATTTCAACTTTTATTTACAAATATTACCAACTTTTGACTGTCAAATGTTTTCGGTTTTACTTCAACAAATCTCGAAGGTAATTTTTTTTAATCTTCTTACCAGCACGAGTGTAGAGTCGTTCACTGAGCAATTGTCGGAATTGGACAAGATTGTGAGGAGGATGGTTTTGGAGAGCCTTGGACTAGAAAAGTACATGGAAGAGCATATGGATTCAACAAATTACTTTGCTAGATTTCAGAAATATGATGGGCCTAAAAGCAATGAAACTAAGATTGGATTTGACCATATTGTATGGTAATGAGGTACTGAAAGGATTGGAAGTGATGACAAAAGATGGAAAGTGGATCAACGCTGACCCTTCACTTAATTCTTTCATTGTCATGATTGCAGACTCTTTCCATGTAAGTGCTTCATTTTTTTACTATCAACTTGATTTTTATTTTCCATCTTTTTTTTGAAAAGTTTATTAAAAATATATATTGAAGATAAGAGATAAAATTTTATTAGGATTTTATAGGGATAATTACAAAAACTCCCCCTGAGGTTTGGGTGAATAAAAAAAAGGGAGAGATGTTTGAAAGTTATGAAAGAACCTTGAGGTTTGATTTGTGTTAAATCTAAGGGGGTAATTGTGTTGTTTTTATAAATATTAAGGAGAGTGTTTGAAATGTTTTTGCCTATGAACGAGGTAAAATATAATACAAAATCAAACCTCACGGGATATTTTGTAATTTTAAAAAATATGTGTTTTTTTGTAATTATAAAAGCAAGTTTTTTATAATTATCCCCAATTTTATAGTTGGAATAACGAGCCAATATCCGTTAGACGAATTCCAAAGATTGATCCAGTGATGTTTTTATTTTATTATCAGGGACCGATATTAAAAAGTTCCTCTGAAAGGTATTAGTACGTAATTTATTTGAAAGTATTAGTTTTTATAATATTGGATAGTGATATAATAATCTCCGAGAGCACTGAAAAGTATTAGGTTTTCATCTAAAAAGTTTTAGTAGTCCCTCTTAAAAGTATTATTTAGTAGTTCATTTGAAAATATTTAATAACCCCCTAAAAAATATTAGTTTTTTCCGTAAAAGGTATTAGTAGTCTTCATGAAACATGTTAATAGTTTCCGTGAAAACAAAATTAGTTTTTTCTTGAAAGTTTTCAGTAATTCCCATGAAAAGTATTAGTGTTTTTTTAATAAAAAACATTAGTAGTCCCATTAAAAAGTGTTAGTAACTATCATCTAAAATGAATTAATATTTCGTTGGGTCACTGGCTCGCTAGATCCAAGGGTGTGATAAATCCTTTAGGCTAGAGTATAACAAAAGACTATCTCTATATATGAACATAAAGCTTATCACAGTTCATTAAAAAGGTAAAAAAAATTACCTTCTTATTAGCTCTGTCGTAAAAATTCCCACCTACTTCCGATTAATTCCCGCCTAGCGCCGATTAATCTACGCCTAGGCGCTAGGCCCCCCTTGTCGGCCTACGATTTTTTTTTTTTTTTTGCCGATTAGGCCCATCTAATCCCGCCTGGTCCCGCCTAACCCCTTTAAGTTCCGCCAGCGCTAGCCCTAATCTGCCGCCTAGCGAGCGCTAGCGATTTTTACAACATTGCTTATTAGATGTAATACCTAATAAGTAGTTCTTCATATTGATGAAACCATACTTCTTTGTCTATTGTCCTTGAAAAAAAGCTTAAAAATAAATCTAATCTTATATAGCCTCCTAATTAACTAAGGTTGCATTTGTATGCGAGGACTCACTCACGAGTCACCCGCAACCCACTCCTAGGGCCGCAATCGAACCGAACCGAGCCGAGCTTTTGAGTGTTTGAGTTTGGCTCGTTTATTATCGAGTCGAACTCGAGCTTGAATTTATCGAATATATTGATGGCTCACGAACTTTTTCGAGCCTTTTTTTTTGAAGCATGTCTAAACGAGCTTAGTAAATATTAATTATAAATTTAATTATTCTTCAATTTTTACATAAATAAAATTATATATATCTAAAACGCATAATATATTTACTAAAACTTATAATTTTATTCAAACAAATAAGTTTATTGAAATATTTTTATATTATTATAAGCAAAAATATGAAAAATTAAAATTAAACTTAAATTATTAGTTTAATTTATACGAGCCTACTATCGAGCCTATTCACGAGCTAACGAACCGAATATCTCTAAGTTTGAGTTTGATTCGTTTATTTTAACGAGCCTCGTTAAACGAACTCGAACGAACTTTTATCGAATCGAACCGAATAACTACGAATGACTTGGTTCATTTGCGGCCCTACCCACCCCCTAACAAGATATCATACATTTCGGAATTACATAACTTCCAAAACCAAGATTTCTCGTACTAGTACTATATATATGGACTACTATTGTCGTCAAATGCATGTAATGGAAGTAAGTTTTCATGATATATACCTGGTTTAATTAAATAATATACATTTGCGTTTCAGTTTAAGTACAAAAACAACTCAGCTATTTTTGAAAATTATTAATTCCCCAATGTTTGTTTCTATTATACAAATTACACTTACAAGATGTATTTCTTAAATAAATACAAAATTTCAGATCGTTTTTGTAATTTTAATAGATCAGATAACTTATTTGCAGGCATGGACAAATGGGCGGTTGCATTCTCCCTTTCACAGGGTAATGATTGTTGGATTTTAAACTTGATTTTGGTCCAATTAATATTGGGCTTGAAAATATATATTTGAGTTAAAAGATAAAATAAGAGCCCAAGCCCAAATGGCCCAAGTTCTTAAGTTATCTAGAAAAGTCTTGTGAAAATATCTAAGATATTATTTGTAAGAAAGTTTGTAGAATGTTCTAGGAAAGTAGATATTTTGGAGGATGATTCTAGTGAATGAATTATAGCTATTAGATCAAATAAATCCTAGCCATTGTTTAGGAAGTTGTACTAGTATAAATAGGAGTGTCTTGATCATTTTGTAACAAGCCAAAATTTGAGAAGAATCAATACAAGCAAATATTTATCCACCAAAAACTCTCTTATATTTCTTAGCCTAAATAACCTCCTCCTAGTACAAACAAAAATAATTTCTCTTCCAACTTCCAATTTCTAAATAACCCCTTCTTACCTAAATTGAGATAACCCTCCTCCAACAATGATAACCAGGAGATGAGGCTCGATACTCGATTGCATTATTTTTGACTCCAAAATCAGGGTACATAATTAATGTTGAATAATATATAATTTGCAATACTTGTGGGGTGCTCTCACCTAACCCACTCAAGAACTAATGGATGATAATTAATCTCACCAAACTTTGTACTATATTATGTTTAGTCTTTGTATGTATTAGGTGAATTTCAAATCTATAAATAGGCATATATGTGCAACATTTTAGAGGATTCCAAATTGGGATCGAGAGACATCCCGAGAGGGATCAAAAGGGCAATCCCCAATAGGGATCAAGTAAGCATCACAAAGTGTAAAACAATTTGTGAGCGATCACATGAAAAGAATAAAGCGATAATTCCTTCAATTTATTTCTCAATGTCTCTCATATTTTTACACTTACACCCGTATACCTAACAATTTTGGTATCGAGCCATCCCTTGGCCTCGATAACTCCTCTAATTTAAAAAAAAAAATGGCTTGACCAACAATAGTGAAATTGCATTCACATTTATCCAACAAAGTATTTCTATCTTTGTTGAAGAACGTTACTCAAATGAGAACGTTAACCGTGTCACATGAACTTTGGGATATCATTGAAAGAGAGTATATCACATATACTTCGAAGGAGGAAGAATCGCTAATGTATGACGGCTAAAAAATAGCATAAAGAGAACAAGACCAAAGATGCAAGAGTTTTGTCCTTTATGCACCAAGGATAGTTCGATCTATTCTTCCGCAAATTACGGTGTAAAAATATCAAAAGATACATTGAAGATTTAAAAAAAGGATAAAAAAAAGGTTATCGTCATTCGTGGCAAACTTCACAACGAGGTGCAAGAAGAAGAAGCGAGTGGAAGGAACCAATTCCAAGCACAAAGCAAAGCTTAATCGCAACAAAATATTTTCAACAATTGAGAAGTCCAAAGAACTTCAAAATTATGTAAGGATTAGATTAAGAGGGGATGTTGAATAATATATAATTTGCAATACTTGTGGGGTGCTCTCACCTAAACCACTCAAGAACTAATGGATGAAAATTAATCTCACCAAACTTTGTACTATATTATGTTTAGTCTTTGTATGTATTAGGTGAATTTCAAATCTATAAATATGCATATATGTGCAACATTTTAGAGGATCCCAAATTGGGATCAAAGACATCCCGAGAGGGATCAAAGAGGGCAATCCCCAATAGGGATCAAGTGAGCATCACGAGTGTAAAGCAATCTGTGAGCGATCACATGAAAAAGAATAAAGCTGATAATTCCTTCAATTTATTTCTCAATGTCTCTCATATTTTCACACTTACACCCGTATCCCAACAATTAAGGCCCCAGAGGAGATGGTAGATGAATATCACCCTTACTCTTCAAGCCCTTTGATTATATTAAGTTTCTTCATTTTCACTACTCTGAAATCGGTCGGAAATCCCCAGCAGCTCTAAAGAATTATTGTGGAGTAAAGTCTATAAATAAATACAATACGTTAGTCATGTGTTAATTAATAATAAGCATCCATTTATACATGTGATGCTACGTGATGTATCTCAAGATTGAAGATCCAAGAAAGATGTTGCAATGCATATATATATATATATATATATATATATATATATTTTCTTAATTTAATTCTTTTTGTTGTAGTATTCGAGTTAAAAATGTGAATAAGTTTATGAACTTTATATGGTTGAAGACTGAATTACCAAAGTAAAGAAATATCATGTTAAATCATTTAGGAAAATCGAATACCACTATACGGATAATTGTCATGTGTATAATCAATTAGTTTATTATCAAGCGAGCTCCCCTCCTCCAAATCTTTGAAATTCCGCACCTAGATGGAGACCAATCTCTTCTTGAATTTTTGTTGTAGAAATTCTCGAGCTTAAAGCCTATGTATTTTATATGAGGAGTATCTTTTTCTTTATATAGCTTGATCATGTATTTATGCAATGACAAAAACCTATATAGGACCGTCTTACGGATCCTCGGCCAACCCGCCCAACCCTTTGGTTATTAAAAACAAATGCATCTAAGACCCTAACACGCTTTGGGCCCAATGACCCAACCCCAGTCGCACGCGCCCACCCGCCCAAGAGACCCAGCCCAGTCGCATGCTTAATCAAAAAGTTAATAAATATGCTCGCTGAGAATTGAACACGAGTCAATACTAAGACAAAGTGTTATTCTACCACTAGACCACTAGTGCTTGTTGTGCATATTTAGTATAACCATGGATATAAAGATTCATTATCATCCCTTAATTTTAAAAATTTGAATTCTCTGAATACAAAGTGATACTTTATCCAAAAATAGTGATACTTTTGGGTAATAAATATTATACTTTTAAGGTGAACATTGATACTTTAATTTTTAAATATTCAAAAAATAAGATTTTTTTATGTTTTCGTTCTAGTCTCATAGCTAATGTTACGTGAATAAAAAGTGATACTTTATATTAAAACGATTGATACTTTTGAGTAAGAAATATGATACTTTTAAGGTGAACATTGATACTTTAATTTTTACATATTCAAAAAATAAGATTTTTTGATGTTTTCATTCTAGTCTCATATATTTTTTACATTGAAAAACTGATACTTGTGCTGGAAATAGTGATACATTTGATATTAAATATGATACTTTTATAATTGATAATGACATTTTAAAATTTTAAATTCTCTGAATAAAAAGTGATACTTTATATTAAAATAGTGATACTTTTGATAAGAAATATGATGCATTTATGGTGAACATTGACACTTTAATTCTTATATATTCAAAAAATAAGATTTTTTTATATTAAAATATGTGACTGTATTAGAAAAATGTGATACTTTATCTCAAAAAATGGATACTTTTACTCATAAAAGTGGTACTTTAACTAGGGGTGGCAATTCGAGTCGTGTTCGGGTTCGCGGGTCGTGTTGAGACATGGTAATTACATAAATTTGCCCAACCCGAACACGACCCGTTTAATTATTCGGGTCAGATGGGTCAACCCGAACACGACCTGTTTAATACACGGGTAACCCGACCTTGAACAAATCTTTTATTTATATTGATAAAATGATAATTTTGGGTTATTTATATATATAATATTAATAAATATTAAAAATAATACTGAAATTTCTTATTTAAACGGGTTAAACGGGTTTAGTGGGTCATTTCAGGTCAACCCGAAACTGATCCATTTATTATTTGGGTTAAATGGGTCTGACACGATTATGACCCGAATAATAAATGGGTCAACCCTAACCCGCTTATATCGTGTTAGGTTCAGGTCGTGTTTTCGTGTCGTGTCGGAGATTGCCACCCCTAACTTTAACATTGTCATATTTATTTTTCTTTTCACTGTACTGAATTCATACTTCGTGATTTATTTACAAAAGCATGATACTTTATCTCAAAAAATGGATACTTTTAATCATAAAAGTGTTACTTTAGCTCTGTCTTATTTATTTTTCCTTCGTGATTTAAAGTATCATGTTTTTAATATAGTCACAAATTAGAAATGAAGGAAAAAAGTAAAAAAAAAAAATATGATATAGTTAAAGTAACACTTTTATAAGTAAAAGTATCCGTTTGTTGAGATAAAATATTAGATTTCTTAATACAGTTACAAACTAGGAACAAAAAAAGAGGAAAAATAAAAAAATAAATATGATGTAGTTAAAGTAACACTTTTATAAGTATCCATTTATTGAGATAATGTATCATATTTTACTAGACTTGGGTTCAATTCTTAGCCTTTACATTTATAGAGGTTTTTAATTTTTTTTAATTACCAGGCGTATTTATGAATGTGTTTACATAAATTATTATACTAAAGTTGCACAATAAGTACTAGTGGCGTAGTGGTAGAACACCACCTTAAGTCTATTAAGGTCGCGAGTTTAATTCTGCTGTGGAGCAGGTTTTTTTTTAAATAAGAGGTGCGGGCTGGTGGGCTGGGCTGGGCGTGGGCGGGGCGTGCGTTGGGCTGGGGCTGGGCCACGGGACGCGCGTTGGGTTGGGTTGGGGCTAGGCCGCAGGTTGTGGGTTGGGTTGGGGGATCCGTCTTACGGAATAGGATCCGTAAGATGGTCCTACAGGAGACCTACTCTTATGCAATAGAGATTAACGTAAATAATATATTTCCATATATGTTGTATATCTTTACAAGATACATTAAGGTATCATGTTGTTAGACCATCTCTAGTTGTTTGCACAATTTTAGTGCAAAATATGTCGTACATGTCCAACAGTTTACAGTAAATTCTGCACTAAATATAAATATTACATAATAAGGTCAATGAATGAATAAGTGGTCCCAAAGTTTTATTTTAAAAAATCGTCAAAGATATATGATATTGCTTTTAGGGCGAGATCACTCCAAATTAAGGATTCTAATAAAAGTTAGGTCTTCCTCTTCCCAAGCGGGAAGTCTTCAATCTTCTTCTCCAGGATCGAAAATCTTCAATTGGGAAACTCGCATACAAGCAACTATTAGATGGGCTGGGGATTGTCTCGCGAGGCCCATTCAACGCTCAAGTCAGCACAATGATCGAGGGATAATGTAAGACAATAATCAAATAATGAATGAGAAATAAGAGTGATTATGAGAGAATTAACTTACAAATTAAGAGGAGAGACCTTTTTACACTTGGGTAATGGGCCTTGTGTGCCGCATAGAGAAAATGGCATGTGGGCGCGGACCCTTTGGGCGGGTTATTCCATCTAAAGCATATTAATTATTGGGCAATTAAAAATATTTATTCCGGTATAAAAATGAATTATATATATTAAAAAGTAAAGGATATTTTTTCCCCCAACATAAGCCCTCCAGCTCTGGTACTGCGGTGGAATGGAGCAGTGCAAGAGCTAAACTGATACTATATTTGATTTGTCTTGATATTCCTTGGAAATTTATGAGGACCCCCATGTAAGGGAGCCCCTTCCCAGCGGGAATGCCGAAGGAGGTTTATTTTACGAGGACCCCCCTTTTAGGAAGCCCAGTTTGACCATGTCTTCCAATTTCCTTGCTTAGTAGAACACTTATTGAAATTTTCTTGAGAATTGAGGAGAGTGCACATGGAGAGTTGGAGTGAGGAGTGGAATGCCATGAGTAGTGAGAAGAGGGTTGAGAGTCCTGGAGCCAAGGGAGGATGCCCGGGAGCACCTCCCCGGCATGGGTAAGGGCGCGCCCTTGTGCGCCCTTTAGAGGGAAAGGGTGCACCCGGGGGGCGGCTTAAGTCCCCTGGTCTATCATTCCTTGTTCAATATTTTGCCTCTGATTTCTTGTTCGTGGGTACTTATTTATTTATGAAAATGAATCATTTCCTTTAGGAGGAAGCCTTAATTCTTCCAAAACGGCCAGAAATAATTGCACTCCAAACATGTGTTAGTATTTTTTTGCTTTCTTTTTTGTTGTATATTCTTGTGAGGGAGCCCTTCCAATCCGAGAGTGTCGGATGAGGTTTATTTATTACGACTCTCTTGAGAAGCTCCTCCAGGAGTACGGATGAGGAAAATTTTCAAGGACCCCGTTAGGGAGGCCCCTCCTATCTAGGAGCACCGTATGAGGTAAATTACGAGGACCTCCATGATGAGAAACCTCCCATCCGGGGAGCACCTTTGGAGGACCCTGTGAGGAGGAACTCCCCATGCAGGAACACCGAATGAGGGAAGTTTACGAGGACCCTGGTGAGGAGGCCCCTCACAGAAGTCTTGAATGAAGTTTATTTGCGAATACACCCGTGAGGAGGCCTCTTTCATCCAGGAGAACCAGATGAGGGAAATTTACGAGGACTCTCGTGAGGAGTCCCATCTCCTTGGGAGTGCAAGAGGAGGTTTATTTACAAGACCCCCCTGAGGATGCCCCCCTCCGAGAGCGCCGGAGGAGGTTTATTTACGAGGACCCCCACGAGAAGGCCCCTCCCTTCCGGGCCCTTCTGGGAGTGCCGAAGGATGTTTAATTTTTTGAATAAATATAGAAGATCCCGTGAGAATACCCCTCTTCTCGAGAGCATCGGAGATGGTTTAAATTTATGAATAAATTGTGGATTCCGGGAGAGACCGCTCCTCTCCGAGAGCTCGAGAGAGGGTTTAAATTTTTGAATAACTCGTGAGGTTCCTTGTTAGTAGACACCTCTCCTCCGGGAGCACCGGAGAGGGTTCATTTTTATTGAGGAAAGCGTCGAAATGGTTAGAGATCGTGGTCGTGTTCGATAATTGACTACGTACAAGAAATAATAGAAGAAAAGTGAAAGTAATACATTCATTATTCGTAAATCAACGAAAGTTTTATGCCCGGTGGGCAAAAATAAGCTAAGATGGAAATAAAAATGTTTAACGCCTGCAGGATGAAAATGAATCAAAAAAAGCAGATAAAAATAGTAAAAAATAGTAAAAAAAGCTGGCGAGAAGGGGAGAAGCTGGTTTTGCGGGAGCGATGGTCCGCGACTCCTAGGGTGGTGTGGCGCTCTCACTGTCTAAGCAGCAGAACTTGCTCATCATCCACGTAGCTATATGATGACTCCGGCTACATAATTATCACGTCTTTCGTCTTCGTCTGGATTTGGGTGTTGTTGAGCCTATAACGGCTCTTCTTCGTGAGGCCTTTGGTTATGGCGGACTCTACTATGATCTACATAATCCATCATGTAACCCTTCCGGATGAGCTGCTTGATCTCTCTCTTTAGCACGAAAAAATCGTCGGTGGTGTGCCCCTTATATTTATGGTAGCGACAGTATAGGTTGGAACGTGCTCTCGTGGGGTTCTTCTTGAATGGTCTAGGAGAGTCAATGATCCCTTCTCTTTGGACATCGATTAACACTTCGACCACTGGTGCATTTAGAGGGTTGAAGTTTAATCCATACTCCATCCTTTTGATCCTTTCGGGGTTGATTCCCACCATCTTCCCTGGTTTTGCACCTAGTGCTAGGCTCTAGTCGTGTAGACTCCTCCACTCGAATGTGTTTCTCTGTTCGGCTTAACAACTCCTCCAGGATGGAGGGAGATTTCCTGGCTAAAGATTCTTTTAGACGTCCCTAGCTGAGATTCTAGTATAGGATTCCGGCCAAAGTCTCATGCTGGACGTTGTTAACTTCATTGATAGCTTCTACGAACCACTTCATAAACTCCCGCAGCGTCTCTCCTTCCTTCTGTCTCACCCGAAAGAGGTGAGCAATGGTCTTGGCGAATTTTCTTTTAAAGGAGAAGCTGCATGAAGGCTTCTATAAGTTTGTCACCCAGGAGATTGATCTATCGGGTTAAGGTGGCGCGAGAACACCTTGCAAGATGAGGCGTCCGTCATGTCGTAGAGATCCGCCTTTGCATAGAATTTATCCAAATATTCCTTCGATCTCGGTTCCATCATACTGCGGGTGATGGGAGGTCTTGTTCTCGAAGATAGTGGCTTAGTCAAGATGGCGGGGGCAGTGGATTTCTCTTCATCGGGCGGTGGCATGGCTAGGTTGTGCGGCTCGAGACTCTTGACTAGAGGTGGCTCCACACGATTCTCATTGCGTCCTTCATCTCCTCCTCCCACGACCTTCGAAGATAGGGTCATGAGTGGCGAGCGGCCGGCGATCTCCCCGTGGCCGGCCGCAGCCTTCATGCCTTAGGGCATTCAGGCGACTTCATCCGGCCAAAGCCTAAAGGGCTTCCCGAGTCGAGTGAACTTCTTTAGCGGCGAAGCCCCCCAGGAGGAGGGGCGACTCCTTCTTTGCATATGGTGGAGGGGAGAGTTCTCCAAGAGCGGAGGGCGGCCTCGTCGCGCTAAGCGAGCGTTCTTCTTGGCGATCTCGACTCCATGGCGAATAGCTTGAGATCCGACTTCACGTGCTTGAGATCGGGTCTGCATCTTCGTGCGATTTGGCATTTCCCACAGACAGCGCCAAAATAATGTTGCTTTTTAGGGCAAATCATTCCAAGTCAAAGATTCTCATAAAAGTTAAGGATTCCTCTTCCCAAGCGGGAAGTCTTCCAAGCCTTCTTCTCCGGGAGCTGGAATCTTCAACTTGCTTGAACACACGAAAACGTTAGACGGGCCCCGGGGTTGTCCCAAGGTGGCCCTTACGACGCTCAAGTTAGCATAGTGATTGAGAGAGAATATAAGAGAATAATCGAATATTGACTGAGAATTAAGACTGGTCATGAGAAAATTAACTTACAAATGAAGAATAAATAACTTTTTATACCTAGTAGTGGACCTTGTGGGCAGCGTGAGGGGAAAGGGCCTATGGGCTGATCCCGGACCCTATGGGCGGGTTATTCCATCTAGAGCCCACTAATTATTGTGCCATTAATGACATTTATTCCAATATATAAAATGAATTATATATTAAATAGGAAAGGACATTTTTGCCCCCAACAATATACATTTTATTTTGTGTTTGAGTACTATTTATCTCGAATTTGTTTTAAAAGGCGCAAAGTTTAGCTGATAGCATATTCTTAATTATGATTAGGTACAAACGAAATTAAAATAATTAAATTCCTTAAGCGTTGTTTGGTTGTCAGTTTGAAAAAAATAAAATTTTTGGCTATATAATAAAGTATAAATGTAAAAGAAGTCACATTTGTTAAGAAGTCGGCCTCAATCCTTTTGCCAGTTATGAAAAAACAAAATGGCAAAATTTTAATTTTTAGATTTCTGTTTTGTAGTACGTAATATCTATTTCAATATAATCACTACCTAATATAGTCCATATTATGGAACTAGTTGCACTAATACTAAATCGATCTTGTCGTCAGTTATTGATTTGTGTTTTGGATTATTCAATTATCGATCCAATCAGCAACACGGCTAAAAGAGTTTAAAAAAACCAAATAGCTAAATAACTAAATATGAACTTTAAATTTTCTAATAAAAATCGATTTTGTCTGACTTTGACCGATCTTATATGGTTTAACCAAGGTCCGATTAGAATTGGCAACCAGATCAAACTCATAACTGATTTTCGATTAAACCAATCGATCAGATCCAAATTTGAAAGCACGAATTGCACCAGAAGCACCCGATAACTAAATTGGGTCTTCCCATGTTGCAATCTCCCCAGTACTCTTGGTCATCAAAAGGGATACAATCCAACCGAATCAAACCGAACTTTTGAGAATTTGAGCTTGGCTTGTTTATTATCGGGTCGATCTCGAGCTTGAATTTGTCGAATATATAAATAGCTCACCAACTTCTTCGAGCTTAATTAAGCCTAACGAGCTTAGTAAACATCAATTATAAATTAAATTATTCTTCAATATTTTATTACTAAAATAAAGTTATATATTTCTAAAATCCATAATATATCTATGAAAACCTATTATTTTATTAAAATATTAAGATTATTTAAATATTTTTAATATGTTGGGAAATTAATTTTTAGATATTGATGAATGTCATGTAAAACTTAGACTAGAAAGTTGGCACCCCATTTTCTTTGTAATTTGCATTGTAATAGATAATTTGGTCATTTGAGTTAAGTCGCCTATGCTGTACACGCAAGAAGTCAATTGGAGACTAGTAGGAAGACTCACATTTGAGAGGCGGTGAGTGTGGCAAGGAAGAGAAGACAGGGGAACTCGATTGGAGGTGCGGTGAGATGCGGTGAATGAAGTGTCAGTCAATTCAACTCAAGTTAGCCAAGTCTCAAGTTGCGAGAGAGGATGAGTCATCTAATGATTGGAAGGCGACTCGAAGTCATCAGGGGGAAGTTAAGAAAATGCGGTCAAGCCAAGACAATCGAAAGAGATCCGTTAATCAAGTCAAGAATGTTACTTAAACAAGTAATACTTCCTACTGCCTTTCTTAAAGTGCTCAGTCCCAGAAGCGTGCAAAAGGAATAAACCAATGGGAAGCACTGCACCTATGTCAGAACTCTAAAAAGCTGAAGACTCATTCAATAGGAGGAAATGTCAATCTCAAGGACTGCAACAAGACAAGCCAACGACCACAAGTGTCTTTTGAAAATTTACCTATCTCTTCAACGGGCAAATTTTCAAAAGAACACTATAAAAGGCTGAGGAATCACTTTGAGAAAAGGTTACCTTGTTACCTGAACCATGACTATCTGAACATTAACATTCAAGCTATTATTCAAGCTGTAACCTACAAAATATTCTCAAGTCATTCAAGCTTAATCCTCAAGCCTACACTACGAAGGAAATCAATCCAACACTTACCTGTGAAGGAAAGACGACTTCAATCAGTTGAAGAGGAAATATTTGAAGAATCAAAGGGGTCTACATTCCACGGAGGATTGTAGAAAGGTTCAAGGTCGAACCAGTCTCAAGTTATTGGAGGGCTTCGTGATCAAATCCAAGAAGCTTGAGCAAGTGGGCTGTAGTAGCAAGACAACCGCCTGTGAAGAAGAATTTCGAGTCGTACGAGAAGCCAACCGAGTGACCAAGACATCTCGTGATCGAGTCCCAAAGGATCAAGTGTTGTGTGATCAAGACTTGCATACGGGTGATAACCACTTTGTACTCGATCAATACTTAGTGGATTCCTCCGGGAGTTGGAGAAGAGAGAGAGTAGAAGAATTACCCCATCTTCGAACCTCTATAAAATTTATTGTGTCATTTACATTTCAAGACTTTAATTTCGCATATTATTTAATATGTCTTTGATAAATTTGCTATCCATCGATAATTAATAAAGTGCTAAAACCAAGTATTAAAACAAACTTAAACCAAATTCAAAGGTGTTAAGTTTTCATTTGAAAAACATATCACAATCGAGTTAAGTTTTAGGCTAAGCGGTGAGTTATTCTATCAACAAACTCGATGAAGTCTGTTGAGTGGCTAACTCTTTGATTAACTAACTTAGCTGTCCATCAAGGACTTAGCTGTGAAGTATTAACTCTGAACTTTTTAAAAGGACTAAATTGAAAAGTTGGTAAGGTTTATTCAACCCCCCTTCTAAACCTTACACTCACACCCCTTGGGACCTACATAATATGTAAACATATATAAATTAAAATTAAAATCAAACTATTTGTTTAATTTATATGACGACGAGTCTGCTCACGAGCTAATAACGAGTCGAGTATCTCTAAGTTTGAGTTTTGTTCATATATTTTAATGACCTTCGTTAAACGAACTCAAACAAACTTTTATCTAATCGAACTCTAAATAGCTCACGACTCACTAACGGCTTGATTCATTTGCAACCTAGTCATCAGCCTCATGAATCCTTCAATGTTTCTTTATTTTTCTTTTTAAATGACAAGAACCATAAGGTTTGTGAGTTAGATGACTTGTTACCTAAGAGTCGAATTATCTTTGTGCAAAGACAAGAATGTGAGGCTTGAATAAGTGACTACACTTGAATTGAGTATACTCACTTATTAAGTGCAAGTAACTCTTTAATTAGCTTTGCCATGTCTAGGTATATCAAATAGAGCTCCACAAGTTCTACTAAGTGGTGGTGCAGTGGAAGAAATGCAAACTTAAAACCTTTGGCCTAAAGAGCTCACTTTGTACACCACTAGGCGACTCCAAGGAGACGACCTATTTATTTATTTATTTATTTATTTTTATCTAAAATACCCCAAAAGATGGGATGGAGATTAAGGTGACATCCCGACCTATATATAAAAGAAAATGTACAAAGAAGAATATTACAAGTGTTTCAACCTATCTAACTTTACATGTTCAGAAAGAAGGAAATCCTAACTGATCAATTCGAAGAAAACCTTTAATATGTCTGGGTATAAAAACACTATAAAAATGAAACTAGCGTGACTTGTAAAACCAAAGGAGGCAAGCCGGTCAACAACATGGTTGGCCTACCTGTATGCATGGGAAATGACAACCTGCTTATTGTATAACAAATTGTGGATGTGAACAAGATGAGGTGACAAAGTCCAATGTCCTGGACCTTGTTTGGTGACAATATTGCATAGGATCTTGGAATCTACTTCAATCCACAGGTGTGAAATTGACCAAGAAACTAGTGTTCAAAATAGTTTATAATATAATAAAATGAGTCAAACTCATAATGCCTTACTTAGCTTCATGTGCAGTATCATTAAATCAACTTGGAAGCTTGTTTCTCAATTTCTCAAAAACCGTACATGGCATTAAGGGATTGACACACCTTTTCTGAACATACATATCATTTTAGTTAAAAGTTACAATTGATAAAGTTGAAGAAGTACCCCGGGACTATTCATCTCATTTTCTATGAAGAGGCGTGAAAGTGTTTGAGGTCCCAAAACGTTCGTCTTAGTAGATGTCGAGAAAAAGTGTTAAACCGGATGTTGTAATATTTCCTAAAACACTTCGTATTACATGCAGGAAAAATAACACACGATGTAAAATATTTCTACAAGTTATAAATAACTTGTAGAAATGTCAATATGACGATATTATTAGTTGAATTTGTCTTTGTTTACAACTCAAATCTCAAAGTATATCAACTAGTCTAGTAAAACAAACTCCTATCGAGTAGATCGTAGCTTTGTAAATCAACTCGTCCAACAACACAAGTGTATGAACTCTCATACGCTCAAAGATAAACTAATATGAACGAAACACACAACAAGACATCAATCTGAACTGGATGTTATTCTGGATGTCAGCGACACTTCGAATAACATCTGCTTCAATATTCTTCTTTATAAACTCAGACGTCTTCTTGCTTCTATGAATGAATCTCTTGGTTTCTCTCTCTCAATTTCGTGTGTATGACCTTGTGTGGGATGAGAGGACTTGTTCCTCGTTATATAGGCTAGTTTCCTTAAGTCCCAAGAATTCTACAAGAATATGGTAACAAAGCAAATACAACTATAGAAGGAATATAATTCTATAGGTTAGGAAACAAGATAATATCTTTCAAGAGTCACACTTTATCAACACCATATCAATATATGTCCTAATATATCTAGATACATGATTTAACCAAAACTTACCTATGAAATATTTCAATCTAACCAATTATAAACTTTCCTAGTCAAAGTAAAATACAATATTTCCTAATCAAGATCAAATCTTTTTCCTAACCAAATCAAACTAGATATACGTGGAAGGGTCTAGAGGCACAATATTGAATTCTCATTGGAAAAATATTAAGAGATAAAACCTCTAACAATCTACCCCTTTTTGTCAAGAAAGACGAAAAATAAAATCAAATGAAATATAGAAAGAAATCAGTTGGGAATAAAATTTCAACAATCTTCCCCTTTTTGTCTTTTTGTACAAAACCATCAAAATCAACGAAATGAAAAATCACTCTATTTCTAATGTTAGTCAGAATGTGACAAAAAATATCGTAATATTTTTTTGTAACACCTACATGTTAATAAAAAATAATAGAACAAAAATAAGATATAGATATCGAGCAAAATCAACCAAAATTCTTAATATTCTACTCAAACCGAGAACTCCCCCTAAATTGTAAAGTATCATAATCAAGATCAATGAACATGTTCAAACAATCATAAGTCAAAACATCACAATTTTTTCTCCCTCTTTTGTCCACAAAATATAGGTAGCAAAAACGTGTATACTCCCAGGACTTGGACCCAAAAAATTTAATTCACATTCAAAATTTCGAGGAGAATAAAGGATTGAAACCTTTGAAAAGTTTGGAAGACAAACATTGAAAATTGTGATCAAGAACAAAGAAAAGTCAAATATTTTCCAAATAAGGATTCCATACAATATGGAGATAGAATCCTACAAATTTAATGACACTATTAACCAAAGATATAGATAATTATGAGCAAATTATATTCGAATCTTCCAAGTTGCTTCAAACCGCGTATAACTCTACTTTCCATCAAACTCCACAAATTCAAAAGTTAGACAAGGAAAATAGACATCACAAATCGTAAATGAGGAAAGCTAAATTTCAATCAATATGTACAAAAGTTAGGGAAGAAAAATAAATATCACAAGTCGTATATGAGGAAAGCCAAATTTCAGTGAAGCTGTACAAAATTCATCAGGATATGCAACCTAATATATATCTAAAAGAAATAGAATAAGAGAAAAAAATAAAAAATCACACACATCATTTGTGTAATGCAATGTCACATTCATTGTCATTTAAAATATCGTAACACCTTGGAAAATATATGTACTAACAGATTCAATGAATTGCAATCCGAGTACCCAGCAAAAAAAATTTTTGAGTTTTTTTTTTGAGAAACATGGCAGATTTAGCCAGTGGGTAGCTTTCACACTAGTCCAAAGGTAGCTCTTTTTCACTTGATCATGTCGCTTTAAACATTTTTATATAAGTAAAAATTGGTCACGAGGACTAGCTTTCACACAGAGGGTAGGTAGTTGATTCTCTCAAAGGCCTCCAACCATGATCTATTTTTCTTTTAAACTCATCAACTAGGAATAAACAAGTAAAAATTAAACTTTGGAAAGATCAGCTCACACCAGCTTTCCAAGTGAATTTCACTGGTTACTAATTTGAAACGACGACATACTGTTCCAAACATGAAATATGTTCCTAAGATGCACGATGACTAAAAGACATAAAAATAAATAAATAATATGCATTGTGTGGGGATATTACAGCAGGTGTTATGTGCAATGCTGTGACATCTCGTGTAACATTTCAGAGAACACGAATATCAAGAGATTTTCTCAGGGTGTTAAACCTCTCAAAATCCAAAGTCTTGGTGAATATCTCCGCCAACTGATTTTTAGTTACAATATACTCAATGCGAACAAATTTTTCTCAAATAAATCTCGAATAAAATGGTGTTTAATGTCAATATATTTAGTGCGAGAATATTGGACAGAAATATCAATTGCATGAAAATTATCACCATAAATGGTTAAAATTATAACAAAGAAAATCATTTTCTTTTCTAATAAATTGATCAAAATTCTCATGCATGGCGTTAATCCAAAAATCATTTTCCAGATCATCAATCTTGAACTCAACATGATAGTCAAAGTAAGAAGTATGTACCATCGAACAAGAAGACAAACCAACTAGTCTTACCATATCTTGGCAGTTTACCTTTTCTTTTCTTCTAGTTTTTATGCCTTCAAGAACCTTATCTGTGACTTGAGAAATAGAGTGATTCATTTGGGGTCCGCTTTCGAGAATGTGTTTTGATCAATTATAGAATTATCACACACCAAAAGTTCAATATTGATTGATTCGTTTCGATTCTATAGACATGAGTGTTTTTACAGGTGTTGCTATAGGTGATCCAACATCCGTTTGAACACCGTAACAACATCTGTTGCAGTACTTTGTTCAATTTTAGTTTCAGGAAGAGATTCAGATGTATTAGCTATCTTATGCAAATCATAAAATTATCTTCCTCATTCTTTCAAGCAAGGTTAGACAAATCATTAAAAATAGTGGTCACAGATTCATCACAGTCCTAATCATTTGTGCATGATGACATATTGGTTTTCTAATAAAACGATAGCAATTTTCCATGTACCTCAGACCAACTAAAACACGGTGTTAGATTAATCAAAAACTTCACAAGAATTTTTATCAAATCTAACATGCAAATTGTCATCACACAACTAGCTTATGCTTATGAGGTTTGTATTAAGCCCCTCAACATGTAAAACATTCCTGAGCTTAAGAAACCCTTCCATATTTAAAGTACCTTTACCAACAATCTCACCATGAGTTCCACCTCCATATGTTACCTTCCCACCATTGTACACCTCGTGGTCCATCAAATATTCTAAATTACCTGTCATATGATGTGAATATCCACTATCAAAGTATCGTACACCTGTAATGTTAGTCCTTAGGGATGTGTGAACAACATTACAATTTATTGTAGATTTTCGAATCCAGATATATTCAGTGGTATGTAAAGTATTTTGGTGAGAGTGCCGTGATATTTTAGATGACATCTGACGTGACACCTTTTTGTGCAGAAGATAAGATTTTAGACTACGACAAAATGGTCTTATGTGTCTAGGAGCAAAATAGTAGTGACAAATAAAATGGCATTTTCTAGGCTTAGACTTCCATGAAAAGGACTTTTTATGATTTGTAATTCTTTATTTTCTTTAGCCTTTACAAACACGGGAGTTTTATAACCAAGTCCAGTTTTACTGTCATATTATAAAGGAATAATTTCATCGAGTTTCGCCTTACCATAATTCAACTTCTTTAATGTTTCAAGGGACTTTTCAACTTCAGATTTTACCTTTTCCAATTTTTCATCCTTTCTCGTCAACATAACCTCCAATCGAGTCAAATAATTCTTTTGCTCTTTATTCTATCTGGTTAGTCTTTCATTCTCCTTTGAGAGACATCCAATTTGTTGAATACATTTACGCCAATCATGGTACAACTCTTTGTAGGCCTCTACAATGTTATGTTCTTCACTATCGGAGTCTTCTTCAGCTTGTATACCTGTTTTATCTCAAAATATAGTTTAAGAAAATAAATCTGAAGTGTCGGCAGAGATGTTCCTTCGAGGTGTTCTGACATTCTCAGCGACACATCGAGAGACACCCAGAGAATTAATTTGCAGAGATTAATAATGTTTCTTTTTATTTGATTGATTCTTATTATTTTTTATGGCATGGTAGATTAGCACATGTTAGTCATAGAGTTTTGTATTACATGTCAAAAATAGATTTATCTCCTATGATGACTATGTGAATAAAGAAGCGTGAAACTTGTGGTCAAGCAAAAATTACAAGATTACATTTTCCTAAAGTTTAAAGAAATACACAACTGCTTGATCTTGTGCATTCAGATGTGTGCAAACTTAATAATTTTCTTACAAGAGGTGGAAATAAATACTTTCCTACTTTAATTGATGATTGGTCTAGATTTGTGCATGTTTATTTGATGAAATCTAAGGATGAAGTATTTGGTATATTTAAAGCTTGCATGTCTCTTGTAGGAAATCAATTAAGTAGAAAACTTAAAACTTTGAGGAGTGATAGAAGTGGTGAATACTTTTCTAGTAAATATTCTAAATTTCTTGAAGATAATGGTATTGTACACTAAACTAGTGCTACATATACACCACAATAAAATAGTTAAATTTGAAAGAAATAATCATATGATTGAAGCAGATCAAGTCACCTGGGGTAAGCGGTGATCAAGTCAAGACAACTGACTTAGATCTATTGGAATAAAGTAAAGAATACTACTCAATATAGTAATATGTCAAGCTATCGGTCTTAAAGTGTTTGGCCCAAGAAATATGCAAAAAGAATAAGTCGATGGGAAACACTTCATCTTGTGTCGAACACCGTAAAGCTGCGAAGACAATTAATACGAGGAAAGGTCAACAACACAAGGGTCTGAGACAAGAAAAGACAAGCCAACGAACACAAAGTGACATTTGAAACTAGCCTATTTCTTCAATGGACAAATTTCAAATGTGCACTATAAATGGTTGAGGAAGCATTTGAGAAAAGGTTACCTGAACCTAGCAAGAGTAAGTATTATTCAAGCAATCAATCTGCAAAATTCTCAAAGCTATCAAGATATTCCTCAAGCCTACAACTCGAAGAAACTCAATCCAACACAAGTTGTGAAGGAGATATAACTTCAACCAGTTGAAGAGAAAACATTAGAAGATCAAAGAGGGGTCTACTTTCCAAGTTCAAGGACTATAGAAAGGTTCAAGGTCAAACCAAGTTTCAAGTTTTTTGGAGGGCTACGTGATCAAATCTAAGGACTTGAAAGTGAGCTGAAGTAGCAAGGCAACTGCCTCGTGAAGAAACTGAGTCGCAGGAGAAGCCAACTGTGTGATCAAGGTTATCTCTAGAATGTTCACTGCTTTGTAACTTGATCTATTACTTAGTGGATTCCTCCAGGAGTTGGAAAAGAGCGGATTAGAAGAATTATCCCATCTTGAACCATTATAAAAATTACTTATATCAATTTACTTTCAGCACTTACATTCCTGCATTTACTTTATATATGATGTTAGTTAAATCTGCTATCCAACTGATAAATAACTAAGTGCTAAAACAAGTGTTAAAAATGAGCTTTAAATTAATCAAAGGGTGTTAAGTCTTCTGCTGTTGAAAACCAAATCAACTAATTTAAGTATTTGGCTTAAACAGACGAGTTATACTATCAACGACTCTATAGAGTATTGTTGAGTGGGTAACTTACCTAAATAGCCAACTTATTTTGTCCTCAAGGACACGGTGATTTAGTCAACTATATAGAACAATCTTAAAAGGACAAAAATAGAAAATTTGGTAAGGTTTATTCAACCTCCCTTCTAAACCTTTCACCACACCCCTTAGTACCTACAAGTGGTATCAGAGCGGTTGGTTCATTGAACTTTCCGCACTGGTTACTGAATTAGATCTCAATCTTTTTCAAAGGTTTTAATACTTGTGTTTTTCAAAGTCTTTCATTTTTAGAACAAAGTTATATCATGGAAGCAAATCTAACTCGTATTCCAATGTTTACTGTGGAGGAGTTTGATGACTGGAAAATTCGCATGCAGGCTCATCTATTCGATTTACACGATGAAATATGGCTTGTGTAGAGAATGGGCAATTGGAAATATACAAAGTCAACACTACTATAAGAGCAGCACCTACAGCTAAAGGAGAGGTTGCTGAAGATAGACCAATCATGGTTGAGAAACCACGAATTTGGATGGACAAATGAAAATCAAAAGAGACATAACTTTGGACAAATGGCCAATGATATACTCTACAAGACATTGGACAAAGTCATGTTCAACAAAGTTAAATCTTGCAAATACGCCAAAGAAGTTTGGGATAAGCTGACCCTAATTTGTGAAGGATCAGAACATGTTAAGGAAAATAAATTAACTATTGTTGTTCTAAAATTTGAAAATTTCAAAATGCTTGCAGGTGAAACTCTGGATCAACTGGATGCCATATTTACAGAAATAACAAATGAGCTTTTAGCTCTTGGGAAAGAATACATTCAAAAGGAGATGTGCATGAAGATTCTAAGAGCCCTTCCGGTGAATAGGAAATGAAGGTCATGACCCTGAGACATTCAATGGACCTCTCAAAAACATCCAACCATGAGCTATTCTCGGATCTCAAAGTTTATGAGTTTGGTGAGAAGAAAAAAAGCAAGAGGAAATAGTTGTACCAAAGACAATTATGCACTATTGACGATGATGGGAAAAAGCTGAGCCTAAAGAGACCATTGATGAGGAGGAGATTGGCCTTATGGTAGAGATTCAACAAGTTCTTTAACAAGAACTATAAAAGGAACAAGGTGAAACCTCCAGAAGACATTCAACACCCTTCAAAGAAAGGGAGGACATGCCGCTCAAGAGAGCTGAAAATCAGAGAGCTGATTATCAGAGAGCTAATAATCAAAGGACCGACAAAGCTAATCAGAGAGTTGAGAACCTGTGTTGGAATTGTAGACAACAAGGACATTTTGTTGTTGACTTTTCATACCCACTAGTTAACAAGTATAGAAATGAAGAAGAAAGAAGAGTCTTTAAAGAAAGAAGATAACAAAAGAAGAAAGCCATGTTGGCTGCTGAGCCAACCAAGTGCAAAGAAGCAACAAACTCAGATAGTAGTGAAGATGACTAGCAAGTGATACGGAGGAAGAGGCTTTGATCTGCCTCATGGGCAAAGAACAAGATCAACTAGATCGAGAAGATGAGATACATTCTAACTCATCTCATTCTGATTAAGGTGATAGTGACTATGATACACACACTTCATCACCCACAGATCTTTATGATTTATTAGGCAAAATGATGAAAGATTTAAAGCACATTAAAACCTCTCACACACTCTTAAATGAGGAAAACAACCAGCTTAAAATCCAAAACTCACGGTGACAAAAGAGCTGTGTACTCGAGTCACACAATCGATGAGAACACTAAGTCAAATTTGAAAATGCCAAGATCATAAGCGAGTTAGTACTGCTTCTGAGAAAAAGAGGAAAAAATCTTAAAAATGTGATTCCCTCATTTACAAAAGCATCCAAATCATTGGATGAACTTATTATAGTCAAAAAGAATGTGGAGATAAATGGACATAAGATTTAATTCTTTTGTGCATAGTCAAACTCCAAAAGTGATTTTTGGAAAAAGGATCTTCAAGCAATGAAGGATTCCAAAAACCCAAAACACCAAAAGATGCACCCATATTCACTCCAAAGAACAATCGCAACCATACTGGCCTTGGTTATAAAGGAAAAGGAAAGAAGCCAATAGAGTATGATGAAAGGACAACTGAGAATAAATTCAGACAGGTCCCTCAGTAGACTCCAAACAGAAAATACTCTGTAAGAAGCAAACAGAGCTACCAAAAGCCCCAAAAATTCCATCAAAGAAATACATATGATGGAAATGGTAGAAACTATCCAAAACAAGCTGATTGGAATAATGTGAAACTTCAGCAAAGACCTATGGAATACAAGACAAAATGGCAAAGACCTCAAGCTCAGCAAAGGTCATTCCCAAGGCAAAATAGTTATTATCAACACACATATACACCCAAGCACTACACTAAAAGATTTCATAACTATCCCAAGAAAGCAATTGCTAAAACACACACATAGGCATACAGACAAAAGAGACAGTTGTATGATCCTAAAACCCCTAAGCAATTTGCTAATGTGCATTATGATTATGGTACTGATAGATGACAACCTATTAGAGTCAGATCATCTGGCTATATATTGGTTGGAGCATCTTATAGAACTAACACCCCAGGACCCGCAGGACAAGTATGGGTACCTAAAAAGCGATTTTCTTGATTGCGGGTTCAAAAAGCATTTGCGTGCCAAGGAACTTGGTTCATGGATAGTGGTTGTTCCAGACATATGATAGGGAACAAGAAGAATCTATCAAGATTCAAGGAGATTAGAGGTGCTAAAGTTATATTTGGAAGAAATAAAGCTCAAAGGGAGACCAAAGGCACATGATCCATAAACAAAAATGGATTGGAGATCACAGAAGTTGCTTATGTTGAAGGCGCCAACTTCAACCTATTAAGCATCAGCCAACTCTGTGACAAAGGCTACAATGTAGGATTCAACATGGGGATATGCCTATTAAAGATGATGAGTCCAATGAAATAGTCTTTGCAAGGTACAAGACAAAAAGAATATGTATGTGGTAGATTGGTCTCTTGCTACACCAATCACATGTCTTCTAGCAGCAAGGAGTACAACCGAATCAAGTTGGTTGTGGCATAAGAAGTTGAGTCATCTAAATTACAAGACAATCAACAAGCTTGCAAGGAGTTATCTTATAGAAGGATTGCCACACTCGTGTACAAGATATAAAGTATATGCGATGAATTCGGATGGGAAAACAAATCAAATCATCATTCAAGGATAAGCAAGTCCTTCTTCAACAAGGATATTGCATCACATTTGCATATGGATTTATTTGGTCAGTTGAGCCACTAGCATAAGTGGAAAGAAATACACCTTAGTGGTGGTGGATGGTTATTCAAGAGATACATGGACAATTTTCATGTGTAAAAAGTAGGAAACACTACGAAGTTACCTCGGCAGATGAGGAGAGTTCAAAATGAGAAGTGTCAATGGGATAATAACTTAATATTGTGTTTAAAATGGTATTGCTCATGAGTTATCAACATCAAGGACTCCACATCGAATTGAGTAACTAAAAGAAGGAACATAACTCTCAAAAGAAGTTGCCAAGGACTATGTTAGTTTGAAGTTGGATTGCCTAAGAGATTTTGGTGAAGCCATAAATACAACATACTACACTCAAAATAGATGCATGATTAACAGGCAATTGACCAAGACTTCTTATGAGATTTGGACAGGGAGGGAGCCAAATGTTGGATACTTCAAGATATTTGGATGTAAATGCTTCATCCATAACAATTGGAAGGATAAAGTGAAGGCTTTTGATGCTAAAGTTGATGAAGGTATCTTTTTAGGATACTCAGCGGAGTGTAAAGCCTATAGAGTGCTGAACAAGAGGACTATGGTTACAGAAGAGTCTATCCATGTGGTATTTGATGAGCCAAATGTAAATAGAGAAGACATTGATGAGTTAGCTGATAAGTTGAATCAACCAACTATGCAGAAGAGTCCTTATGTTGAAGCTGAAGTGAGAGCACTCAACCCTGATGATGACCGGACACTGAATCTCAAAGACAGCTGGAAGGTCTGCAGCTGAATGAAGATGAAGAAGCTGTTCAAGATAACTTAGGTTTGTGAGGAGTTTGAATCTAGAGACTTACTCAACTTTGATGTGAGATGGCTGCGAGACCATCCACCTGAGTTAATTATTGGAGATGTTAGAGATGGCTTAATAACCAGATCCAGAGCACAACATGAAGACATGCTCACTTGTTTTATTTCCCAAATAGAGCCTGAAAATGTGTCTCAAGAATTGGAAGATACACATTGGATTCAGGCCATGCAAGAAGAGCTTAATCAGTTTGAAAGGAACAAAGTATGGGAATTAGTTCAAAGGCCAACCCACCAAAATGTAATTGGTACTAAGTGGGTTTTCAGAAACAAGATGAATGAGGAAGGATCTGTTGTTAGAAACAAAGTAAGATTGGTAGCCAAAGGGTACTTCCAAGAAGAAGGTATAGATTTTGATGAAACTTTTGCTCCTATTGCGGATTGAAAGCAATAAATATGTTTCTTGCTTATGTTGCGCACAATAAATGTCTTGTATTTCAAATGGATGTGAAAAGTACATTTCTTAATGGATTAGAAGAAGAAGTCTATGTTAAACAACCTCCAGGTTTTGAGCGAGAAAACTATTAGAGATAAAGTCTACAAGCTCAAGAAAGCATTATGTGGATTGAAACAAGCACCAAGAGCATGGTATGATGCATTGTCTCAGTTTCTAATTGACAATGGATTCACCAAAGGCAAGGTTGATAGAACACTCTTGATTCAAATTTGGAGAGAGTATAATATATGTGCATGACATCATTTTTGGATCAACAAACAAAGAGTAGTGTGATAAGTTCTCAAACCTCATGCAAGGAAAATTTGAGATGAGCATGATGGGAGAGCTGACTTTCTTCCTAGGACTTCAAGTCAAGCAATTGAAGGATGAAATCTTCATAAGCCAAACCCAGTATACTAGAGATTTAATGAAGAAATTTTGATTGGAAGAAAAGTATTCTGTGGAGATTCCTATGAATACATCAGTCAAGATGGACATGGATGCAGATGGCAAAGCTGTTGATTAAACCTGATATAGAGCTCTCATGGGATCATTGCTCTATCTAATAGCAAGCAGGCCAGACATCACTTTGCAGTAGGTGTATGTGTTAGATTTCAATCTGCACCAAAAGAAAGTCACATGACTGCATTAAAAGAATCCTAAAGTATTTCAAGGGATGCCAATAAGTCGACTTATTGTATCCAAAGGAAGGATGATTCAAGCTGGTAGGATACTCAGACACAGACTATGCTGGATGTAGAGTTGACAGGAAGAGTACTTTAGGTACATGTCAAATTCTTGGAAATAGGTTGGTTTCTTGGTTCAACAAGAAACAAAACTCAATAGCTACATCCACAACTGAAGCAGAGTACATAGCTGTGGGTAGCTATTGTGCCCAAGTCTTATGGATGAGACAACAGCTGAAAGATTATGATATTAAAGAAAAAAAGATTCTAATTATGTGTGGTAACACTAGTATCATTGCAATCACTCAGAATCCAGTGTTGCATTCAAGAACAAAGCACATTGATGCCAGATATCATTTCATAAGAGATCATATTGAAAAGAAAGACATCACCTCAGAATACATCTCAACTGATAAGCAGTTAGTTGACATATTCACAAAGCCATTATGTTAATCAAGGTTTCAAGAGCTCAAGAATGAGTTAGGGTTAATTGAGCTGAGTTAGATCACTCAAAAAACTCAATCAGCAGAGAGAGAAGAAAAGAGAGAATGGACAATAAGCAAGTTTCACACTTCAGCCAAGTGAAACAGCCTAGTCGGGAAGTCAGTTGTATTGAGTTAGCTGACATCTGATTAATGTTATGAGAAGAGAGAAACATAGCTAAGTCACTTTGGAAGAAAGCTAAATCATTTATGAGCTAAGTGAAAAAACGCAGTTGTTTTATTCGAGCGGGAATATTTTAAAGAATAACGTCAATGTAATTATGACTATCAGTACGAAAGCTGCACAGTAAAACATATGATTGGATATAAATGTTGTTGCATTTAATGTGGGGAAATTAATGCAGTTTTGAAGGATTAATCTTGACCATTGATTTTGATCAAATTTTTCATATTCCAAAAATCGTCCTTACATATCCCATATATAAGAAACTTCAATGTCTCTCTCCTCACACAAACATACTTGTCTTCAGCAAGCAAGAAAGTTCTCTCTGCAAAACCGTTTGAAAACCCAATCATTCTAGTTCAAGTTTTTCGAGTTTTACTTCGGTAAAAAGTTCTGAAAATGGTTGGTTCTCATTATTTCACTAAGCTTTCGGAGAAAATCCACACAAGAGCATCTAGAGATTTTAAAGGGATGATCAAGCATGGCGTTTATAAGGCTCTAGTGAAGAAGATAGTTGAAAAGATCGAGAAGTTCAGTATGAAGGACTTTCTCTCGATGTACTTCACCCATACCAATTTGGAGGAAGTGTCAATGTTTTATGTGAATGCAGAGGTGCATGACGATGAAATCCGTTCATCCGTCAATAGAAAGGCCATTAAAATCACCGCAAAGGACCTTCGAGCATTGTTTCTTAACCTCCAGAAGGGATGAATGACATTCTTTGAGAAGGATGTCAACTTGGCTGCAGTTTGGAAGGAAGTAGCAAAGCCAGAGTATGCTGCTAAAGCTATGTATAAAGCTAAGAAAGACTTTCTGAAGGTAGACTACCACAAGCTGATGTACATCGTGTCCATGTGTGTGGATGTGAAATTTGGGAGTTTCAATCAGCTGTCTCGGACTAAGCTGATTGTGATGGTTGTCCTAATGCAATATAAGAAGGTGAATGGCTGGCTGAGTTTGTCTACAACCGAGTGTGCGAACGTGATCAACGGTCTATAAGGAGGGTGGGACCTTTGGATGTCTTTGGGTTATGGCTTGTAATTGGCCACATGATGAAAGTGAAGGGAATCGCATTGTGCCATGGAAAGCCTTTCCATGCAAATAAGAGGATGTTCAAGGCGAACCTCTCTGGTGCGCAGAATAAGGCCCATGCGAGGAAGATGTATACTAGTGAGATGGAATCAGCTGACCCAGCTGAAGACACAACTGAGACCTCCCCATCTCTCTCTCCCCCGAAGCCGATCTCTAAGAAGAGATCTGCGACATCCAAGCCTGCCCCTGCCCCAACAGCCAAATCGAAGAAGGCACCTGCCCTCGCAGACAAACTAAAAGATCCTGCCCAAGCAGCCAAACCAAAAGCTCCTGCCCAAGCAGCCGATGCCCCTGCCCCTACAGCCCAGACTGAGGAGGAACCCCAAATTTCTTCTCCAGTCGTGAAGAAGAAGCGCACTGTCAAGTCAAGGAAGGCAACTGCGTCAAAAAAAGCTTCTATTGAAATACACACCTTCACCCGTGAAGAGCCTGAAGAGGTAGAACCAGAGATTCCATTGGTGGCCACCAAGAGAAAACGTCTGTTCAGGAAGTCCGAACTAGAAAAGACAATCGAGTCCAGTACTCAGCCAGAGAACACCATCGAGACTACTGATGCTCAAGAAAAGCAGTCTTAAGAAAAAGTTGATGTGCCTGAGAAGACTGCTGATGCTGATCATCAAGGTGTTGAAGACCCGCTGTATGGGAGACAACTACGGAGAAAAAAAGAGCTGATTAGCGAAGACCGTGGAAGAATAGGTTGTCTCACCCCCTCAGACAGATGCAACTGAATCTGAGGAGGAGCGAGCTCCATTAACCACCATTCAAGAGGCCGAAGAGGAGGATTATAATGACCTTATAATGTACTCTCCAGTCTATCCTAACATCCAAACTAGGCTCTGGAATTGGAGAAATTAGAAGTTGGATTAATCCAGGCCGTAGTTCACTCGCCCTGAATTTATTGATGAAGAAGAGGAGCTTCTTAGCTTCCTTGGAAATGTATCCATCTAAGAAGACCTGAATGAAGATTTTTGCATGGATACTCTTAGGGCAATCAAGGAGGATGACCAGGAGAAAGCCGAGAAGCAAGCCAAAGCCTTGGAGAAATCCAAGATATGTTTGCACACAACTACTCATGAACATCTCGTGGAGTTTCGACAATAGCGATGAGGAGATGGATCCGATTTGCTGAGAGAAGGCCGAGTTGAAGCAGGCCACTAAAGAATCAAGATCGTGCACGGGGCAGAACCTTCAAGAAGGTCTAGGGAGTCCTCTAATGTCTCTCCTCGGACTAATCCATTGGGAGTGTAGTAGGAGATTACTTTTTTTATTGCAGTGACCACGTCCCCTGTGCTATTTGAAGATGGCTTTAAGGGAACTGGCGATGAAGCTTGAAATTTGGGCACTCAAGCCAAGCCTAACCCTGAAGAAGGTGTTGAGACACCTACCCATATGGTGACTACTCAAAGGAAACTATAGCCGTGTCTCGGGAGCGGAGTAACCCCATCGTTATTCACTCGGCTCGTGCGCCGGGTAAGGAGAAAATCTCTCCACCATAGTCGGAGGATACTATGGGAGACAAAACATTGAAGTTTGGAGGCGATGTAGAGCAAGTCATTTGAGATGCATAGTGAAATTAACAATGCTCGGATAGTTGAGTTTTTCTGTGATTTTCTCTCGATGAAGGCTGGCTGCTGCTGACTAAGGCAATGGATGGAGAGACCTGAGAGTTGAGACTACAGGCCACGAAAGTGCAATCCAAGGAGTTGAGACTCAGAAGGATGCCAATGAAGAAAAACCTAAGAAAGGCGAGTATGTGTAAGGGATTTTTGAAGGCCCTACGTGATTGGGAGCTGTTGGGGGTAAAGAAGGCCTAAGGGAGGTTGAGACTTCTCTCGTAAAGAGCCGCGAGCAATGAGAACATTCCTCAAGTCAAAGGATCTGTGAAGAGGAAATCAACGCCTTTCATGACTCCCAAGAAAATATTGATACATCATTTCTTGGATATGAGGATAAAGCCGAGTCCACCTATCTTGGAGATTCTTTGACGGACAAGGCGATGATGTTTTTAAATCTCGAGCAATGCGGTGAGAAGACAACTCCCGAGATTCAATTGTGATGATGAGCCATCTCTAAGGCCACATCAAATTTTGATGATCTTGATGAGACGAGTTGAGGACAGGTAACTCATGGAAAAACTCTTGAGACCAAGAAGAAGGCATTGTTAAGGCAGTGAGGCTCAATCAGTGAGCAAACAAATTCAAGCTGCTCAAGTTTACAAGAATCGAGTCATTTGCACATGCTACCACAATTGCATCGATAATGACTCCAACGGCTCTCTCGCAGACTCCAGTGCAATATCGGCCGATGGCCCATCCGCAACCACGATCGAGAGGTGGTACTATGAATCAAGGACAAGGAAGGCTCCCAATATGGACCCTTGGAGATTCCATTTGTTCGTGATGATGTTTTTGAAGATATGTTTCCCTTCAATGTTGAAGCGCGGACATGGGGCCAGTGCGGAGAATATGAGAAATACACCGTGTAGGAAGAGCCCATCATTCCCAAAGATTTGATTGTGCTAATGTATTTTAATTTTGATGCAGTGTGGCGGTTTGAGTTGAATCTGACAACCGATTTCTGTGAAGCTTTCAAGGAAATTTGTGAAGAGATTAAGAAGATGGAATGCCACCAGGCATCTCTGGATCTTAGATTTGATAATCGAGATGCAACCCTCACTACTGATTTGAGAGGGATTATTGTTGAATAAGGAATGGGCTGCGCATAAGATGTCATGTGCTCGAGCAGTCGCTACTTCAAAGCCCTATTTGCAAAGATGTTATTATGGAGTGCGGATACATTAATGTTTCAGCAGAGAATGAAGGAGTACATGCTCAGAATGAAAACATCACACAAGTCGGACATGGAGTTGCTCAAGCATCACCACCAGGCCAAAATTACACGCCTAGAAGGCAACATGAATAAGAAATTCAGTCTTCTAATGGCATAGATGAAATTGGTGATAGTTGAGTCGAAGACTACTCGGTTAAATTTCGAGCATCACTCCTGATGAGATTCAAGCAAAATTCAACACTTAGCCGACTTGATTTCCCGAGTAGTTTATTCCCTGGGTTAACCCTTCCATTTGGTGATGATGCCAAAAAGGGGGACGATGAGGCCCTAAAGGGATCAAAGGAAGAGAAGAAGAGTGATAAGGAGGCGAAGAAAAGTGACACGGTGAGGGGAAGGAAGTTGAAAAACCTTTCTTTGAAACTCATGTATCTTTGAAATCCCGACAAGGTGATGTAATTGCTTGCATTCTTAGCAAGCGCAAAGTGAGCATCCATTGTGAAGAAAGCTAAAATGGCTATGAAAGAATCAAATAAGGCTATTGAATTTGCATTTGAGAAGGTAGCTAAGACGCATGATATGCACGTGTTTAAAAGAATAGAAAATAGTATGGCGGTCCTCGGTAGGATAGGACATCTTTGCAATTAAACCCCGAGAGATATTATCATGCACGATCTTTGGATCGAGCCCAGATCTCTAGAGGAGTTTCAAACTACAGAAGCGAAGGTTATTTTCAAGGATGACTTTGCCTCAAGCCTGGGTTTTGTATTGGAAGAAGGGATTGTAATTGTGTAATTCAGCTGATAAGTAGCAGACTTCCAAGTCACTTATTTGGAAAGTCAAAGACTCAATCGAGATACTCCCAGAGGAAGGAGCCGAGTCGAAGGGGAAGACATGGTGGCGGTGGAAGAGGTTCCCAACCACGGGCAAGACCAAAGGATGTTGCATATGTTGATCCACGAGAAGAAAGGATCACATCTTTGGACTGGATATGACCATCGAGATTGCACGCAAGAATGTCGAAGCGATTAGAAGGAAATAAGTTGAGAATGAGAGATCTACTCGCGAATGGGAGGAGAGGCAGCAAAGGGATGACCCTGTGGCTAGGCGAGCTTATGAGAAGAAGATGCGAGATGAAGAGAAAAGGAAGAGGAGAAGGTCAGAGGATGATAGGAAAAAAGCTGAAGATGAAGAGAGAAGAAGGAAACAGCAAAGGCATTGAAGTCTGCTGAGAACCCCTTCATGTACTTTACTTTGTTGTAAATACATAGATGTAAGTCTTTTGTAATAGCTCTGTGTATTTCCCTGTAATGTTCACTCTCTATGTAACTTAGCTGAGATACATGTTGAATAGTTGTATTTATCTATAGCTCTGTTACTTCATGTGAACAACTTTGTAAAGGACAAGAATGTTATGATCAATAAAATGATTATTCAAAAGCAATATATTCTTTTATTCTTGCTGCTTCTTTGGTGTTTGTTGTTTACTATTTTTGTTTATTTTAAGTTTTGACATCATCAAAAAGGGAGAAATTGTTAGGAAATTTATTTGTTAGATTTTGATGATACCATGTAAAACTTAAACTAGAAAGTTGGCAGCTTATTTTCCTTGTAAATCGTATTGTAATAGATAAATTTGAAAAAAGAGTGAGTGAAGTCGTCAAGTCAAGATTACAAGAAGTCAACTGCAGACCTGGAATAAAGACTACTGTTTTGTGTCAGCTGAGTATGGCCTAGAAGGAAGTCAAGGATTCGACTGAAGAAGAGTCAGCTGAGGAACAACTGTTAAAAGTGTCAGTTAAGTCAACTTAAAGAGTCAAGTCTAACAGTTGAAGTGATAGTTGAGTGAATCCTACGATTGTAGCAGACTCAAGTCACCTGGGTAAAGGCAAAAGTCAAGTCAAGATAACTGGCTTAGATCCATTGGAATAAAGTCAAGAATATTACTCGAAATAGTAATATGTCATGCTTCTAGGTCTTAAAGTGTTCGACCGAGAAATATGCAAAAGGAATAAGCGATGGAAAATCTTTGCATCATGTGTCGAACCTTTAAATTGCGAAGCCAATTAATACGAGGAAAGGTTAACATCACAATGGTTGCAGACCAAGAAAAGACAATCCAATGAACACAAGGTGACATTCGAAACTAGCCTATCTCTTCAAAGGGCAAATTTCGAATATGCATTATAAAAGGCCGATGAAGCATTTGAGAAAAGGTTACCTGAACCTAGCAAGAGCAAGTATTATTCAAGAAATCAATCTGCAAAATTCTCAAAGCTTATCAAGATTTCCTTAAGCCTAAAACTCAAAGAAATTCGATCCAACACAAGATGTGAAGGAGAGATAACTTCAACCAGTTGAAGAGGAAACATTAGAAGATCAAAAAAGGGGTCTACTTACCAAGTTGAAGGATTGTAAAAAGGTTCAAAAGTCAAACCAAGGTTCAAGTTTGTTGGAGGGCTACATGATCAAATCGAGGACTTGAAAGTGAGTCAAGTAGCAAGGCGGCTAACACATGACGATATTAAGTCACATGTGAAGTCAGTTGTGTAATCAAGGCTATCTCTAGATTGTTCACTGCTTTGTAACTTGATTTGTTACTTAGTGAATAACTCCAGTAGTTGGAGAAGAATGGATTAGAAGAATTACCCCATCTTCGAACCACTATAAAAATTACTTGTGTCAATTTTCTTGCAGCACTTACATTCCTGCATTTACTTTATATATGTTGTTAGTTAAATCTGCTATCCAACTGATAAATAATTAAGTTCTAAAACAAGCGTTAAAAATGAGCTTTAAATCAATCAAAGGGTGTTAAGCCTTTCGGTGTTAAAAACCTAATCAACTAAGTTAAGTATTTGGCTTATGCAGCCGAGTTATACTATCAACAGCTCTATCGAGTCTGTTGAGTGGGGTAATTTAGCTGAATAGCCAACTTAGTTGTCTCCCAAGGACACAACTGATTTGAGTCAACTCTGTTGAACAATCTTAAAAGGACTAAAATTGAAACTTGGTAAGGTTTATTCAACCCACCTTCTAAACCTTACACCACACACCTTTGGACTTACATAGCCTATTATAGAGTTCCAGACAATAAAAGAACCAAGTTGGGACCTAGAGCAATTAAAAGTGTTTTTGTTGGTTATGCTGAAAATTCTATAGCTTATAGATTGCTAGATCTTGATTCTAAGGTAATAGTTGAATCAAGGGATGCTGAGTTATTTGAGGATAAGTTCCTCAAAAGTTTAATGGTAAACGTGAATCTATCACAAGTGCCTAATACATCTCAAACTGCAGCTTCTAGTGAACTTAAAAGAAAATAAGTTGACACTCGTATTGAACTTAGGAGAAGCCAAAGACAAAGGAAGAAAAAAATAACTTTATTCCAATTCTATATCCATTCAAGCTATTGTCTTCCTTGTGGAAGGTAATAGGAATTCTCTACTTAACAAAATACCAGTTTTATTTAGTGTAGAGGATGATCCTAAAATATTTAGTTAGGCTATGAAGTCTAGAGATGCTGCATTTTGGAAAGAAGCGGTAAATAATGAAATCTATTCAATATTGTTTAACAATACTTGAATTCTAGTTAGTTTACCTCAAGGTTCATGACCAATAGGCTGTATAATAGGTATTTTGTAAGAAGTAAGCCACAAATGGAACTATTCTAACATATAAAACAAGGCTAGTAGCTAAGGGATTTGAACTAAAAGAAGGAGTAGATTATTTTGATACTTATGCATCAATTGCTATGATTACTTCAGTTAGAGTATTTCTTGCTTTAGCTTCTATATATAATATGCATGTACATCAAATGGATGTAAAAACAACCTTTCTAAATTGTAATTTAGATGAGGAGGTATATATGGAACAACCAGAAGACTTTGTGCTTCTTAATGAACATAAAATATGTAAGCTAGTTAAGTATTTGTATGGACTAAAACATGTTTCTAAATTGTCGCATGAAAATTTTGAATCTATATTACTCTCAAGTAGATTTAGGTATAATAATCTTTGATAAGTGCATTTATTCTAAATTCAATGAAGAGTATGGTGTAATTATTTGTCTTTATATGGATGACATGCTTATTATAAGTAGTACTTTAAAAGGTGTAGTAGATACTAAGAACTATCTTTCTTCTAAGTTCAAGATGAAGGGTCTTGGTGAAGTTGATACAATCCTAATTAAACATTAAAGTTAAAAAAACATAGTGGGGGTTTCTCTCTTTCACAAGCACATTATGTTGGTAAAATCTTAAAGAAGTATCAACATTTGAATGTGAAAGAAGTTAGTACTCCTTTTGATCCTAACTTTAAGTTATATGAAAATTCTAGTAATCAATAGCTCAACTAGTGTATGCTAGTGTAATTGGAAGAGCGATGTATGCAATGAGTTGCACAAAGCCGATATTACATATTTTGTTTGTATACTTGCGGATATACTAAGAATCTTGGTCGGGATCATTAAAAAGTTGTGACAAGAGTTCTTGGATATCTTAAAATGACTAAAGATTTTCGACTCTAATATAATAGCTTTCCAAATGTACTAGAAGGTTATTCGATGCTAGTTAGATTACTAGCATAAGTGATCAAAAACCTACTAATAGTTGGGTATTTATGCTTGATGGTGGTGTAGTTTCTTGGGCTTCAAAGAAAGCCCCAAAAACAAACGAGAATTACACACTCCATCATGGAAGTGAATTTCTTCATTTTTCTTCAACTTAAAGAAAAGCGAGAATATGGCTTAGAGATTTATTGCTTAATATAGATCGTGTGGCTTCATCAATGCCACCAACAACTTTATATTGTGATAGTGAGGCTCTTGTGTCTAGAACATTAAATAAAGTGTACGATGGTAAATCTAGACATATGGGCCTAAGCCACGCATTTATTAGAGAAATGTTGAATAATGATGTTATCACTATTGTGTTCGTTAGAACTTATGATAATTTGGCGGATCCGTTGACCAAACCTTTAGCTAGGGATTTGGTGAATTCGACAACATCAGGAATGAGATTAAGACATGTGATCTATAATCACTAGTGATTGTAGCCCAACCTTCTTCTAGTACTACCCCTAGATTGAAAGTTTTAAAAGGTAAAAACAAGTTGCTAAGTGATTATGAGCACCTAAGTAAATGTATACTATTCCAAGTATAAGGTGCATATTTTGTTACTCTTAAGCGAGCAGGATGAGAGTTAACTCTTAATGGAATTATTTAATAGTGTTTCATTTATGTTTAATTGAATAAATCTTGAAGTAACTTCCACCTATATGATCATAAGAAGTGGTGTCGCTTCTATAACAAAAGTTTAGGATGATCTTTTGTACATGATCATGTACTAGGATGAGCAAATGGCCAGTAATAGTGCTAAAAATATTTGTGAATGAAAAAATATGCAATTGATGGTTCATCTGTGAAATATTCCTAATCTATTTTGAGTGTTGGTTTAAGCAACCTAACCACCAATTACTTAATTTAGATTCGTGAATTATTTACACTAAAGAAAAGTTTAAAACGAAAGTTATTTTTTTTATGCATGATATCTATGAGCGTTAGTTTGCAATTACATTACAAACTAAGTGGGGGAATGTTAAAATAGTTTGTAATATAATAATATGAGTCAAACTGATAATGCCTTGCTTGAGAAGTGTGCAGTAGCATTAAATCAATTTGGAAGCTTGTTTCTCAATTTCTCAAAACCATACGTGGCAATAAGGGATTGACACACCTTTTCAGAATATACACATCATTTTAGTTAAAAGTTGCAATTGATAAAGTTAAAGAAGGCTTGGACTGTTCATCTCACTTTACATGAAGAGGTGCAATTCAAATGATTGAAGTTTGAGCCTTTTTTTTTTTTTCATGTAGAAACAATCCAAAAATTTGATATTTATTTTATTTTGTCTATTGTATTATAGAAATAATTTGTCATAAACTCTGTTAGCAAATAGTGGGGGCAAATGACACTTTACGGAAAGTGTCCTATAAGCTTAGATTTGTTGTATTCCATTCAAGTGTTTGGTTCATACCCGATCATTATATTTTCAACGAGAAGGTCTTATGTGAGACCATCTCATAGACTTAATTTCGTGAGACGGATATTACAATACACAAAAAATGGGTCATTTTCATGGGTTTGGTTTTGAGTTCAAATTTTATTTACATTAAAATTCAAAAAGTCACATAAATATAACAAAATACCAAGTTAGAAACATTAAAATCTATAAAAAAATAAAATTTAATATAAAACCTGTCTTTGGATAGTTTTGATTGATTGAACAAATTTTTGGGCTTGTTTGTTGGGAGTAGTGGTTAGAGGGGAGGGGATAAATTTTCTTAAAAACCGGCGGATAAAGGGTTGAACTTTGGTCAACACACTTCTGAAAGGGTGATACCATCTTGATTCTTTCTGTTCGTGGTAATTTTTGACTAGTTTTGACAAATTCAATCCCAAAAATGAATTTTTGAGGATATTTGGACGACAATTGGTTTCACTTTTCAGTTTAACTGGTGGGACCCAACCAGTCCCTCCCATTTTAAAACAAAGGTTGTACCTATATTTTTTCCCAAAACAATTTAAAATTGAAATCAAATAACATAAGGACATCACGTATTCACCTGCTTCATTTCCTAGCAACCTACACTTGAACAAAAAATGGGTTCTGAAATCAACAAGCTCCCTGTCCTAGATTTATCCAACCTCAAACAACAAAGTCCGATGTGGGAATCCGTTAAAACCCAAGTCCTGGAAGCCCTGGAAGAATACGGTTGTTTTGAGGCCATATTCGATAAAATCCCTCTTAATCTCCGGAAATCAGTGATTGATGGATTACGACAACTTTTTGATCTCCCTTTGCAGATCAAACAACGTAACAAGTGCAACAATCCCTACCGTGGCTACATTGGACAATACCCGACGATTCCACTCTACGAAAGCTTGGGGATTGAGGACGATCTTTCTCCTGGAAAAATCGAAGGCTTTTCAATCTCATGTGGTCTGAAGGCAATCCCAATTTTCAGGTATTACATGCGTAAAATCTTTCGTTCGATAGGACTAAGTCAAAAGCTGAAATCAACAATAATCATCATCAAATAGCTGGGGATAAATGTTTTAGGTTTCTCGTTGGGATAATTTCAGACCTAGTACCCCAATTATCCGTTTCTAATTTCTACTTATTTCATTTTGAAACACGTAAAAATATTTTTATAACTTATTCATCAACCACTATTTATTAACTTAATAATTTTTCAGATCCATTTGTAAATACGGCCAATTTTGGTTGTCAATTGTTTTTCACCGCTATGATCGTGGACGGACGAAACTCTAGCATAAGGGGCGAAATTAAAAATATTAGAGAGAGAATTGGGGCGAGATTGAAATATTTTGGGGCACAAATAACTTTGATATATAAATATATAATACATAGATATATGTACTAATAACATAAAAATTTGAGGGGTGAGGGACGGGCCCCTCCACCCCCTCTAGATCATGTCCCTAGCTATGATAAATCGGATATTTTATCGTGAAGTTTTTAAAACACTCCTTGAATTTGGAAAGTATTTTTTATTTTAATTTATCATTTTTTTAATCTCCTTACCAAAGCAAAGAGTGTAGAGTCTTTCACTGAGCAATTGTCAGAATTGGACAAGAATGTGAGGAGGATGATTTTGGAGAGCCTTGGATTGGAAAAGTACATGGATGAGGATATGGATTCAACACATTATTTTGTCAGATTTCAGAAGTATGATGTGCCTAAAAGCAATGACACTGAGATTGGATTGAAACCCCACAAAGATAAGAGCATTGTGACCATATTGTATGGTAATGAGGTGAAAGAATTAGAAGTGATGACGAAAGATGGATAATGGATCAACGCTGACCCTTCACTTAATTCTTTCATTGTCGTAATTGGAGACTCTTTCCATGTAAGCGCTTCAACTTTTCCTATCACCTTGAGTTTAATTTTACGGATAATTCGAAAAGGCCAGTAAAGTTTGGGCTAATTTACCAAAAAAAAAGAAGTTTTTGAAAATTACAGAACAATCTTTTGAGTTTTGATTGTGTCTTAAATTTAACGGGGTAATTGTAATATTTTGATAAACATAATGAGAGGTTTTGACATATTTTTTTATATATAAAGGGGAAAAATGTAATACAATCAAACCTAAATGGGTATTTTATAATTTTCGAAAATTTCTGTGTTTTTTTGTAACTATCCCAAACCTTAGTTTTTTTTTGTTATTGTTCATTAATTTTATTTTAGGGATAATTTCAATTTCGATGCAAAATCTATGCCCGTTTTCCGCTTTTAGTACCCCATTTTTCCATTTAATCAAGATTGGTACCTTATGTTTCTAAAATTAATCATTTTGGTACCTTTCGTTAATTCCCCGTTAAAACTAACGTCTTGACCTGTTATAGTAGGTTTGAGATTTAAAATGATTTGTTCACTTTTAGTCCCAAATGTTTTATAATAAATCACTTCCATAAAATTGAAATATCCCTTAAAATTCATATCTTTCTTTGACCGAAACTAGATCGGGTGAGATGGTTTGCAAAGCCACTAGTCGACAAATTATTGTACATCCCTAGACCGTTTGACAAACGTCTCCTAATCGACTACTCCAACAATGGCTCAGCACAACCTTGGTTCATTTCTTACTCCAGGCGTATAAGATAATTCTTAAAAGGAATAAATCAATAATACATTATGAACTCATGTTGAAGCAAGAAGCTTGCTTTTATTAAGAACATTAAGGAATACTTATTACATCAGTAATCTCCTTTTGGATGGAGAATACTTGTTTAGCCTCTCATTAATGAGGCTTGCCCTCGTAAATACATAACCTTAGAAACTAAAACACCAAGATAATACAAATTTTTACTCAAAATTTATTATAACAAAACTAAGGTAAATGTTCGATATCCTCAACTTCCTTCAACCCTCGTTATTTATAGAATTGAATCCAGACTTGAAAGGCGGATTCCAAAGTCTGTTGAATATTAGACGTCACTACTTATATCATCATCTTAAATTATTGCCTCGCCATCTGCCTTTCTTTTTCTTCCGTGCGACTCAGCTCATGTTTGGTTTGTCGGGAAATCTTTTAAAAAGTTGGGATTGCGTGGTCCCTGAGGATAACGTGTCTTGTGAGTTGTGCCCTGATCCTTTCCAGTTGTATTGCTGTTTGGAACATTGTCGAGTTCCTGAGACAATAAGATATCCCTTGAAGCAAGAAGCTTGCTTTTATTAAGAACATTAAGGAATACTTATTACATCAGTAATATCCTTTTGGATGGAGAATACTTGTTTAGCCTCTCATTAATGAGGCTTGCCCTCGTAAATACATAACCTTAGAAACTAAAACACCAAGATAATACAAATTTTTACTCAAAATTTATTATAACAAAACTAAGGTAAATGTTCGATATCCTCAGCTTCCTTCAACCCTCGTTATTTATAGAATTGAATCCAGACTTGAAAGGCGGATTCCAAAGTCTGTTGAATATTAGACGTCACTACTTATGTCATCATCTTAAATTATTGCCTCGCCATCTGCCTTTCTTTTTCTTCCGTGCGACTCAGCTCATGTTTGGTTTGTCGGGAAATCTTTTAAAAAGTTGGGTTTGTGTGGTCCCTGAGGATAACGTGTCTTGTGAGTTGTGCCCTTATCCTTTCCAGTTGTATTGCGTTGTTTGGAACATTGTCGAGTTCCTGAAACAATAAGATCTCCCTTGTAGTAAAATCTCCAACCTGCGGCATTGGTTCATCTCCATGATGTGAACCGTACTTTCTGGAACGTCGGGATCAACCATTGGTGGTGGAGGTGGTCTTTGATGTTGGTCACGAGTATCCAAAGCTAATTTATCTCTTGTGTTCATCTTTAAATCGACAATTCCTAATCAATCATGCGAAGGATTCTGCAAGGTCATCTAGATCTTTAAGATTAATCTTCTCCATATCCAACACTTTTAGTTTATGAAGGATTTGTCTTTAATGATAGCAAGGAGCTTTTCATCGTCTGTCATGCGTCGTATAACTTTGGTCGGTTTCCCATTTTGGTGTAAATAGGGTACTATTCTGAAATCAATAGGGTACGTTTCTTTCCCCAGATAAACTTGGTCTGTTCTCCAGATTCTTGACTCGTTTCTGAATATCATGAAGGATTTCAAGAGTCTCCTTCTGATATTTCACCATCTTATCTATCTTCTTTTGGATCTGATGCACCTAGTGTGGTAGATGATTATGGCAGTTTCTATAATTCTGCACCGTCTTTTGGATTTATCTAAGATCTTTTGAGAACATAGATGTGTCTAGAAGTATATCGTTCCATTCTGGAATTCTCTAAGGACTCATGAATTTGATGGGCTACTTATTGACGATTCTTCAGATCGACGATAATATCTGATTTACCGTAAGGAAACTCAGATAATATGTTGCTTGTTTATCGCATTGTCTCAAAGTTTTCCTATCAGCTCTGCGAGTTCTTTTTCAACAAATTGATCATTCCAATATGTTATCTTGTCCTGGGGTTATTGTGCATACATCGTCCAAATTTGACAATATCTCTTGTAAGGTATACATCTTGGACATTCGTCCAGATCCATTTTATTGGAGAAAATTCTCCTCACGAATTGTTAATAAAATAAATATAATAAATATAACTTAAAGTTCTTAATAAACCTAGACTCTGATACTATTTTTTGGCCCGTGAGTAAAGAGTTTGGGTATTGAAGAGATTAGGTCCACTGAATGAGAAATGTCTAGGGATCACTTTGATAATTTCGTAACCATTAGGCACCAAACTGACATATCCAAAGGTCTGAAAACCTGCTACAACCAGTCATCTGGCCATTTTATTTGCTCAATTTGATGGAAGGTATCCAAATGGATTAAAATAAAAAACATTAGGTACTAAAACTGATACGACTGAAACATGGGGTATCAAAACCGAAAAGTAGGTATAATTGAGGTACCAAAATTGAAGCTACTCCTTTTATTTTATATTTTCCACTTTCCCCTTTCATCTTTCTTTCTTTTTTGGTATGTATCCTGGGAAGGGACAGATGATGGGAATCGAACCCTATACATCTAGTCTAAACTTTAGAATTTTAATCATTAGGTCATTGTTCCATTCTGACAATTGTCCCACTTTAGGTCTATGCAAACTTTATGTATAAATTCATTAAAAATACAAAAAGTTTAATTACCTTCCTATTAAAAGTAATAAATTTTTCTCTATATTTCTGAAACAATCTCTTTGTCTATTGTCCTTGAAAGAAAAGTGTAATATCCACAAAATTGGGGGTAAAATTTTTAATTAGGGTTCACAATTTGGGGATTTAAATCCCTAATTTTGAAATTAGGGCAAATTCAAATTAGAGTTTTTAACCCTTAATTATTATTAATCTGATTTTTTTATATATATTATTATAATATTATTTGTTTATCAATAATTAATCAGTATAAATGCAAAACAACAGTTATGAGTATATGGAAAGGTTGGAATTTAATAAAAAGGATGAAGAGTTTTCTGATTTTTAAAGGAAAAAAGATGAAACGACAAATTCTAACGTAAACACCATAACTCTCAATCATAAATCTCACATTTCCTATAAATTGTTAGTTCTACTATCAGATTCCTACACAAATCCCTCAACAAGTTCAAGATAGGTAAAAATCTTTTCAAATAAATCAGTTTTTATCCCAAAATTTCAGCATATATACAGAATAATTTTTGAAAAAAAAAATCTTTAGAAAGTATGAGAGATTAGGAGTAGCCTGTATGTTTCTCTTTGCCGTTCTTCATCATTCGGCCGACCGACCGGTACCGCCGCCGTTTGCCGTGGGTCGTCGCTGGTCTTCGCTGGTGTTGGGGGACTGTGCACCGACCGAGCACTGCGAATGGTGGAGGTGTTGGCATGTGAAGGGTTGGAACAGAAGAGAAAGAAAAAAAAATAGAAGAAGAAGAAGAACTGGGCAGCGGGCGTGAGGAAGAGAAGAAGGGAAAGAAAGAAAGAAAAAGAGAAAGGAAAAAGAGAAAGAGAGAGAGAGAAAGAGATTTTTTTTTGGGGGGTTTGAGTGTTGTGAGTTTGGAGTGTTGGGGATTTGGGGTTTTGTTTTTGTTTTTTTTTTATTTTTATTTATTTAATATAACTATTTTAAAAATAAAGGTGGGATTTTAAACATTGTTATTAGTATTTCTAGCCCAAAACCAAATTTCCAAATTATTTTCAATAAGACAAATTTCTTTTCTAAACTATCCAATTTATTAAAAAATTATTAATTATAATTTTATAATTTATGTAGGAATCGAGAATCGCGAGGATTAGAATAATCACTTTTATATTCTACGAGGATTATCAATATCAGTTAAGGTAGGGATTTTTAAATTTTTGTCTTTATATAATGTTTCACGCGAGTATTTTCATTTATATATAATATGCAGAGGAACTAGTCGGGGCCATAAATAGGTCTCGGATCAAAAGTATCCTCGGGTTAAAGCTTGTACTAAAATTATTAAGCGGCGATCGGAGGAGGAAATTACAGAGGAAAATTACAGAGGAATTACATGTTTTATTATAAATGTTTATTGCTTGTATGATTTATTATGTATTGACAAAAGTTGGTCCCTACTAAGCAAGTGGAAGTTCACCCCTTCATTTTTATAATTTTTTTTCAGATTAAGGAGTCGGGCTGAAGACCAAATTAAATTTTTGGAATTTGAGAAATTTTTATTTTATGTCTTGGAATATTTTGATAAAATTTAAATTGTAATGTGACTCGTATTTATCTATAGTTAAATGTTTAAATTTTATTAAGTTATTTTCTTAAAAGTCGGACTATTTTTATATTGTAATTCGGGGCGTTACAAAAAAAAAACAGAAATCCAATTTTATATACCTCCAAATTAACTAAGGTAACTAATTAACTATGGTAATCTTTTTTTTTTTCTAGGCTTCGTCCCTCTATTGATCAATAGTACCCCATTGTTCACCACATTAATCCTGCCAAACCTTAGTTAAATCAACCATAACGAGATATCAAATATTTCTAAATATGGTGGAGGAATGCCCATCTGCATTGCCTCTGTACCCCTGTGGATAGTTTAGTGTGGAAAAGAATCTGTAAGATTAGTTCCCTAGCATATTTTTTGGGATGTAGGGAATGGTTCTATTAGCTTCCAGCATGATAGATCTGGATTGGAAAACATTTCCATTGATTAATTCTCTCCCTTTATATGATGTTATTTATTGTGATAAATCTGGATTGGAAAACATTGCCATTGATTACTTTTGGTCTAATGTTACTTGGGATTTTGAAAGACTGCATAATGTTGTTGCCCTTGAGTGGAAAGGAAGTTCAGTTTTTCTAGCTAACAAACTTAGCCAGATCCATATATCTATTACTAAGTCTGATACAATGAAATGGAAAGTCAATGATAATGGCTACTTCTACATATCTTCTGCATACAAAGCCCTCCTGCACCCCAGCCCAACTCACCCCCTGTTTACACATTTTTGGAATTGTTTCATTCCCTCCTCTGCTTCTATATTTTTATGGAGGTTACACAAAATAGAATTCCCGTCGATAAGAAACTGCAAGACAAATGTGTCTCTCTAGCCTCAAAATGTGTATGTTGTTATTCACCTTCTTTGCTTGATTCCACATCTCACACTTTGAAACTATTTCTCATCTTTTTCCGCAAAATGCTCAAGTGACTAAAGTACGGAACTACTTTGCATCATAGTTGAGATGTACACTCCCACACATAGAACACTTACGCATTTTCTTCTCTTCTTGGAAAAACCCACCCCTTTTGCACACACACCTCACATTTCTATAATTCTTCATTGTCTCACATTTCGGAACATTTGGAAGGAAAGAAAAAGAAATCATCATAGAGATTACCTTGTTCAATTTTCTCGCTCCAAAATTATTAAAAGTGTTCATAATCACCTTGAGCTTCTTTCCAAAGCAAAACTGTTTCAGGTATCAACGTGGAAGGGATTCTTGGATGTTACTACTCTCTGGTGTTCTCTTTCAGATTACCATCAAGACTTCATCCCTTGCCAGTTTTATGGATTCCTCCCACTCAACCATGCCTCAAATTGAATGTGGATGCTGCTTACAGAAGTCAGATTGGAGCAGTTGGGATTGGAGGCATTGTCAGGAACTTTAAGGGTGATATCCTCTGGGCATTTTCTGCTTATCTTTCTCAAGCTCATGATCCCCTACATGCTGAATGCAGGGAACTTGGAATTGCTCTGTCTTACAATTTTGTTCAGCATATCACTTATCTTGATTTAGTTAGACGCAATGATCCTCTGTGACATTCTTTCCAAATAGTCCCCTAGACGTTGGTTTGCTAGGTTATCCCTGGTAAATATTACTAATAGTTTGTATAGTAAAGTGTTTAAAGTATCACACATTCTTAGAGAGGGGAATAAGGTGACTGATTCCTAGCTAATACAGGTTTTATATTGCAAAATAGCATAGTTTACACAGCTGATCAGATGCCTACATCAGCCCAGGAGTTAGCTCGTGTTGATCAGCTCAATTTATCATCATTTAGATCATATAGGAAATAGAGTATACATATAGAGTATACATGTCGTACCTTTTCTTTCCATCGTAATCTTGACAATGCTTCAATAAATAGGTTGGGGATGTGACCTCAATCCTCCATCCCACATTGGGATATTTCATGCAAAAAAAAGATGTCATATATTTCTAGAGAATTACCTTAATTGAAAAACCAAGATTTCTTGTAGTACTATTGATGCTGCTAGAAAGTGCATAACACTCCATATAAGGGTAGTCTTGTAGTCTTATAGTTAAAATTATCCCACAAGACTATCCTACAAGACACAAACAAGGTTAGAGGGACGTTGCGGTTATCCAAGAGAGGTCCATCTGATGATTAAGTTACCAGATGTCTAGAGAATAATCCCAAGTACATGAATTAATTAGGGCACTAAGTTTCAAGTAACTTACAAATGAATAAGGATAAATGATGAGCCTCATGAGCTTAGTATAATGAACTGGGTCTCATAGGTTGTAAGTAATGATATGAGCTACATCGGTTGCTTAATAACCTCTTGACCCAACAATAGTTTATAATATTCGAAAATTAAATAAATATTTAGAAGTTAAAAGTTTCAATAAATAAGAATTAGTAAAGTCAAATTTACCCCATCAAAAGCCCTCAACTTACGGGTTGCGAAACAGGAAGGAGCAGTGCAAAACTTAACTGGCTTGTATGGAGTTCAAAAGAACTTGGTCCTCTGATGGGGATAGGGACCGCTTTAACTTTCTTTAATGCTCGTTAGGGAGCATCTTTTTTTTTTCGAATTTCTGGGATGGAACCTTTCTTAGCACCTACGTTCTTGGAGACTCTTTATGAGATTTCACAACTCATTAATGGATAGTGTTGAGGCCAGCATGCCTTGTTCACTTCCTCACTCGGTTGTATGACACTTAACCAACAGGGTCAATTAGAGGAGAGATTAACTAGGGACAAAATTAGGCTAGGTGTTAAGAGACAATGGCGTTGATCTTCTCAAGATTTGCCTTGATTCCCTGTTTAGAGATCATGTATCCAAATGCATTCAAAACTAATTCAACAAGTATCACGTTATACTGTATAGGAGCATTGACTACCACCATCTTAGTAATTCGACTAATGTAGCTTCCTACTGATAAAGGAAGGGTAAACTCTCCAATTATGGGTACATTTTCTTGTTGGAGACCTCTTAGCGGAGTTTCGACCCAAGTAAGAAATGAATCTTCATATCCTGGTTGGAGAAAGACACGATACGAAAGGATAGTAACCTAACTCTTCACCATGAGTTTAGCTATAGCCGCTGACCGATGATTAAGGGCTTGGTCGCAAACGCCTCTCTTAGATTTCTTTGGTGGAACAAGTCATCATCATTGAATGATATCAGGTTATCACGTATATAAAATATATTCTTTTGGATGCCCATACAAGAAATCATCTGGCCCGAGTTGAGCCTCCATATGCTGATCGTCCAAAAGATGATATTCATGACTCTGAAGTTGTTCATGTTACTCCTCCATTCTGTTTCCTCAGTTTCCTGCAGGATAAGGTTTTGACAGCACAAAAGAAATGCAAATCACTCCAAGCAAAGGTACTCCAAGCAAAGGTACGTAGTTGCAATATTAGTTTAATAGTCAACTTTTGTAATGAATATTTTTTTAAATATGTTAAATCACTAAGTTCCAATTAACTCACAAATGAATAAGGATATATGGACCTTTTATACCAGATGATGAGATAATAGGCTTGATATAATGATATGTGCTACATGGCTATTTAATAATTACTTTCTGCTACAACTTTAAGGTTGCAAACCCAAGTGCAGGTTATCTCAAGTAATAAATTTTTCGGGAGTCCGAGGTCGATCCACAGGGAAGTTGATGGAAGTTTACAGGATATTTCTTATTTAAGTGATAAGTAAATTGATTTTTAACTAGTAAGAATATATATTTTTTTACAAGAAATTTAATTAATAGAAATGTTGAGGATTAGGAATTCACTCTTGATTTCGGATAAACGAATGATTATATTTTTTCAGAAATTCAGTTTGCATTTTTGCCATGTACCAATTGATCTAGGTTTTAACGAGCTAAGCCAAGTTTTGCTTTATCTTTTAAAGAAAAAGAAAATAATTTGAGCTTAACAATTTCAATCGTGCAATTTTGATCATCAAATGTAGCACATACTTCTTCAAATTCCTTTAAATGTAAATATGGGCTTTCAAAATCTATACCATGAAAATTAGGAAGTAAAGGTATCATCCTGGCTTAAATCGAAAGTTGTTTGCATTTCGTGGAAAAATGAAACAAGAAGGAGTAGAATTTCGAGGAGGTTGCAAATAATAACGCATATTATGCACTTCTTGATTTTCCACTCTTTCCATCTCATTTTGAACAATTACTTCTTGACCATAATTGGTGTGTGTGGAGGTGAATCAAAATTTTTATCAAATTTTCTGAATTATATCTAATTAAACGGCGAGAATTTGGACTACGACACCATGTAAGCATATAAACACACAATATTTATAGTGATATATATACAAACACGAAACCTACCTTGCCTTCCCAACAACGCGCCAAAAACTTGCTACAACTTTAAGATTGCAAACCCAAGTGCAGGTTGTCTCAAGTAATAAATTTTCCGGGAGTCCGAGGTCGATCCACGGGGAAGTTGATGGAAGTTTACGAGGATATTTCTTATTTAAGTGATGAGTAAATAGATTTTTAACTAGTAAGAATATATATTTTTTACAGAAATTTAATTAATAGAAATGTTGAGGATTAGGGATTCATTATTGATTTGGATAAAGGAATGATTATATTTTCTTACCTCTTAGATTGCCACTATTGGAATCCATACACAAAGAAGGTTCCAATGGGAAGATATTATACATATAAATCATGCAATGAGGTAATCATGTTATATCATCAATTAGAATTTATCTTATAACATCAATACTCATTTATGGGATCAAGTATTTATGTATTCTTTTGTCTACAACAAATCAAGGTATCCACATTAGTAGTCGGTTGAAATAAAACCAGACATTCAACTAAATGGAACCAAGTATTTGTTGTGCCAATAGATATACATAAATCAAGAAACACCACCAAACAAAAATGTATAAGCTAAAAACAAATTGATGATACAAACAATGAAATTTAATATGAATCTACAATCATTCCTTATCCTTCATCAAGAGTTTCACCCCATTTCCTCAAAAAAATAATCTTAGAATAACATGACAAAAATAGAGAAAACAAAAGATTGAAGAAAAACTAAAGCAAACATTTTATAAAATACTAGAAATCTTACTATAATTTAAGAAAAGCAAGAAAGAAAAATTATTTTGAACTTTGTAACTCTAACTTTCTCTACATAAAACTTGCTCTTGGCTAATGCTAATGACCTCTATTTATAGCCAACTAAAAATCAATTTACAATTATTTTACTCTTTATTTTTATTACAAGTAAGAAAAAAAGGAAATCAACTCCAACTTTGCCACCTTCTTTGACTGGTCATTTTGTCCATGATATCAGCCATCTTTGCTCAATTTTCTTCCACAAATCAATAATCACATTAGTTGGCTTGAATTTTCAACTGATTTCATTGAATTTGAACAACCATGGGCGAAGATATGGTTGAATAATTGAGATGTGGTTGGCATACGGGATTGACTAGTGCAACAACCTCTTGGATTTTTTTATAAATTCATCCAATACAAATCTGACTTTGGGGTCTTCATAAATGTTGTAGCTCTATGATTTGTACTAACTCAGTAAAAATTTCAGATACAAATACCTTGTATTTTTCGAGTTATGTCCAAAATACCAAACTTGGTCAAGTCTGGAAATTAAATGAGCACCCTTCAATCTTCATTTTATGATGAATTTTTTTATCCTAGAAAATATCATTCCAAACTTTGATTTTTTAATTTCAATCTCTCTGAAAACTTGTAAATGAATGGATTGTGAATCCATATCTTCAAGAATCATCCCAAAATCATGTCGGAAATGAAAGCTATGTTCGTTGATCCAAACCCGCATTAAAAAATGCTTCCAAATACAATTCTATGTTGATTTCCTATTTTATTCCTAACATATTAATAATACTATAAATTCATTTTATTAATAATATTAATAAGGTAAATAATAATATTAGCCTAAAATAATTATACATGTTTAACGTTCATCACACCCCCAACCAACTTATTACTAGTCCCTAGTAATTAAAGCATAAAATAATACAAAAGAAATTTGATGAGTATGGCACATTGATCATTTTTTAAAAAAAACTTTATGAAATAGTCTAACAATCAAAAAGTTTATGGTTAGTCATCATAGATGCTATTAAGAATAAATATTATAATTTTTTTTATATTATTTTTTTAGAGAAGAAATATTGTGTATATATGCACAAAACCACCGCTTCATCTCACAAACCAAAATACATTAACTTCAAACTTGATCATGAAAAAGCCTCAACTTCATATCCTCACAAAGTTAGTGTTTGTTGTGTAAATTGGCGAGGTGTTCACTCTTGGAGTTGGAAAACAGTCAAAACTCTCAAGGAAATGGCCAATATGATTTAGGACAAGCATTCAAACTAAAATTGAGCATAAGATAGATAGTTATAAAATTTGAAACACCTAATTTTTTCATACCAAATTATGTCTCGAAATTTCATTGGTTTTGAACGCAAACAAAATGATAATATTTTTATATATTTTTTTCTTTTTTTTTTTTTTTTTTCCTTTTTTCCTTTTTTTCTTTTTTTCTTCTTTTTTTTTCTTTTTTACGACATGAGTAACTATGAATAATACTCATCACAAATTATGTAATGGAGTATTTTTACAACATTACTAACAATGATAACATAACAATGAAGAATACTCATCACAAATTATGTAATAGAGTATTTTTAACGTAAATTGACAATATGGGTGTTAACCAAATCATTTCTCCACATGTAAGATATAATATTTAAGTATTTCAAATCAAAACATAACCATTTCAAACGACCAATTAAAGTTCGGAATGCTTGTTTTCTCAAGCTCACCACTCATTCACAAGAGATGTGTGAATATTAAAAATAAAATACTTTATCATGATCAAACTTTCGATTATATGTATCACAACCAATCTTTCCACAAAACTTTGAATGTGCACAAAACACTTTCTTTTCTTCCTTTTTTTTTCTATAATTTTTTTTTTATTTTTTTTCAATTTAATCAAGATAGCATCGTTGAATTCAACAATAATACTATTTTCATGTTTTGACAATTCACAATTTTTTTAGAAAAATTCACAACATGCCATGTTTTGGAAAGGGAATTACTAGAAAGATAATAAAAATAGGGATGCGTCTCAAGAATATCAAACTGACATTCTTTACTCTGCCATCAATGTTGTTTTTTATTTTATTTTTTTTTCAAAATCACACATTGTAAATTAGGAAAAAATAATATCAATTATCCCTTCCCTCCCAACTTATCTAAAACATTGTCCTCAATGTCAAAAATAAAAGGGAAAGTAAGGTTTAAAAGATATGACCTGATGTATGGCTTTTTGAAATGAAAGTAGAAGAACACAATAGTAGTTATACCCATGAAAGATAAATCTCACAACGTCAGAGATAAATCCAATTTGCGTTTTTTTACTTCTATACTCCGACAAACAACATGAGCCACTTTTGGATCAGGTTCAACAACAAATGATTGGAGTTGATCGATTAGTTCACTTGGTGTTGTTGCACAAATTATGATTAAATGCCTGGGAGATGGTGAAATAAAACCTTTCGATGGCAAAATCTATGAAAGACAATAAACCATCAAAGAAACCATTAACATTAAGAATACCTATAGGCCTCGGTGAATGTTGAGTTGTGCCAGGAGATCACTTGGAATAACTCCTCCAAAGTGTACCAAAACCACCAGGTAAGGTGATAAAGGCATCCGCATTATGCATCATATTCACCATTTTGTCTTGCATGTTTGATACTCTTAACTCATCTCCAATGGTTTGCCCAAAGTGATTTGTCGGACAACTAAAGGTTTTGGGATAACTTCTAAGACTCTAACTCCTCCCAAATAGGCGAGAACCAAAGAACATGCCCCATTAACCCAAAACTACCTCCCCGTATACTAAATTAATGTGCTTTTCGCTAGAAATTTACCGAGATTATCGTTGCCTCAAGAAAACAACGCCTTTCCCAGGATTTGCACCCTGAGAATACAACAACATCTTTGTTAATTCTACGGGAAGAAGAACTCTCCATTTTTTTCTCTCTTTTTTTCTTTTTCGATATAATCGAATGGTGTAAATGAAAGGGTGAATGCAAAGCTATATATTAAGGTATGAACAGGGAATGCAACAAAAATGTAATTATTGGAACTTTTATTTTGTCAAAAGTTTGAAAATAAAGACAATAAAGTCAAAAAAAAAAAAATGCTAACATGTGAAGGAACAGAAAAGTAGTTGTGATTGTGGCTCACATCTTCCTCTCGGTTTTACGTCCGTAAACGGCTTAAATGCCCTCTATGGGTGGGGATATGCTTCCCATCCAATTTTCTTATAAATTGGCAAACAGGTCTTTTAACGTCGATTCCCAAGACAAAGTTCACGCTCTTCTCGAAATTGGAGCCATAATCGGAGAATTTCACGATGCACAAATCCACAAGGATGCGTATCAAAAGTCCATAGAATGTTATCTAAAGACTCCTTACTCAGTCCATCCTTTATGAATTGAATTTTGTCCTCTCGATTTGAAACCATACCTAAAGAACGACATCTAGTGTCACAAGTCCATCGAGCACATTTGTGACACCCTTGTAGTCTTTGGCCCTTCATTTTTTGAATATGAACTTTTTCCAAGACCATGCAAGCATTTAGTAGGAGAAAATGAAAATTGTCCCGCTAATCTTACCTTTGCTTCAATTATCCAACGTACATCTTCCGGAATGCCTTTATTCATAAACATTCTTAACCTTTCTAGCCTGGCTTTGTATATTTTCAAAATTTCATTTGTAGAAAGAAAATCAAATCGCTTTTTGAGAGTGGGGAGAATTCTTTTATCCATTTTTTTAAAAAAATCTAAATGAAAGAGAATGAGAAAACACAATTATGTACAAATATCAATATTTGTGGGAAATCGATGAGTCCGACTTAATCGTCACGAGTACCGTTATCCGTCATTTAACCAGGAAAATAATAATTAAACACTACAAAACACACACATTTATAAGAAACAAATATATTCACTAATTATAACAAGGATTATAAAGAAAAAGAACTTCCTCTGGAAGGAATTGATTTTCTAGAAACTTGATTTAAGTCTTTGTCCATTAACTTTGAATACATTACCATTTCTAGGATCCTCAATGTCACATGACTCCATACATATATATACATTTTTCACAATAAAAGGACCACTCCACCTTGACCTTAATTTTCCAAGAAATAAATGCAATCTAGAATTATAAAGCAAAACCTTTTGACCAATCTCAAATGTTTTTTCTTGTAATTTTATTATCATGAAATTCTTTGATTCTTGCTTTATGAATTTTTGAATTCTCGTATGCATCATTTCTTAAATCTTCAAGCTCATTGATTTGCAATTTTCTCAATTTCAAGCATCGCCAAGATTGAAGTTAAACATTTTAATTGCCCAATAAGCTTTATGTTCAAGTTCCACGGTAAATGGCAAGGTTTTTCATAAACTATTCTATAAGGAGACATTCCCAATGATGTTTTAAAAAATTCTGTATGCCCAAAGTGCGTCGATAAGTCTAAAAGACCAATCTTTACGATTCGGGTTTCAGATTTTTTCTAATATTTGTTTTATCTCCCTATTTGCAAGTTCAACTGTCCATTTGTCGTGGGTGATAAAGGGTTGCAACTTTATGTGTGATTCCATATTTTTTCATTAAAGATGCAAAAACTTTGTTGCAAAAATGTGTTCCCCCATCACTAATAATGACTCGAGGAATTCCAAATCGACTCAAAATATTTTCTTTTAGAAATTTTATCACAGTTTTATGATCATTGTTTCGACAAGGAATTGCCTCGATCCATTTTGAAACATAATCTATTGCGACTAAAATGTAAATAAAACTAAATGATACTGGAAATGGCCCCATAAAATTAATACCCCAACATTCAAATATTTCAATCACCAAAATAGGATTCAAAGGCATCATGTTTCGTTTTGAAATTGATCCTAACTTTTGACAATTTTCACAACTTTTGCAAAAAGCATTAAGTATCTTTGAAAACGTTTGGCCAATAAAATCCACATTGTAAGATCTCTCAGACCGTTTTTTTTTTGAAAAGTGACCACCACATACTTGAATGACAAAATTGAATAATTCTACCTACCTCATTGTCGGGTACACATCTACGAAAGATTTGATTTGGACAATATTTTAAAAGGTAGGGACGGCCCGATAAAACTTTTTACCTCGTCAAAAACTTCTTTTTATCTTGTGAATTCCAATTTGATGGCATCATTCTGTCACAAGAAAATTAACAATATCGCAAAACCAAGGTACTACAAAGAACATTGAATAGTTGTTCATCGGGAAAAGTATCATTGATAGGTGGAGTTTGAAATGAATCATCACAAATAAGTCTTGATAAATGATCAACTACCACGTTTTCTACACCTTTCTTATCACGAATGGTAATATTAAACTCTTGGAGTAAGAGAATTGATAGGCGTGAGTTTTGCATGTATTTTGAGGCGTATTTCGAGTTATAATGATGGGTAAACATGCATATACTCGCGTTAAATGTTACATATTCACTCCTTGTGGAAAAGATATTACACTTTGCTTATTTTGTAGGAATTTCATGATATTTGAAGCCAATTGAATACGAATACGAGGAAAGCAAAGTAGAAACACGGAGAATTGAGTGGATATACGAAAAGTGGAGCCTAAAAGAGCGAAAGTTGAGCGTCTACAGAAAAGACAGGGGGCACACGGGTTGGGCGTGCCTCAAGACACCACCCGTGCACCCCGTATAAGGATTATTGAGCCGCAGCATGGCGCGCACGGAGTAGCCCATGCATGGGCGCACCACCCGTGCGCCCTCTGAGAGGGTTGGAGTATTTCACCGGAGTGGCGCACGGGTAGGCCGTGCTCGACGCACCACCCGTGCGCCCTACGAGAGAGTTGGGTTATTCCGGCAGGTGGCGCACAGTAACCGTGCGTGGGCGCACCACCCTTGTCTCTGCTGAATCCCATGTCTGCAGACATTAAGCCCTAAACTTGATGGTGGGTATAAAAAGGCTTTTGGGGGCGCACAGGGGAGATTCGGCATTTTTGGGATCTACAACACAAGACAAGAGTCAACTCTTGAAGGAGGATATCAAGGAGATAATCGGGTTGTATCGGAGCTTGAAGAACGGAGTTATATCGAGAGATTGTCGGCGTTCCTAAGTTTTCTTGCTTCTCTTTTAGTTTCAATCTTTCATTTTCATTTGTAATGACTTTGAACACTTTGTGTATAAGTTGTTTAATCATGTGTAGCTAAACACTTGTGATTTCCGGGTTTTGGGAGTAGATTAATGAACTCTTGTTGGATGTTTTAATCTTAGTTGAAGTTATTATCTCAAGCCTATTTGAGTATTTTGAGCTTATTCTTGTTTTATCACTTGATCAATGATTTAACTTGTTTGATATATTGATTCATAATTCGAGAGATGAGTTTCAATATTAGATCTTGAATACTCCACACAAATATTTGCATGAATCGAGAGGTTTGTAAATATTTGTGAAGACATTTGATCTTTTAAACTTTTGGGAGTTGAATGCTTCATGTTGAGTAGAGATGCTAGCATAAGTATTTCAATCTACGTTTTATATGCATCTCGAGAGGGAGGATAAAATAGCTTTGTGATCGTCTTATAGGAATATTGATAATAACGTGGCTTGATTAAAGGACAACAAGAGGATTATTAATCGAAACCTTAACTCGGAAATCCATTACATCATCTTGATACTTCTATCATTTGTGTTATCTTAATCTTGTGTTTTAGTGATTTAAATTGTCTTAATCTTAATACAACAATCATCAAATTCGATCGTCTAAATAAAAATAAGACTATCTTGGATCAATACTTAGCATATTAATTTATTAGTCTCCGTGGATACGACCTTGCTACCCTATTCTATAGCGTACATCGTACACTTGCGGTGAAGCTAAAAATATAAGGCGAACAAGTTTTTGGCATCGTTTAGGGGACTAATACAATTTTTGGTGCTAATATTGCGATAGATAGAATTATTCTTAATTTAGATAATTTTTTTATTTTGGTGTAACTTTCATTCCACATTATTTGACTTGTTTATTCTAGTTTGGTCCGGGTAGTGCATGAACACGCGCTCTAAAGGCGGGGGACTTAATACCGTTCATACAGGAAGTTGAGGCTTTCGCGAGGAGAATCGTCTACCACTAGATGGGCTGAGTTACTAATACACTTAATACCTATTCTATAGCGTACACCGTACACTTGCGGTGAAGCTAAAAATATAAGGCGAACAAGTTTTGGCGCCGTTCGGGGACTAATACAATTTTTGGTGCTAATATTGCGATAGATAGAATTATTCTTAATTTAGATAATTTTTTTATTTTGGTGTAACTTTAATTCCACATTATTTGACTTGTTTATTCTAGTTTGGTCCGGGTAGTGCATGAACACGCGCTCTAGGCGGGGGACTTAATACCGTTCATACCGGAAGTTGAGGCTTTCGCGAGGAGAATCGGTGCCACCACTAGACGGGCTGAGAATCGTGATGGGGGATTTGAATGAGTTACCAATACCGCCAAACAATGGTGGAAACGAGTTACCGATACCGGTTCCACAACAAGCCATTCGTGATTACTTTCGACCACAAACGAATCGTAATTACGGTGGTATTGCCCATATTCCTATCAATGCCAACAATTTCGAGCTCAAACCAAAGACTAATCAATACGGTGCAACATAATCGTTTGGGGGTTTGCAAATCGAAGATCCTAACTCTCACCTTGCGCATTTTATCCAAATATGCAATACGATCAAAATGAACGGAGTCTCGAGATGATGCCATAAGATTGCGCCTATTCCCATTCTCTTTACGGGATACGGCGAGAAATTGGTTGGGTACTTTGACGCAAGAAAGTGTGAGCACATGGGACGATTTGAGCAAAAGTTTTTATTTAAATTCTTTCCACAAGCAAAACTTTGCAGCTCAAAAGTGAGATCACTCAATTCCGACAATTTGATTTCGAGCCTTTGTACGAGGCTTAGGAAAGATTTAGAGATTTGTTAAGAAGATGTCCACAACACGGCTTTGGGAGGATCATGATTATGTTTCTTTTACAATGGTTTAATGGGGCAAACGAGGGCCTTTGTTGATGCCGCAGCGGGAGGAGAATTGTTGGCAAGGTTTCCACAAGATGCCTTGAACCTTCTTGAGGAAATGGCCATGAACAGATTACAGTGGCCATCCGAAAGATCGAATGTACAACGAGTAGTCGAAATCTCGGATTCAGACCCTATCAAAACATTATCGGCACAAGTAGCGGCTTTGACAACTCAATTGAGTGTATTTACGAAGGGGCGAGAAACAAGCACGAGCACGGGTAGTGAAACTCTTCTATATGCGATGGAAGAGGTAAATTATGCGAATAATGGAATTTCAACAATTTTTAGGAATAATTCAAACCCAACGCACTACCATCCAGGGTTGAGAAATCATGAAAATTTTTCCTATGCAAATACAAAGAATGTGTTACAACCTCGCACGGAATTAATGCTTCAAATGGAGGAGGTAATGGGGAAGGCAAATCGTCGTTGGAAGATACACTCACCTCCTTCATAAATCAATCTAATGCATTCATGAATGAAACGAGGAGCCACATCGCTAAGCAAGATTCTCGGATGGATAAGTTAGAACAACAAGTGACAAGCTCGATAAAGAATCTAGAGACTCAAATGAGTCAATTAGCTATAATTGTGGGTGGTCAACATCAAAAGGGTCAATTTCAAGCAACACGGAGGTCAACCCGAGGGAACATTGCAATGCCATCCATGTGTGGGGTGGAAAAGAGAATGAAGAGTCCGAAAATGCTGATATTGGTGTGACGCGTCGGAATCACGCACGACCCGTGTATCAACGCACGACCAGGTCGTGTGTGATGCCGAACCTCCCATTCAAATTCGGGGAATCAAGAAACGTGAATCGTATCCTAACTCTAATTTGTTAAAATATAATATTCCTCTTCCCTTTCCCGATTGTTTCACAAGACTAATCTGAATAATCAATTTGCTAAATTTGTGGCATGTTTAAAAATTGCACATTAATGTTCCTTTTGCGAAGCAATGAAACATATGCCAAATTATGCAAAGTTTTTAGGGAAGCGATGTCCAACAAGAACAAATGGGCGGAGAATGGGATTGTCAACTTGACGGAAGAATGTAGCGCACTCATACAAAGGAAAGTACGCAAAAGCTGAAAGATCCGGGATTTTCACTATTCCTTGTACAATAGGCGATATTTTCTTTGATAATGTACTTTGTGATCTAGGATCTAGTATCAATTTGATGCCTGTCCGTTCTCGGGAAGCTTAGACTCGTAGAAGTGAGACCATCCACTATCACCCTACAACTCGCGGATAGATCACTCGTACATCCAATGGGGATACTAGAAGATGTGCTCATAAAAGTCGATAAATTCATATTCCAGTGGATTTTCTAGTCTTGGATATGAATGAGGATTGTGACACCCTCTTATACTTGGGCGTCCATATTTGGCAACCGTGGAAGCACTAATAGATGTGAAGAAAGGGGAGGTAACATTACAAGTTGATGATGAGCGTATTTCATTTTCCATTTTTCGGAATGTGAAAAGACATGATGGTTTCAATGGTTGTAAAACAACAACAATTGCTAATTCGTACTCAAGCTAATAGCTTGAATAATTGTGTGCATTCTAAAGATAATATGCAAGGTTTATCAATGAAGAAGAAGGAAAAGGCACAAAAAGCCGATGTTGAACCAAGAGCGTGCACGTACCATTCACACGATGAAGAGGAGAATGCATGGATAGTGGACAAACATGAAAAACCTCCTTTAGCAATGATCAAGGGAGGTGTAAATCCAAGTGAGCGGGATTGGCATGGAAAACTACACGATGAGGTGACAAGCCTCATTTCGCAAAGATCATAATCGGAATTAAAAGGCGTCAAGCTAAAGACGTTAAATATAGCGCTTGTTGGGAGGCAACCCCAAGCGGTTTTTCGTGTGACTTCCATTTTTTGTGTGTTTAGTTTCAAAATTTTGTGTGATTGGAATGATTTGACATGCGTGTTTTTATTAATGAGTGTGATTTGTGTGTTTTTGTTTCATTTTTGTGTGTTTTTATTTAAATAAAAAAATATATTTTGAAGGTCTGTCAGTGCGCACGGGTAACCCGTGCATTGGCACACCACCCGTGCGCCCTGAAGAAGAGGGATAAATATGACGAGTTTTAAACCTGTCTTCTTCTTCAAAATTTCCCCAAATCGCGCGCCCATTACCCCCAACTTCATTGCCTTGAAATTTCTTGTAAATTCTACTCAAATTCGTCCATTTAATCCCTCCCCATCACAATTGCACTTCACTTTACATTGAATTCGAATTTGCTGAAGAATTGTGAGCAAAGGCACCTAGGGTTCAAGTCATCTACTTCGAGTTTAACTTAGAGAATTCCGGTAAGAACACCGTTTCTCCTTGCCAGTCGTTGTCTATTACGTATTAAGGATCATGATAGGTGCTTATTTTGATATTTTTGCTATGAATTGTGTGAATTATTCTTTGACGCAAATTATCAAACACCTTGTGGGCTTGTGTAATTGAGGAGATTTAGGATGAATATTGATGAATACGGCATGGCCAATGTTTGTTTAAGCTAATACTTGTCTAGAATGGCCATAATTTTTGCTTGGTTGGGGTAGTTGATCGATCAATGTAACGTGGGCAAATGAATTTGCATCACCTAATATGTTAGCTATTATCTCCTACTTTGTTGTTGCCATTGATGATATTGGGATGCTAATGGAATGTATTTCGGTACAAATCCTTCATGGCCGAGCGAAGAAACCCCAGGTTGGAAGGAGACGTGCACGCGGCGCGCAAACGCGACGTGGCATCGCCAGGTCGACCAAAATAGTCAGAGGCATATGGGGTTAACTTGATAAAAATACCGATGATCTTGAGCGATGGAATCGCTTGATCGGTCGCCAAATAGCTCTATCCCGCTATGCCGAGCGATGATTGTACCCAAACTTTGGGGATACATGAGGACGTGTGGTGTCTTTTTCGCAAAGGTTGGATGGACGAACTTCATGAGCCGAAGGTGGCCGACATTTAAAAGATACACATTGGAGTTTTTGAGTACCGTGGAAGTACTCAAACAAAGCGGGACCTTTGAACCGTATATGATAAAATTTCATGAGGGGAACGTTCAGAGACAATCGCCTATGACCCAATTGAACACCATTTTCGAGGTCCCAACAAACGCTCGTACCCACCCGATGCCCCATTATGATCAATACGACTTGGAGAATGCTTGTGGAAACACCACAAACGGGGCCAATGTTGTATGCGCGCGGACCGCCAAAGCCTCATGGATCGGAATCCGTTTTCCGGTATATACAACGACACGCCTCCTCCGTATTCACCCGAGAAAATATTGGAGGGATGACGACTAAGGAGCTCTATCTCCTCTGGTGTATGGTCACAAACACCCCCTACAACACAGCCGTCAATTTCGCCGAGCAAATCGAGCAGTTAGCTAGACGGGAAGGGGGTACGATTTCTATAGGGGGCCTCATTACCCCTATTGCCCGGCATTTCAATGTCGATTTCCGTGGCTTGATCCTATCCCGCATAAAGACTCGGGTTAATTTAGCATCGTTGCACCACATGAAGTTCATTTCAAACGAAGACAACAGATTGGTGCTTCTACAAAAGAAAGGTGCTGCATTTCCGTTGCCGAACCCGCCATACACCACAGTCGATACTTTGACGGACACCACCAACTTCTTAATGAACTCTGACGCACATAACTGAATTACTGAGGCTATAGAGGCAAGAAAGAAGCGCAGAGTTGAAGGTTTCTTAGATGAGGAGGATATGGTGGCGGAGGAGGATGAAATACATGGACGCGAAATGGGGATGGAACCTCATCACCCCCAAATTGGGTATGATATACCCGAGTCCTCACACGAAGGCAATTACCTCGACATTCTCAAAGCGGGGATCGCCCAGGCCCCTCTCATAGTGGAGGACCCCGGTGCGGCACCGATTGTCAAGACATGTTCTTTGCATTTGGGGAGGATTTGCGTCGGCAAGGAGAAGAATTGAGGCGGCAAGGAAAGGATTTGAGGCAACATAGGGCTGATTTTCTCGCGTTCGCCGAGCGATCCGAGCGGCGTTCCGAGGAGACGTGGCAAGTGCTCCAACAACTACAAATGTGGCATATTTCTCAAGGCCACTTCCCACCGCCACCGCCGCAGCACTCGGGTATATCCCCACTTTTCGTTATTGAAATTCTATTTTTTCCTTAGGACACTATAATTTCATTCAAGTTTGGGGGAGAGATAGTATTTTAATACATGAAAAGTGTGGAAAAAAAAAAATTATTCATGCATTTTGTGTTTCATATAGTTTCATTAGAGCATTCTAGGTTGAATATGCATTAGGGCACATTTATAGCTTTAGCACGTCTATTGCTTTCGTAGTGGTTAGAGAGTGTGTTGATCGAGCATGTTGCAACTTGTTGTTTGTGTGTTGATTGAGAATTCATATTGTTGGGATTGGATGTTGGTTATGAGTGGATTGAGGCTCGAATAGATAACTTTGAGCATGTTAATATGAAAAACTTGGTGTGATGCTTTGAATTACATTTTGACAAGCCTGTGAGCTTTGAGCCTTTACTGCTTATATCTTGTGCAGTCTTGTTGTGATTTGAGTGTATCATTCATGTTGATTAAAATTCTAGAACTTGTTTGGGTATCTCTGTCAAGGCCACATGTGTATGCGAATTGTTAATGTGAGTAAAGGCCATCTTTGCTAGCCTTTCAAGCCTTTTGCCTACCGAAAAATGTTGAAATTCCTAGTTAGCCAAGTTGAGCCTATAGCCTATTTCTTTGATAACCACAAAATTTAACCCTTGATCTTAATATATCCATCACCTTAAACTCGAATGTATAGCGTTGAGTAAAGGGAATGAATGAGGTTGAATGGGTGGGAATTGAAAAATAGGATAATTGGGCATACTTGGTTAAATGGAACAAAAAGAGAAAGGAAAGAAGTTGAAAAAAAAAAATAGAAGTGTTGAACATGCACAAATGAAAAAGATTGAAAAGTTGATAAACTTGGGGGGCGAAGGATTGTGAATGGAGGCGATTCTCAAAAGAAAGAAAGGAAATGGAGATAAATGAAGTTGATAAAAATGAGGGATGATTGGAGTAGCATATGGGATTGTAATGAAAATGATTGATATGCTCATCGGTCTATACACTCGAGTTTGAGTCATTTTATCCAAAATTTCCTACCTAAACCAAAGATCCTTCATTACAACCAAATGAGAAAGTCCTTTTTGATTCACAAATTGCATACACTCTCGTGGCGGAGATATGAGACGAATTGCAAGCCTATGGTAATTTTGCGACATCGAATTGATTTGAGCGTAAACACGTCCTATATCCTCGTGAGATGAGAGTATACACTTAACTTTGAGAGTTTATTTGAGGCGTGTTCTTTGATTAGATATTTGAGGCTTGATTGAGTTGTACTCAATATTCATGACGAACAATATGGATTTTCTTGTGGATTCTCTGTGTGCTTATTTATTATCTTTATCTCCCTGTTGTGCTTTATCGTGTTCTAAATATTGTTGATCGGGACGGTCAACAGTTTAAGTTTGGGGGATTTTGATAGGCGTGAGTTTTGCATGTATTTTGAGGCGTATTTCGAGCTATAATGATGGGTAAACATGCATATACTCGCGTTAAATGTTACATATTCACTCCTTGTAGAAAATATATTACACTTTGCTTATTTTGTAGGAATTTCATGATATTTGAAGCCAATTGAATACGAATACGAGGAAAGCAAAGTGGAAACACGAAGAATTGAGTGGATATACGAAAAGTGGAGCCTAAAAGAGCGAAAGTTGAGCGTGCGGAAAAGACGGCGGGCACACGGGTTGGGCGTGCCTCAAGACACCACCCGTGCACCCCGTATAGGGATTATTGGAGCTGCAAAGACATGGCGCACGGGTAGCCCATGCATGGGCGCACCACCCGTGCATCCTACGGAGGGTTGGAGTATTTCACCGGAGTGGCGCACGGGTAGGGCGTGCTCGACGCACCACCCGTGCGCCCTATAGAGAGTTGGGTTATTCCAAGCGAGGTGGCGCACGGGTAACCCGTGCATGGGCGCACCACCCGTCGTGTCTGCGCTAGAATCCCATAATCTGTGACATTAAGCCCTAAACTTGATGGTGGGTATAAAAAGGCTTTTGGGGGCGCACACAGGAGATTCTGGCATTTTTGGGATCTACAACACAAGACAAGAGCCAACTCTTGAAGGAGGATATCAAGGAGATAATCGGGTTGCATCGGAGCTTGAAGAATGGAGATATATCGAGAGATTATCGACGTTCCTAAGTTTTCTTGCTTATTGTTAGGAAATTTATTGTTTAGATTTTGATGAATGCCATGTAAAACTTAGAATAGAAAGTTGGCACCCCAATTCTTGTTGTAAAATGCATTGTAATAAATAGAGTGGCCCAAGGCGAGTTAAGTCGCCTACGCCCTAACATGCAAGAAGACAATCGAACACTAGAAGGAAGACTCCCGCGAGACAATTGAGTATGGCAAAGAAGAGTAGACGGGAACTCTATGAAGAAGTGAGATGCGGTGAGTGGAGTATCGTCAAGTCAACTCAAGAAAAGTCAAGTCTCAAGTTGAAGTGAGAAGAGTCATCCATGATTGGAAGGCGACTCTAAGTCACCTGGGAAAGCAAAGAAATGCGGTCAAGTCGAGATAATCGAAAAGATCCGTTGCCGTAAATCAAGAGAATTACTTAAACAAGTAATATCTCCATACCACCTTTCTCGGAGTGCTCACCCGAGCGTGCAAATGGAATGAACAATGGGAAGCACTACACCGTGTCGAACTCAAAAGGTGAAAGAACATTTCATACGAGGAAATGGCAATTCCAAGGATCGCAACAAGACAAGCCAACGATCGCAAGTGACTTTCAAAAATAAGCCTATGTCTTCAATGGGCAAATTTTTGAAAGATTACTATAAAAGGCCGAGGAATTTAAATTGAGAATAAGCAGAGACACAAGTGACACAAGAGATAGATCTCGAACCAAAAACGTTCAAGCACTTATTAGAAAATGAAATATTCTCAATCCTCAAGCCTACACTACGAAGGACATCAATCCAACACTCACTTGTGAAGGAAAGATAACTTCAATTAGTTGAAGAGGAAAATACTCGAAAATCAAGGGGTCTACATTCCACGAAGGATTGTAGGAAGGTTCAAGGTCGAACCAAGTCTTAAGCTTTTGGAGGGCTTCGTGATCAAATCCAAAGAGCTTGAGCAAGTGAGTTGTAGTAGCAAGGCAAACCGCCTGTGAAGAAGCTGAGTCGCACGAGAAGCCGGTGAGTGATCAAGGCGTCTCGGATCGAGTCCCAACGGATCAAGTCATTTGTGTGATCAAGACTTGTATCCGACTGTTACCACTTTGTATCCGATCATTACCTAGTGGATTCCTCCAGGAGTTGGAGAAGAGAGGAGTAGAAGAATTACCCCATCTTGAACCTCTATAAAAATTTTATTGTGTCATTTACATTTCAAAGACTTTAATTCCCGCATTTTTAATCGCTTATATCTATTTGATAAATTTGCTATCCACTTGATAATTTATAAGTACTAAACCAAGCACTAAACTCTTGCTTAATCAATTTTAAGGGTGTTAAGTCTTCCACTGAAAACAAAACCACAAGTTGAGTTAATTTAGAACCAACAAAGTGAGTTATTCCATCAATGCTCGGTTGAGTGTTGAGAGATTAACTCTCTTGAGTGGCTAAATTGATTTGTCCATCAAGGACACACACTGTTTGTGTAGTATCAACTCTGTATATTTAAAAGGACTAAGTCGAAAATTTGGTAAGGTTTATTCAACCCCCTTCTAAACCTTACACTTACACCCCTTGGGACCTACACTTCTCTTTTGGTTTCAATCTTTCATTTTCATTTGTAATGACTTTGGAAACTTTGTGTATAAGTTGTTTAATCATGTGTAGCTAAACTCTTGTGATTTCCGGGTTTTGGGAGTAGATTAATGAACTCTTGTTGGATGTTTTAATCTTAGTTGAAGTTATTATCTTGAAGCCTATTTGAGTATTTTGAGCTTATTCTTGTTTTATCACTTGATCAATGATTTAACTTGTTTGATATATTGATTCATAATTCGAGAGACGAGTTTCAATATTAGATCTTGAATACTCGACATAAATATTTGCATGAATCGAGTGGTTTGTAAATATTTGTGAAGACATTTGATCTTTTAAACTTTTGGGAGTTGAATGCTTCATGTTGAGTAGAGATGCTAGCATAAGTATTTCAATCTACGTTTTATATGCATCTCGAGAGAGAGGATAAAATAGCTTTTTGATCGTCTTATAGGAATATTGATAATAACGTGGCTTGATTAAACCGGACAACAAGAGGATTATTAATCGAAACCTTAACTCGAAATCCATTACATCATCTTGATACTTCTATCATTTGTGTTATGTTAATCTTGTGTTTTAGTGATTTGAATTGTCTTAATCTCAATACAACAATCATCAAATTTCGATCGTCTAAATAAAAATAAGACTATCTTGGATCAATACTTAGCATATTAATTTATTAGTCTCTGTGGATACGACCTTGCTACCCTATTCTATAGCGTACACATCGTACACTTGCGGTGAAGCTAAAAATATAAAGCGAACAAGAATCCACCTAATCAATCTTGGTTTGGAATCTTTTTTTGATAAAAGATATTTCAAAGTCGCATGATCATCGAAAACAACAATTGGTGAACCAACAAGATAGGATCGAATTTTTTCCAATGCAAATACTACAACAAGTAATTCTTTTTCGGTGGTTGAATAATTGATTTGAGCACCATTCAAAGTTTTACTTGCATAGTATATCACATATGGTTTCTTTTCTTTTCTTTGCCCTAAAACAGCTCCAACGGCATAGTCACTAGCATCACACATTATTTCAAAAGGTAAAGTCCAATCAGGAGGTTGGATTATAGGGGCAGATGTAAGCATGTTTTTAAGTTTGACAAAAGCTCTTTCACAAATTTCAGTCCATTCAAAACTAACATCTTTTGTAAGAAGATTACACAATGGTTTAGAAATTATACTAAAGTCTTTGATAAATCTTCGTAAAAACCCGCATGTCCTAAAAATGATTTTACCTCCTTTAAAGATTTTGGTACTGGTAGATTAGCAATTAACTCAACTTTGGATTTATCTACCTCAATACCTCTTACTGAAATAATGTGTCCAAGAACAATACCAGTTGTTACCATAAAATGACATTTATCCCAATTAAGCACAAGGTTCTTTTATTCACACCGATCAAACCTTTTTCTAAGTTTAACAAACAATCTTCAAATGATTCATAAAATCGAAAAATCGTCCATAAAGACTTCAAGAAAATATTCTACCATGCCATCGAAAATGCTAAACATGCATCTTTGGAATGTAGCTGGTGCATTACATAATCCAAAAGGCATCCTTCTATATGCAAATGTACCAAAAGGACATGTAAAAGTTGTTTTCTCTTGATCTTCAAGTGCAATTTCAATTTGATTATACCCATAATATCCATCTAAGAAACAAAATAATTTATGACCGCAACTCTTTCTAATATTTGATCCATAAAAGGTAATGGAAAATGATCCTTTCGAGTAACTAAGTTAAGTTTCCGTAGTCAATACACACACGCCAACTAGTAATGGTTCTAGTTGGAATCGTTTATTATTTTCATTTTTAACCACTTTGTAACCCCAGACTTCTTAAGGCACAACATGAATAGGACTTACCCATTTCTTGTCGGAAATAGGATAAATTATTTCATTAACTAAGAGTTTGATAATTTCATTCCTCACTATTTCTTTCATATTAGGATTTAGTCATCACGCATTTCTCTAGATGGTTTTGCATTTTCCTCTAAATAAATATTATGTGTGCAAATTAGAGGACTAATACCTTTAATATCAGCAATGGTCCACCCTAAGGCATTTTTATGCATTTTCAAAATCTCGATCAACTTACTTTCCTGAGATGCATCAAGTTTGGAAGAAATTATTACAGGCAAAGTTTCACTCTCACCAAGAAAAGAGTATTTCAAATCAGATGGTAAAGGTTTCAAATCAATTTTTGGAGCTTTTATGCTTGAAGGAATAGGTTGCACTTCTGATGATGACAACTCTTCAATTTTTGGTTTCCAAAAATGGTTTTCTAGTGCTTGTAAAAATCCATTGGAGACATCAAAACATTTCATATCACAAACTCTCTCATTTTCAAAACATGTTTCATATCACAAAAGAATTATTGACAATGAAATTTTTGTGAACAATTTCTTCATTTAAATCAAGTTCATGTAGTTCGGTATCATCAGCAGGTTGTTTGCAAACATTGAACACATTTAATTCCAAAGTCATATTTCCAAAAGATAATTTCAAAATACCATTTCTACAGCTTAATCAATGCATTTGAAGTTGCAAGAAATGGACGACCTAAAAAATGAGGAATTTGTGGTTTTGCATCGATAACCGGTGAGTATCCAAAACAATGAAATCAACGGGAAAATAGAACTTGTCAATTTGTACCAACACATCTTCTACTATTCCTTTTGGAATTTTAATTGATCAATCACTAGTTGGAGTACAATTGGAGTTTCTTTAAGTTCACCCAAACCTAGTTGTTCATAGACCTGAAAAAGGTAGAAGATTTACGCTAGCACCAAGATCAAGTAAAGCACGTTCAATTCTAGTGTCTCCTATAATGCATGAAATTGTTGGACAGCCTGGATCTTTGTACTTAGGTAGAGCAAATTGTTGTATAATTGAACTCACACTTTCGATTAAAAATGCTTTTTCTTCACATGATGTTTTCTTTTCATTGTGCACAAATCTTTCAAAAATTTTGCCTAAGGTGGGGCTTGTTTGATTGCATCCAACAAAGGAATGTTAATTTTGACTTGTTTAAAAAGCTCAAAAATTTCAGAATTTGAGTTTAATTTTTGAGTTGGTTGCAATCTCGAGGAAAAGGGCGGGGAGGTGAATATGTTTCATCATTTTCAAACTTACCTTTATTCAACTTACCTTCTTCATCATCACAATTTTCATTATTCATTTTCAAGATGAATTTAGAACTTTCTTAGGATGAATTATTTTATCAACAATTTTTCCACTTCAAAGTATTGTGATTGAATAGGCCTCATTTCTTTGGATTTTCACCTGAAGTAGAAGCACAACACTGCGTAGAAGGATTAAGTTGAGGTTGAGCATGAAACTTACCCTTTTCTTGAATTCGCAAAGAAGTTTGTGAGTGTTGAAAGTGAGTTCTTGATCTCATTAATAGCCGAGAAGTTTTATTATTGATGTTTGCTTGTTCATTCATAAATGCTTGCAAAGTCTCCTCAATTGATTTTACATGTGGGGATGGATATGAAGGAAAATTTGGTGGCTTTTGTGAATTTATTGGTTGAGCTTGATTATTATCACGCCAACTGAAATTAGGATGATTTCTCCATTGTGGATTGTAAGTTTCAGAATATGGAGATTGAAAAGGTTTTCTAAATCCATTCATGACATTTGCTTCAGCAGAATGTGAGGACAATCATTAGTTGAGTGTTCTTTAAGTCCACAAATTTCGCAAACTTTTTTATGTTGCACAGATTTAACTTCTTTTACTTTTTTAACTTCCATGTCATCGATTCTTCTAGCCAAAAGTGCAAGTCTAGCACTTAAACTATCTTCTTGAGTAAGATTGAGTTTTCCTTTATTTTCATCAACACTATGCCAAGATTGAGAATTTTTCGCCAAATAGTTAAGATATTCTAGCGCTTCATCGGGTTCTTTATCAAGAAATTGACCGTTACACATTGATTCAATAAATTGCTTAGTTTCAGGATTTAAACCTTCATAAAAGAAAGCGATTATACGCCAGTTTTCAAAACCATGATGTGGGCGAGAAATTCAACAACTTTTTAAACTTTTCCCAACATTCAAAGAAAACATCTTTAGGATTTTGAGAAAAATTCTGAATTTGTCTTTTCAAAGAATTTGTTTTATGAGTTGGAAAGAATTTTTTAGAAATTCTGTTTGCATTTCTTGCCATGTACCAATTGATCTAGGTTTTAACAAGCTAAGCCAAGTTTTTGCTTTATCTTTTAAAGAAAAAGGAAATAATTTGAGCGTAAAAATTTCAATCGTGCAATTTTGATCATCAAATGTGGCACATACTTCTTCAAATTCCTTTAAATGTAAATATGGGCTTTTTAATCCATACCATGAAAATTAGGAAGTAAGGGTATCATCCTTGGCTTAAATCGAAAGTTGTTTGCATTTAGTGGAAAAATGAAACAAGAATGAGTAGAATTTCGAGGAGGTTGCAAATAATAACGCATATTATGTAGTTCTTGATTTTCCACTCTTTCCATCTCATTTTGAACAATTACTTCTTCACCATAATTGGTGTGTGTGTGGAGGTGAATCAAATTTTTTATCAAATTTTCTGAATAATATCTAATTAAACGGCGAGAATTTGGACTACGACACCATGTAACCATATAAACACACAATATTTACTGTGATATATATACAAACCGGAAAGCAACCTCGCCTTCCCAAAACACGCCAAAAACTTGCTACAACTTTATGGTTGCAAACCCAAGTACATGTTGTCTCAAGTAATAAATTTCTCGGGAGTCCGAGGTCGATCCACAGGAAGTTGATGGAAGTTTACAGGATATTTCTTATTTAAGTGATGAGTAAATAGATTTTTAACTAGTAAGAATATATATTTTTATAATAAATTTAATTAATAGAAATGTTGAGGATTAGGGATTCACTCTTGATTTCGGATAAAGGAATGATTATATTTTCTTACCTCTTAGATTGCCACTATTGGAATCCATACACAAAGAAGGTTCCAATGGGAAGATATTATACACATAAATCATGCAATGAGGTAATCATGTTATATCATCAATTAGAATTTATCTTATAACATCAATACTCGTTTATGGGATCAAATATTTATGTATTATTTTGTCTACAACAAATCAAGGTATCCACATTAGTAGTCGGTTGAAATAAAACCAGACATTTAACTAAATAGAACCAAGTATTTGTTGTGCCAATAGATATACATAAATCAAGAAACACCACCAAACAAAAATGTATAAGCTAAAAACAAATTGATGATACAAACAATGAAATTTAATATTAATCTACAACCATTCCTTATCCTTCATCAAGAGTTTCACCCCATTTCCTCAACAAAATAAACTTAGAATAACATGACAAAAATAGAGAAAACAAAAGATTGAAGAAAAACTAAAGCAAACATTTTATAAAATACTAGAAATCTTACCATAATTTAAGAAAAGCAAGAAAGAAATATTATTTTGAACTTTGTAACTCTAACTTTCTCTACATAAAACTTGCTCTTGGCTAATGCTAATGACCTCTATTTATAGCCAACTAAAAATCAATTTACAATTATTTTATTCTTTATTTTTATTACAAGTAAGAAAATAAGGAAATCAACACCAACTTGGCCACCTTCTTTGACTGGTCATTTTGTCCATGATATCAGCCATCTTTGCTCAATTTTCTTCCACAAATCAATTATCACATTAGTTGGCTTGAATTTCCAACTGATTTCATTGAATTTGAACAACCATGGGCCAAGATATGGTCGAATAATTGAGACGTGGTTGGCATACGGGATTGACTAGTGCAGCAGCCTCTTGGATTTTTTTATAAATTAATCCCATACAAATCTGACTTTGGGGTCTTCATAAATGTTGTATCTCTATGATTTGTACATACTTAGTAAACATTTCAGATACAAATACCTTGTATTTTTCGAGTTATGTCCAAAATACCAAACTTGGTCAAGTCTGGAAATTAAATTAGCACCCTTCAATCTTCATTTTATGATGAATTTTTTTATCCAAGAAAATATCATTCCAAACATTGATTTTTGGTTTCAATCTCTCTGAAAACATGTAAATGAATAGATTGTGAATTCATATCTTCAAGAATCATCCCAAAATCATGTCGAAAATGAAAGCTATGCTCGTTGATCTAAACTTGCACTAAAAAATGCTTCCAAATACAATTTTATGTTGATTTCTATTTTATTCTTAACATATTAATAATACTATAAATTCATTTTATTAATAATATTAATAAGGTAAAATAATAATATAAGCCTAAAATAATTATACATTTTTAACGTTCCTCACTTTCAAATCATAAATATTAATAAATAAGAATTAATCAAAAATCAAATTTACCCCATCAACTACATATATGGACTAATATTGTCATGAATGTAATGGAAGTAAGTTTCCATGATATATACTTGGGTTAATTAGCGAAAATTCAAAAAATAGTTCCATAAGTTATGGCCATTAGCATTTAAGTCGCTAAGTTTTGAAGTTTCCATCTTGATCCCATATGTTTGTGGCCTTTTTTATTTTGATCCCATAAGTTTTACTATAGCGCAATTTTAGTCCTATAAGTTCCTACTATATGCAATTTTTGTCCTCACGGGCCACTTTATATTTTTGTGATACCCAAAATGTCCTTATTTGTTCATATGACTTATTTGGCTAGATCTTGGCTCAAAAATATGCGCGAGGTGGGTTGGGCATGAGTATCACTTCCGCCTCGCAGTACCAGTCCCTCCTATTAATTTAATATATTTAATATATATTTTGCATATATAATATATATTATAATATAATTTTTATATTTTAATATTATATCTAGCATTTATAAATTGAAAATAACAACTTTTGTAATGAATATTTTTAAAATATATTAAAAATAAATAATTTTTTTTCTTTTTTTCTTTTTCCTATTTAAGTAAATTTAATTCGCGTCGAGGGTCATCGACCCCGCCCCGTACTAAGAATGGGGCAGGTCTAAGTCTTAAGATACCCGCCCTGCCCTGCCCCATTATCATTCCTAACCGAAAATACGTGGCCTAGCCCAACCCAAAAATTTAATTTGCGAATGAATATTGTCGGGTCGAGCCAAGTCCGGCCACGGGTCGATCCGGCGGACCAAATAGACTCAAATTGTTTTTAGCTTAGAAAATCGTAGCTCAATCCGGACCAAACCCTGGGGTGGTCGGGCCGACCAATGGGTCGGGCTAGATTTTTCCAGCTCTAATCTGAGATGTATTGTATCTAGTAGTGATTTCCCATAGCGTGTTGTACATTTCGTGTCTTTTAACTTATTTGTGCAATGAATCGAAAATGCCACTTCCAGAAAAATATGGGACTATAATTGCTTGCTTTTAAAAGTTATGGGACTAAAATGCTATTTTTTGCTATAAGTTTAAACAGTCAAGGACTAAACTTACAGGACTAAAATGCGAATTTAATGGCCATAACTTATGAGACTAAATATGCAATTTTCCGGTTAATTAAATAATATACATTTGATCAGGTTGAGTCTAAATAGAAAAAAACTCAACTATCTTTCAATGTATACTACTTTAACGACCTTATAATATTTATTTCTCCTATACAAATTGCATTGGTAGGGCGTATTTCTTAAACAAATACAAACCTTAAGGGATTATTTGTAATGTTGAAAGATTATGAGATTTATTTGCAATCAGGGCTAAACTAGCGTCAGTTTTATTAATACTACTCATTTGCAGGCATGGACAAATGAACGGCTGCATTCTCCCTTTTCACAGGGTGATGATGACCATAGATGAAGCTCGATACTCGATCGCATCATTTTCAACTCCCAAATCAGGGTACATAATATTAAGGCCCCAGGAGAGATGGTAGATGAAGATCACCCCTTACTCTTTAAGCCCTTTGATCATGTTAAGTTTCTTGTAGACAATCAATTAGTGTATTATCTAGCAACTCCTATCTCCTCCAATTCAAATCTCTGCAGATGGATGACTATGTGGGATAAAAATAGTATTTAATAAATTAAATATATAATTCATTTTATATATGTTTATTTCTCAATGGTCTCTTAGTAAATAAACTAGCCCAAAGGAGTCGAGTTTGGCCCATCGGCCGTTTCTCCTACAGTAGATTTGAGGCCCATCTTCTAGATATAAACAGATCCATCCTTTTATTTGTAAGAAAAAAATTAATTCATTATTCTCCTACTGTTTATTCTCTCATTCACCGTACTGACTTGAGCGTCAGAAGGTCCTCCCTAGGACAACCCCTGGGGCCCTATAATGTTTGCACATGTGTGCAGACAAGTTTCCCATTAAAGAATTTTCCAGCTCAAGGAGAAGAAGACGAGAATACTTCCTCCTCGGGAAGAGGAGGGACGTGAAGATTTCCCTCTCAGGAAGAGGATTTTGGTCAACCTCGTTGACTTGGAGTCATCAGCCCTAAAAAGTAGCATCATTTTGGCACCGTTTGTGAGAAGCAACCAAAGAACATGAAGATGCAAACTCGATCGCCAGCACTGAATGTTAAATCTCATGCTATAGGTCGAGGAACTGAAGACCAGCATAAAGGAAGACCATCAAGACGGAGAGAGGCCATCATGCTATAGGTCGCTCTACCAAGTGAAGAAATTGCCTAATGAGAGGAGACTCTCCAAATCCTTTTAGAAGAAGCTGCAAGAAGGCTTGAGACATCAAGCTGCAATCGGATCGTGAGCACTATCCGGACTCCGCCCGCCATTGAAGATTGGGATGGCATCGTGATGATTAAAGATGGGTACCCACCCAACTAGACCTTAATAGGACGGGTAGGGGTAACTCCTTTTGGGTTTGGGATGGATATGGGATCAAAAATTAATACCCATTAATAAACGGTTAGGATACTGATTTACCACCTAGGGTACCCACTACCCAAACCCGTTAACAACATAAATGCATAATGATGTGTATAGATTTGTATTATATCTTCCATCTAATCTTTAATAAGTAATCTTCACCTATCTCACTTGATAGGATATATTTCTTCTTGGAAGTCGAATATGGATTTTTATTTGTATTTATTCATTATTTTTGGTTTGCATGATAAATAATGATTGTGTGTACTGACTTGAAAATTTAACATGATAAATTATTACTATTTTTAAGAATTTAACATATTAGACATTTTCTTATATAATAACTAATTTTTGATAGAGTGACCACTTCAATAGTCGTTTCAATATTCATATAATTATATATTTTATATAAAACGAATGGGTTTTGTGCGGGTAAGTGCGTAGGTCCCAAGGGGTGATGTGTAAAGTTTAGAAGGGGGTTGAATAAACATTAGCAACTTTTCAATTTTAGTCCTTTTAAATAATTTCGAGTTAACTCAAGTCACTAAGTCCTTGGTGACAACTAGGTTGGCTTACACATCAAAGTTTCCCACTCAACATACTCGATCGAGTGTTGATAGCATAACTTATTGTTTTAAACTAACACTTAGAAATGCGATTGTCTTGGTTTTACTAGCGGGACACTTTTCACCCTTAGAGTTTTAAGTACGTTTTTTAACACTTGTTTTAGCATTGTTATTATCACAGATCGTAAGCAAGTTAATTTATCAGTAGATGTAAAAGTAATGCAAGAATTAAAGTGTCTTTGAAAAGTAAATGTAGGTCCCAAGGGGTGTAAGTGTAAGGTTTAGAAGGGGGTTGAATAAACCTTACCAAATTTTCGATTTAGTCCTTTTAAATCTACGAGTTGATACTACACAGTTTGTGTCCTTGATGGACAGATCAATTTAGTCACTCAAGAGAGTTAATCTCTCAATGCACTCAACCGAGCCGTTGATGGAATAACACAATTTGTTAGCTCTAAATTAACTCGATTTGTGGTTTTGTTTTTTTGGAAGACTTAACACCCTTAAGTTTGATTAAGTAAGAGTTTAGTGCTTGGTTTAGTACTTATAATTTATCAAGTGGATAGCAAATTTATCGTGAGATATAAGCGATTAAAATTGCAAGAATTAAAAAGTCTTTGAAATGTAAATGACACAATGAAATTTTTATAGAGGTTCAAGATGGGGTAATTCTTCTACTCCTCTCTTCTCCAACTCCGGAGGAATCCACTAGGTAATGATCGGTTTACAAAATGGTAACAGATCCGGATACAAGTCTTGATCACACACAGCCACCGACTTGATCCTTTGGGACTCGTCACCGAGACGCCTTGATCACTCACCAAGCCTCGTACAACTCGGCCTTCTTCACAGGCGAGTGCCTTGCTACTCTGACTCACTTGCTCAAGCTCTTTGGATTTGATCACGAAGCCCTCCAAAAGCTTAAGACTTGGCTCAATCTTGAACCTTCCTACAATCCTTCCCCGGAATGTAGACCCCTTGTTTTCAATATTTTCCTCTTCAACCGATTGAAGTTATCTTTCTTTCACGGTGAGTGTTGGATTGATGTTCTTCGTAATGTAGGCTTGAGGATTGAGAATGTTTCAGTTTTTCTAATATGCTTGTATATCTCACATGTGTCCTCTTCTCAAACAAACTCCTCGGCCTTTTATAGTGAACTTTCAAAAATTTGCCCGTTGAAGAGATAGGCTTATTTTTGAAAGTCACTTGCGATCGTTGGCTTGTCTTGTTGCGTTCTTGGAATTGCCATTTCCTCGTATGAATTGTTCTTTCACCTTTTCGAGTTCGACACGGTGTGGTGCTTCCCATTGGTTCATTCCTTTTGCACGCTTCGACTGAGCACTCCGAGAAAGGTGGTGTGGAGATATTACTTATTTAAGTAAATCTCTTGATTTCTGCAACGGTTCTTTACGATTATCTCGACTGACCGCATTTCCTTGCTTTCCTGGGTGACTTAGAGTCACTTCCAATCATGGATGGCTCTTTTGTCACTTCAACTTGAGACTTGGCTTTTCTTGAGTTGACTTGATCGATGCTCCACTCACCGCATCTCACCGCTTCTTCGAAGAGAGTTCCGTCTACTCTTCTTTGCCATATTCAGTTGTTTCACGGCGAGAGTCTTCCTTCCGTCTTGGTTTGTCTTCTTGCATGTTAGGGCGTAGGCCGACTTAACTCAGCTTGGCCAGCTCTAATTGTTACAATACATTTTACAACAAGAATTGGGGTGCCAACTTTCTATTCTAAGTTTTACATGGCATTCATCAAAATCTAAACAATAAAATTCCTAACAATTTCCCCCTTTTTGATGATGCCAAAACTTAAATCATTCAAAAATGCAAACAACAAAGATACATACAGATAGTGTATTGACATAGAATGTATGCGCAGAATCAATTCTTTTATTGATCATATCATTCTTGTTCCTTAACACAACTGTTTACAAGGTGTATCAGAGCACATAATTGTCTTCACAAAAAAAAAAAATAAAGAATTTATAGCTTTATTACAGAAGACTTACATTGTATGTATTTACATAATAAAATACACGAAGGGTTGGACAGCAACACTTCATCTCCTTTTGTCTCCTTCTTTCATCTTGTTCAAGATCTTCTTCTCTTCTTCTCTTTTTCTCGTCGTCAGCTGCCTTCTTTTTCTTTTCATATGCCTTCTGGCGACTTCATCTTTTCTTATTCTTTCTGTCTCTCCTCCCATAGCATTGAGTTTGTCTCTTGTTTTCTTCTTCTATTCTTTTTGCATACTCGGCGTTAGTTTTAGCCACTTTTAAATTTGCCACTTGGTCAAGCCCACCAAGAGATCCCTCCTTTCTTTCCCGGATCTACGTATTCAATATTCTTGGGCAGAGGCCTAGGTCCAAGCTTCTTCCTCCACTATCGCTTCCCTCTACCTCGGGCGCGATATCTTGTCTTGGGGTCTTCTTTTCTCGGTGAGTGACTAGCGAGTGACTAGCAGATGGCTGTCTCGCTGTCGGCCTTCTTCACATAACGTGAGACCCTTTTCCCAAGACAAGTCCCAAGCTTGAGCCATAGACATATTTGCAAAATATCCCCGATTCGAGCGTTTTAAATTCATCGACCGATCGTGGCTCTGTCCCGACATCCGAGATGGCATAGGTGTCTCCGTCTCACCGGAATGCCTCCGTGTTCTTTCAAGATGTTCATGACTCGGGCATCCATTCTTCCTTCCACTTCCTTCATCCCCTCGCTTCAATTGTTTTTCTCTTATCGGCCATGGATATAGCAGAGTGTTGGAGTGGCGAGTCACATGGAGTTTGCCGCTTATAATGTCACCGTGATAGGTCCTTGTTGAGGGGTTTGTGCAATCATCAAGGTCATATCTTTTGATCCTTCCCCCTCAGAGATTTTCCTTTCTTCTGTTTTAACATTTTCGGTGATTTTCCCCTTCGCTTCTTTCATTCCTTTTCAACTTGATCCCTTTGCGCTTTAGGTATTCCTCTTCCCCCTTTTTGGTATCATCAAAGGAGAGAGGAACCCTGAAAAGACTTGCAAGCGGAAGTCAAGTCTTCGATAGTTGAATTTTGTCCCCGAGTTTTTGCGAGTATGCGGCCAAATTCAGACCGAGTAGCGTTGGACTCTGTTTGAAATCGCTTCATCTCAGCCATGAGAAGGCTGAATTTTGTATTCATGGTCTCTTCCAAACGTTGTAGATCACTCTTGTTTTGCTCACGCAGCAGACTTGATTTTGGCAATGTGAGCTTCATGCATGTGCTCAATATGGTCTCTCGGCTTCGTTTTTGCATCGGCATTTTCACTCTCCACACCAGAAGATCTTATTGAACAATGTCCAGGAAGTATCTCACTTGTTCCACACGCATTGTTTCTTCTTTGTTGCCACCATTCCCGATTATCATTTGGATGTCTCTTAAATCGGTTGTAAGGTTGGCATCTCTCGTGGTTGTCCGATCGCATGTCCAAAGAGGCACGATGTCTCTCCATCCGTTCAACCTCGTAAATAGTGCCTTGAACACTTCTCGAACTTCGGTGATTCTTCTCATTGCGGTGATGGCCATACTGACAAAATCAAAGTCATAAGCGTTGGAACAATGGTGCCCGATTGAAAAACAGGAGGTGGTTTGTGATAGCGTGCTTGTTCGTTTCGACTCTTCGTGGAGTTCCGGTATCTCCAATGAAAAAGGAAAGATTCTACAAAGGATTCATCACCGCCAACCGGGATCTGTTCGATGATGAGCGGTGCGCGTGAAGTTCTTTTGGGAATCGATCCCGCTCCTTGAGGAGCTCGCGTGATGATCTCTTGTTCACCGGGTTTTGTTGTGAAGTGGTCCCGGTTTTGAACCTTTGCTCTTCCAAGCCTTCGTTGGTCTCGGTGATTTTTCCATTCGATCAGCAATCGGTCCTCGGCTTTATCGGCGGCGTCATCGGACGATGATGAGATTTCCATTGGTGGCTCATCATCAAAATTAAAAGTTTGACGAGTAGTCTTGGGATCGACTTGCTCGTGCTTGGAACATCCCGGTGAGTCTTTTGGATTTGTCACGGGGATGACTCGCCTTCTTCTTCGCCTTCCGATCCCGAGAAAGGTTACATCGGGATTATCCTGGGAATCATGAAGTGCGCTTATCTCCTTCTTAGATGGGTCGATGATAGTAGGAGGGATGTTCTCTACTTGACTTCTTTACCCCGGAAGTCTCAACCTCCCGTGGGCCTTCATTACCTCCGGCCAGTCTCTCTCTTGTGCGAGGCCTTGGTCCTCCCTTTCGACGGTGTCGGTTGTCTTAGGGTCTTCTACGGTGGCATCCATAGGAGTCTCAACCCCATGGATTGCACTTTCATCGCCTGCAGTGTTAACTCCCTGTGGCCATTCCATCGTGCCTCGACCGCATCGCGGCGTCATTAGCCTTCAGAGAAGCGATTGGCATCTCACCGAGACAGTCTCACCGAGCTTCGTTGATGGCAACTTGTTGTTCTTCTTGTGTTTGTATTTTCTCTTCTTCGCCTCTTTGATTCGTTGTGGAGTCATCTGCGGCGCAAAGATCCTCCGACCTTGCTTCGCAGTGGAGAGGATTTCCCCCTCGGTGGCGCACCACCGGTGAGTGACTTGGAATGGGGTCACTCGTCTCCAAACTCTCTACTGCTTCGATTGATTGTTCGGCCATCGTTGGGCGGTGGTAGCACACCTTCAATAGGGGTTGGCTGGGGTCCCCACTATCCCGTTTCATCGCCATCTCCTTATGCTTCTTCCGAGTGAGTGGGGAAGTAGTAAAAGCAACAACAATGGCGATTTCTTTGAACCACTCCCATTGGATCAATTTCGGTGTGTTCGGAGGACTCTCCTGGTCCCTCCATTAGTCTTTGCTCGTGAAGGATTCTTGATTCGTGCAATGCTTGCTGCATTTGCAACTCTTCGTGGCAGCGGCATTCTCCTCGTTCCTCATCACCGTCCGAGAAGACATCAAGGAGAGGATGTGTGTGTTACGTGGTGCGGAGATAGAGCGGATGCTTGCCTTCTCACATGCCTTGGCTTCTTCGGCTTGCTTTTTCTCTCTCCTTTTCCTTGTAGATCTGCAGGATGTCCGTGGCAGCTTGTCTTCATCCGAGGAGCACAAAGTTAGTTAATCCAGGAAATTTAGCAGATTCCTCTTCTTCTTCTATGAACTCGGCCGTTGGAACTGCATTTCCCTTGACTTGCTCAACTTCCATTTCCTCCACTCACTCAGACGATTTTGGATGTCCGGGTAAGGTGGAGATAGAATCATTACATCACTATCCGCTCTAGCGGAGTTCTTCTTGTGCTTCGTTGTGTGAGCTACGGTGTGTCTTCGGGTTGCCTCTCATTGACGCTTTGACGCTTCTTCAAGAGACTTGGGCTGTTTCATCAACTACATTTGGAGACTCTACTTTCCAAAGAGTCTCTCGGTATTTGTGCTAGCCGAGTAACCGACTGTTGGTTTCTCAAGTTCGGAGCGCTTGACTATTCTTCTTCGTCTCTGGTTTGTACTGAGGAATTTCTGGTTCGAGAGATGTTGTCCTCTCGAGTCTTGGGCGGCCGGGCCGTGTCTTGGTGTCTTTTTCGAGGAGCGGCCGTCTTGGCTTGTCGTTCTCCTCCTTTTGACGATCGGAGAAGGTATTTGTGAGTCCTTCTCGACACGCCGCAGGGGCAGAGACACGGCTTCTGGGGCAGGTGACTCTGCAGGCGGGCGAGGAGCATGTTTGGTTTTCTTTCCGCAGGGCAGATCTTCTCGTAGTGCAGGGGTAGCTTTCTTCTTGCTTGGAGAGGAAAATAACAGTATCTTGGTCACCGATTCCCCTCACTTGTGTCGGCTCTCTTGGCGTAAGCTCTCTCTTCGTGCGCTGCAGAGGTTTGCTCGAACATCCTCTTGTTAACATGGAATGCCTTCCCATGTCTAAGAGGGACTCCTTTCACCTCCAATAGCCGGCCAATCACTAGGCCATATCCTAGGGATCCTCCAAATGAACCATCTTCTTTGAAGGACTTGTTCCCACGTTCGCGAGTCCGATGTAGACAAACTCATTGGTTTATCTTCTTTTCTTCGATGATTGCAGCCATTACAATCGGCTTTGCCTTTGATAGTTGGTCAAAGTCGCCAAATTTGATGTCGATACATTTGGCAACTATGTCCAACAACTTGTGATAATCCTCCTTCAAGATCTCTTGTTTTGTGTGTATATTATTTTATCACCAAAGTCGGACTTGGCTATTTCTTTCCAGCATCGGCCTAAGTTTACATCCTTCTTTAATCTCGTGACGCTCCCTGGCGGTAGTAAACAATATTCAACCAAATCCTTGGCGGTTGATAGTCACCGCTTTTCCGTGAAGATGACTTGATTCCTTCATCGTGAATCTCGGCATTCACGAGAATTGTCGCGACCTCCTCCACATAGGTCATCGGATATTCTAACGTTAGAAACGGTTTTAGTCCGACGTTTCCAACTTCTCGGCGATTTTCTTCACCAAGGTGTCGTCGGACCCCGCTTCACCATTCCGTCAAAATCCACCGCCGAACCGGTGTGGATTTGCTTTCCTAACTTGGTAAAGTCATAAGTTGGTGCCATTTTCTGGATTATATCAAGGAAAAACTCGTAAAAATGATTTGAAGATCGATAGGGGAGAGTATTTTGCCTTTGCTTTTGAGAGAAAGAGATGAACGGTTTTAGAAGTGTGAGAGAGAAACGGATGAAAATGGTTTAAATATGCTTTATGAAAGGACGTGCGGGTGGTTTTTTTTTTTTTTGAATCGTGATCGAAATCAACGGCTTAGATTTCGCACGCCTATTGAGCATTTCATGTCTCGTATTTAATGCGGCAAAGATTTATATCCAATCATAAGCTTGGTGTGCGACTTTTTGTGCGTACACATCATCATTATCTTCCGACGTATTCTTAAAACATTCCCGCTTAGTCAAAGCGATTGCGTTTTTGTCACTTTGCTCATAAGTTATTCAACCTTATCTCTTAGCCGATTTAACTCTACTTCTCACAGTTCTCTTATGACTACCTATCACCGACTTCGGTGTAGTTGTCTTTCCGATCTGGTGATTTATTGAGTGATTTCTTTGTTGGACTCTTTTTCACCTCTTTCTGTTCCATTTCTTTTCTTTGATTCATCCGAGTGTCATTCACTCAATTAACCCCAACTCATGTTTGAGTTCTTCAAATCTTGACTCACATAATGGTTTTGTGAAGATGTCACTAGTTGTTTATCAGTTGAGATATATTCCAAGATAATGTCCTTCTTTTCAACATGATCTCTTATGAAGTGATATCGACATCAATATGTTTTGTCCTTGAGTGCAACACAGATTTTGAGTGATTGCAATGGCACTTGTGTTATCACACATGATTGGAATTTCTTTTTCTTCAACTTCATAGTCTCTCATTTCTTTGTCTCATCCATAGGACTTGGGCACAACTTGTTTTGCCCATGAAGCTATGTATTATGCTCATTTGTAGAGGTGGCTATTGAGTTTTTTCTTGCTAAACCAGGAAATCACTGTTTCTAGCATTTGACATGTGCCTGAAGTGCTCTTCCGTAACTCGCATCCAAAGATAGTGGAATCTGAATAGCCAATTAGCTTGAATCCACCTTCCTTGGATACCATAGGCCTACTTCTTGGCTTCCTTTCAAGTATCTCAATATTCTCTTAGCTACTCATTTGTCATGTGGCTTTCTTTTGGAGCGATTGAAATCTTGCACATACACCTACAAAGAAAGGTGATGTTTGCCGCATTTGTGAGATAGAAGCAATGATCCAATAAGTGCTCAGATCTTGTTTGATCTGTGCTTGCCATCCGCATCCATGTCCATTTTGATGTTGTGTTCATTGGTATTTTTCGAAGACTTCTCCTCCATACCAAACTTTTTCATTAAATCTCACGGTGTATTTTGTTTGACTTATGAAGGTTCCATCCTTCATTGTTTCACTTGGAGTCAAGGAAGAATGTCGCTCTCCCATCATGCTCATTTCAAATTTACTTTGCATGAGGTTTGAAAATTTTTCACATGACTCTTTGTTAGTGGATCCAAAAATAATGTCATCCACATATATTTGAACAAGCAAGATACTCTTCTTGTCTTGAATTCGAAAAGTGTTCTATCTACTTTTCCTTTTGTGAATCCATTTTGGTTAGGAATTGTGACAAGGTATCATACCATGCTCACGGGTGCCTGTTTCAATCCATACAAGGCTTTCTTGAGTTGGTATACCTTGTCTCCAAAGTCTTACGCTCAAATCCTGGAGGTTGTTCAACATACACTTCTTCTTCCAATAAACCATTTAGGAATGCACTTTTTACATCCATCGATATGCAATGAAATTCTTGTGAGTCGCATAGGCAAGAAACATCCTTATAGCTTCCAATCTTGCTAAAGGGCAAATGTTTCATCAAAATCTATCCCTTCTTCTTGGCAATATCCTTTGGCTACTAGTCTTGCTTTGTTTCTTACCACGTAACCTTCCTCGTTCATCTTGTTTCGAACACCCATTTGGTTCCAATAACATTTTGATGTATGGGTCTTTGCACTAATTCCCATACTTTATTTCTCTCAAACTGATTGACTCTTCTTGCATAGCTTGAATCAATGTGTGTCGTCCAATGCTTGTGACACATCTTTGGGCTCTATTTTGCGAGATGAAGCATGTGAACATGGCTTCTTGTTGAGTTCGGATCTTGTTTTGACACCTTCTCTTATATCTCCAATGACAAGTTCGTGGATGGTCTCTTAGCCATCTTACATCAGGTTGGAGTAAGTTAGTGGATTGATCGACTTGCGGCACTTGTGTTGGTGTGGTCGGCTCTCTCGTTATCACTTATTTGCAAATTTTCCATTGTTTTTGAGATTCGGCTATCTCATCTTCTTCTCAATTGATAATTCCAGCCTTCAAGCTTGAGATAGGGACTCTTCGTATGATTGGATGATTGACTTATCGGTGACTCTTCAATGTCTTCTCCATTTACATTTGGCTCATCGAATACTACATGAATGGATTCCTCTGTAACCATAGTTCTTTTGTTGAGTATTCGTAGGCTTTGCTTTCGGTGAGTATCCTAAGAAGATACCTTCATCGCCTTTAGCATCAAAAGCCTTTAGGTTGTCTTTGCCATTATTGTGGATGAAGCATTTACATCCAAATATTTCAAATATGCAACACTTGGTTTTCTTCGATCCGGATCTCATAGGGAGTCCTTGTTTTGTCTATTTATCATACATCCTGTTTTGGGTGTAGCAAGTGTCGTGTTGATTGCTTCACCCAAAATCTTTTTGGTAACTCTTAACCTAACATGGTCCTTGCCGCTTCTTTGAGGGTTCTGCTTTCTTCTTTCGCAACTCCATTCTCATTTGTGGAGTCCTTGTCTGCTGATAGTTCATGACCAATACCATTCTCAATACAATATGAGTTATTATTCCATTGACAAACTCGGTTCCTCTATCCGATCTTATTTTGATAATGGTTTGACTCTTCTCATTTTGAATCCTCTTCATCATTTGTGGTAGTTTTTGTAGAGTTTCTTTCTTCTTGCACATGAATATTGTCCATGTATATCTTGAGTAGTCATCTACTACCACCAAGGTGTATTTCTTTCCACTTATGTTTGTTTGGTTCCCTTTGGGCCAAATAGATCCATATGAATCAGATGCAATATTCTTGTTGAGGATGGGCATGTCTTTTCTTTGAATGACGACTTGATTTGTTTTCCCTTCCGACATGCATCACATATACTCTCCTTCAGTAATCGAGTCCTGAAGTCCTTCTACAAGATGACTTCTTGCCAGACTTGTTAAGTGTTTTGAAATTCAGTGACTCACTTTTTTGTGCCCACCCAACTTGATTGACTATACTCTTTGCTAGTAGACAAGTTTCGGGTGTTGCGATTGACCAATCCACTACATACATATTTTTCTGTCTACATCCTTGCAAAGACCACTTCATTTGATTCAATTTCTTTGATTTGGCATATACCCATGTTGAATCCAACATTGTAGCCCTTGTCACAGCCGATCGATACTCGATAAGTTGAAGTTGAGTCCTTCAACATATGCAACATCCGTGATTTCTAATCCATTCCTCTTGATGGATCCAATGCCTCTTATTTCACCAGGAGCTTCATTTCCCCCAAATATGACTTTTGCTCCTTTAACTTCCTTGAATTTTGATGATTTCTCTTATTTCTGTCATATGTCCGAACGACCACTATCCATGTACCAGGTTCCGCACTCAATTTTGTTTCTTGAACCTTCAATCAAGGAAATTAAGTTTTGGTACCCATACTTGTCCTGCAGGTCCCCGAGGGGTTAGAGTTGTAAGATGATCCAACCAACCTATAGCCAAATGTTTTGACTCTAAGGGGTTGCCATCTATCGGTGCCATAATCATAATCAATCCCTCGCAAATTGCTTGGGAATTCAGGTTCATACAATTGTCTCTTTTGTCATGTATGCTGCATATGTGTTTTAGCAATTGCCTTCCTTGGGTAATTGTGGTGTTTTTGAGTGTAGTGCCTAGGTGCATATGTGTCTTGATGAAAGCTCTTATACTTTTGGAATGGCCATCTTTGAGTTTAGGCCTTTGCCACTGGGCTTATATTCCATAAGTCTATCTTTGATAGTTCACATTATTCCAATCACTTGGCTTGGATATTTTCTACCATTCCCATCATATGTATTTCTTTTATGGATTTTTCGGGATTTTGGTAGCTCTCCGCTTCCTTTTTACAGAGTATTTTTGTTAGGAGTTTCTTTGAGGACTCGGTCAATCTCTTCTCGTTGTCCTTTCAAAGACACTCAATCGGTTTTCCTTTTCCTTTGTAACCAAGGCCGCTTTGCTTAGTATTGTGCTTTGGAGTGAATGTGTGTGCACCATTTAGAGTTTTGGATTTTTCGGACTCTTCATGACTTGAAGATCCTTTTTCCAAAATTACTCTTGAGGTTTGACATGGCACGAGAGGAATTAAATCCTAAGCTTTGTCTTGTCTCCACATTCTCTTTGACTCATGATAAGATCATCCAATGATTTAGATGCCTTAGTAAATGAGGCAATAACATTCTTGAGGTCGTTTCTCCTCTTTTCTATAGCAAAGAATTTTCGCTACTAATTTAGCATTTTCAAATTTTTAAACTTTCATTCTCAATGACTATTTGACTTAGAGTACTCGGCTCCTTAGTCACCTTTGAGTTTTGACTTTTGAGTAGGAAAATTTTGTTTTCCTCATTCAATAGTGTGTGTGAGGATTTAATGTGTTCAAAATCTTTCATCATTTTGCTTAATGAATCATAAAGATCAGTAGGTGATGAAGTGTGTGTGTCTGATCACTATCACTAGTGTACGAGTTTGTTGAGTTAGATTGTACCTCATCTTCTTGATCTTGTTCTTTGGCCATCAAGCGGATCGGGCTTCTTCTTGAGTCACTTGAGTAGTCGGCTTCACCGCTCTCTGAATCAATTATCTCTCGACTTGACTTTTGTTTAAGCAGTCTCTACACCATCATTGCCTTTTTCCTTTCTTGTCTTTCTTTCTCTGAAGATCTTTCTTTCTTTCTTCATCTCTGTACTTGTTGACTACAGGATATGAGCGATCAATGGCATAGTGACCTGGTTGTCTGATTCAACATAGATATTCAGCTTTTTGATCACTCTTTCTATTCTTGAGTTGTCGGCCCTTTGATACTCAACTTTTTGATGATCTGTTCTCTTGGTTGGCCTGTCTTCCTTGATTTGGAGGGAGATGAGTGTCTTCGGAAGATTCACCCTTTTCTCTCTTGTAGTTCTTGTTAAAGAACTTGTTAAATCTTTTAACCATCGGGCTATTTTTGGGTCAATTGCCTCTTTGACCTCGCCTCTCTTCCCATCTTTAACAATTAGAGCAAAGCTGTTTTGGGTACATTGTCTCTTCCTGGTCTTTTCTTCTCACTCAAACTCGTAGGCTTTGAGGTCCGAGAATAACTCATGATTGGATGTCTTTGATAGGTCCATGGAGTGTCTCGGTGCCATGACCTTCATTTCCCATTCACCTAGAAGACTTTTTAGGATCTTCATACACATTTCTTCGTGTGTATATTCCTTTCCAAGTGTAGAACTGACTCATTTGTGATTTACGTAAACCGAGCGTCTAGTTGATCCAGCATTTTCTCCCGAGATCATTTTGAAGTTCTCAAATTTCTGACAACCACCGATAATTTGTTTTCTTTGATTTGCTCACGAGCCTTCACAAATTAAGGTCACTTGTCCGCATTTCTTTAGCCGTTTTGCATGATTTGACTTTATTGAACATGGCTTTGTCCAAAGTTTTGTAAAGGATGTCTTGGCTACATTATCCAGGTTGTATCTTTTTCTGTCATCATTTGTCCACTCAGTTCTTGGTTTTTCAACCATGACCGGGTCTAGAGCAACATCTTCTTCTCCTTCACCGCAACTCTTCGTGACAAATTGTGTTTACCTTTAAGATTTGCAAGAGGCCCATCTTCTATCACTATCCACATCTCATCATGTAATTTGATAGATGAGCCTGCATACGAATTTTCCAATCATCAAATTCTTCAATAGTGAACATAGGGATGCGTGTCAAATTTGCTTCCATGATAATAACTTTTGATGATAAAGAAGAGTTTTGAAAGTTTAAGTACTAAAGCGAGACTTTGAAAAGTTTGGAGATCTAGTTCGATGACCGGTGCGGAGGGTTCAATGAACCAACCGCTCGATACCACTTGTAGGTCCCAAGGGTGTAAGTGTAAGGTTTAGAAGGGGGGTTGAATAAACCTTACCAAATTTTCGATTTAGTTCTTTTAAATCTCTGAGTTGATTCTACACACCGTGTCCTTGATGGACAAGTAGAATTAGTCACTCAAGAGAGTTAATCTCTCAACAGACTTAATTTGTTTGTTGATGGAGTAACTCATTTTGTTGGCTATAATTTAACTCAACGTGGTTTTATTTTCAGCGGAAGACTTAACACCCTTAAGTTTGATTAAGCAAAATTTTAGAGCTTGATTTAGTACTTATAAATTATCAAATGGATAGCAAATTTATCAACAGATATAAGCGAGTTAAAAGTGCAAGGAATTTAAATGTTGAAATGTAAATGACACAAAGAAAGTTTTTATAGAGGTTCGAAGATGGGGTAATTCTTCTACTCCTCTCTTCTCCAACTCCCGGAGGAATCCACTAAGTAATGATCAGTTTACAAAGTGGTAGCATCCAGATACAAGTCTTGATCACAATGGCCGACTTGATCCTTAGGGACTCGATCCGAGACGCCTTGATCACTCACCGGCTTCTCGTGACGACTCGGCTTTTCTTCACAGCGTTGCGCTTTGTTACTACAAATTTCGCTTGCTCAAGCTCTTTGGATTTGATCACGAAGCCCTCCAAAAGCTTAAGACTTGGTTCAACCTTGAACCTTTTTCTACGATTCTTCCCGGAATGTAGACCCCTTTGTTTTCAAAAGTTTCCTCTTCAACCGATTGAAGTTCTCTTTCCTTCACAGTGAGTGTTGGATTGATGTACTTCGTAATGTAGGCTTGAGGATTGAGAATGTTTCGAGTTTTTCTAATATGCTTGTATATCTCACGTGTGTGTCATCCTCGTATCTCAAACAAACTCCTCGGCCTTTTATAGTGAACTTTCAAAAATTTGCCTGTTGAAGAGATAGGCTTATTTTTGAAAGTCACTTTGCTGCGATCGTTGGCTTGCGTTCTTGGAATTGCCCGTTTCCTCGTATGAATTGTTCTTTCACCTTTTCGTAGTTCGACACGGTGTAGTGCTTCCCATTGGTTCATTCCTTTTGCACGCTTCGGGATCGAGCACTCCAAGAAAGGTGGTATGGAGATATTACTTGTTTAAGTAAATCTCTTGATTTTCGGCAACGGTTCTTTTACAATTATCTCGACTTGATCGCATTTCCTTGCTTTCCCAGGTGACTTAGAGTCGCCTTCCAATCATGGATGACTCTTTGTCACTTCAACTTGAGACTTGGCTTTTCTTGAGTTGACTTGGATCGATGCTCCACTCACCATCTCACCGCTTCTTGATAGAGTTCATGTCTACTCTTCTTTGCCATACTCAATTGTCTCGAAGAGCGAGTCTTCCTTCCAGTCTTGATTGTCTTCTTGCATGTTAGGGCGTGGCCGACTTAACTCGGCCTTGGCGACTCTATTCATTACAATGCATTTTACAACAAGAATTGGGGTGCCAACTTTCTATTCTAAGTTTTACATGGCATTCATCAAAATCTAAACAATAAAATTCCTAACAGCACACATCTACATCAATCTATCCTAGACAATCAATTGCTTCACATTAAAAACATAAATCAAAAAGTTAATTTTGGTGTAATTGGGCTAAGTTATTGACTAGCAAACACTCAATTTGTTAAAAACAAAAAAATTACCTCTTTTCGACAAACTAAAAATAAAAGCAAGCACACACAAACTAAGAATGTAATTGCATCAAACTCCAACTTTAAAGGTTCACATTGTCCTCAATGTGAAAGAAAGAGATGAATGAACACAAACAAAACACTCAAAAATCAACCACACTAGAAGAAAATAAAAGAGGTAGAAAAGAAAAATACGACCTTACTAGAAGAGTGAAATCGGTATTGAGCGACCATTGGGTTGTTTAGTACGGGATCTTCATCGGCATCTTCATACCTAATCAAGGATACACAACTCGAATACTGTGAAATCATCAAATTTAATTTATTTTTTTTTGAATTTTTTTTTAATAATAAAAACACGACATCAAATATAATTTTTTAATAATAAAAAGCACGGCCAGGGCGTGTTCGGTACGAATTTTTTCGATAAAAAAAAATTTTTTTTTGAATTTTTTTTTTTTGAATTTTTTTTTTATAATAAAAACACGGCCGTGCTTTTTAAGCACGGCAACGGCACCAAAAACTTGATGGCTCAAAATCTACTCTAGAAAACCATAGGCAAGTGCACCTATCGTTTTGTAGTATAGATTATTGAGTACCGAGTGTCATTCCCACGAGGATTGTAAGTACTAATAATTACCATCTTTTTGTTATTTAATCTAGCAATTTTCAGAGTTTTGTTTGTTTAATGAAAATGAAAAATAGAGAATTTTAAAATAATTGCAACTTACAAAAGATCAAATAAAAATAGATTGTAGAATTAAGAAATCAAGAGCTAGAAATGTGTTTGAATGTAAATCCCTCTAGAATGTTTTTGTGATTCAACAAGATAAAAATACAACCATAAGCCCTTAAGCAAAAACCAACCTCGTTTAATAAAATCTCATGTTATGTGGACCGTAGAAATTCGATTTAAGTTAAACCTCTATCGAGCGCGAATAACTTCTAGTCTCAAGTTGATTAACTGAAATATCTTTCTAGTTAAAACCCCAAGACAAAGATTATAACGATTTGTGAATTCCCATATTAGGTTTGACCCTAATCCGTAAGATTTATGTCGTCTATATCTAGGATTGCATGCAACTCTTTTCACTTATATAGGTTCTATTTCACCATGAATCTCGATTTCCGGGTGAAAAATAAACTTCAAATCAATATTGCGCATATACCAATTCGAATGAATAAAGCATAATATAAGTGAATCACACAAAACATGAAGATTTTATTAAAAACATACAAGCCTTAATCACAAATTCATTCTAGAGTTCATTACATTCAAACACTAGAAATTTAGCTACACATGGCTTTGACAAAAGAGTATACTACACAAGAAGATATGAATAAAATGAACATGGTGTACTTAGCTCTTATTCAAGACCAATACAAGACTTCCTCCTTGGTTGATTGCAATGATGTTGAGCTCCAAGCCTTCTCCTCTATTGCTCTTCAACTTCCAACTCTACCTCTCTTTTATCCTCTCAATGTATTTTGCTTTGAAACTTAGAATATACAATGAATATACAATGAATCTCTCTATCAATGAATACTACATGAATTATGAATATCCTTTCCAACTCAAACTCTTGGCTTTTATAGGCACCATCTTTGTGAAAGAACACATCAATAATGCTAACAAATGCTCCACTTCCATGGTTGTTGGTTGAATCATTGTGTGCACATTCATGGTTGAGTTGGTTGAATCATTGTGTCCACATGACAATTGAGGGAATAATAGAGCTTGGTGCATCAAAATGAGGTGTAAAAGTTGCTCAAAGGTTGTCAAAAAGCAAAATTGGAAAGTCTCCATAATTTCCGCCAAAGAAAAACCAGTCTGGACGAAAAGCACGCCCGTGCTTTCAAAGCACGGCCAGGCCGTGTTCGCGGATTTTCCCGAACATGGCCGTGCTTCAAAAGCACGGCCTGGCCGTGTTTGGTACGTCTTGGCCAAAAATTTTGCTCGGTTTTGGCTCCTCAAAAGCACGACCGTGCTTAAAAACACACCCGCCCGTGTTTGATCTGAAAAGGCCCGAAATGACGCTGCGTTTAGCTTGGGATTTTGAGTGTTTTTGCATCCGAAACCCCGGGTATGTTTTGACATGAAACCATGGCCCAAAATTCACCAAAAACAGCTCCAAATCATCAATCTACACCAATAAAAGCACCTCGGAGTAATGTGAACTATGTACAATCAAAAATTTATGAAACTAACAATAAAATAACTCAAATCATACTTAAATATACACATAAAACATGTATAAAAAGACCCTTATCAAACCACCTCCAACTTTGAACTTTGCTTGTCCTCAAGCAAAACATTAAATCAAAAAAAAAAATGATTCAATAAATTAAAACACACAAGGAATTTTTTTTTTTCAACACATTGAACACAAACAGTCAAGTTCTTAGCCTTCTCAACCCGAATTAACCATTCAGTAAAAACACAATTTTGCAAAGCGATCGACTGTCAAGAAAGACTGTAACATCAGCAGGCATTATTCAAACTTGAAATCATCACTCCACAAATATTGATAGTTATGAATAACTTCAATTCAATAATGTCATGAAAATACAAGAATTCAATGGATCATTGTAGTTAGCATACTAGTCATATAACCAAGCTTTTTGAACTTTTATTGGAATGAGAATTCAAGGAATATACATTCTCCCTTTTGATTTTTTTTTTTTGTAGGTCCTTTCGAGGCATTCTTCCACTAGGTTTATATTTTGAATTTTTGTTCAAACACTCCTAGGGTGGTTTCCCATACTCATATTTGTGTCGCCGTTTTACGTAAAAAAAGACAAACATGGGGCTCATGAATGCTCCTAGTTACTAGCAACAACAAATAGAGGAGTATAACCTCGATTGGATTCCCCTTTTTTTTTTCTTCTTCTTCTTTTTTTTTCATTTGTTTTTTTTTTCACAAGCTTGGTATAACAACTAGTTAACCACCACTAAATCATGAATTCTCAAACGTTCATAACTTAAGCTTTGTCGTAAATGCCTTAACAAATCAAGTATTATGGAGTTGGAAATCTCGTCAAAATTTAGCACACATCTACATCAATCTATCCTAGACAATCAATTGCTTCACATTTTATGGCTTGTTTTATCCAAAGTTTTAAAACGTTCTTATTTTTTTGGGATAACAAGTCCGGTATATATTTTTATCTAAATACGGTTATTCGTATTTGAACTAAACATATTGAGATTCGATATATATTTCTAAGGGATTGCATTTCTTAAACAAAAAAATTGAGATGCGTTTAATTCTGTCTCAAGGATAACTCGCGGACATTTATTTTTTTAATCGTTAACCGCCGAGTATTTTACCTCATTTTGAGCTTGATTAGATATAATGTATATTGAATGAGGTCTATGTGTGCATTTCGTTCGGTTTTAAAACTTAGAGGTGAAAAATCGGATTTTTGTGTTAATAATTCGGACAGAACCACAAAAAGAGCTCCAGGGACCAGTTTGAGGGAGGGGGACCGGTCGATCTACACCTGGACCAGTCGACCCCACCCCTTGGACCGGTCGCCCAGAGCAATTTCAGTGTTTAAATGAGTTATGTCCAATACTTAGTCATCTTGTGTTCTATTTCTTTAAATTTGCACCCCTTTGCAAATTTCACACACAATTCACTCAAAATGATTTCTTTCTTGTATACTATTGGTATATCATCCATGATACCCGACATCTCCGATTACTTGGTAAGAATTCTTCTTCTTTATCTCAATTGGGTTGAACCCTTGAAAATGTACTTCATCGTTAATATCTTGTTGGAATTCTTATATATTTGTGTTGGACATGATGATTGATGTTGGATGATATTTGTAAAATTGAATTTGGTGATGAAAAATTTGGCTTGGTTATTTTTACAAGGGCTATATACATCTTCTTTATTATTTGATGCCCGCCAAGTGTTCGATAAAATGTTTCAATGAAAAATTCATCACCTACATGATTCTCTCGATTTCTAAAGTCTTATATATTTATAGAGATCATGTTTTGTAAATCAAATGAGCTTTTACAAGTCATATGATCAACTCTTCCCTTAGCTTTTGGAATTTTAAGTTTAATGATTAATAGTTCGATAAATCGGTTAAATTGCGCACTTTGATATGGATATATGATGTTTTTATCGTGCTAACATTCTTTTTGATGATTCCAAAGGGGGAGAAACATGATATAAGCTCTTTAGCTCAAAGAAGCTAAAACACAGAAGAAGCTATAAGCTATGGCTATTAAAAGCCAAAAGTCGTAGATCATACTTAGTCCATTTGTTGTATTGTGGACTCACTTACATGTCTAATGATGTTTTGTTGACAGGGGAAGCTTATAACCTCTTGATACTTAGGCTCAATATGTAAAAGCTGAGCTTTTTGCTTTTGATATGTAAAAGTTGAGCCTTTTGCTTTTGATTAATTGCTTCTATATTACTCTTGTTGTGCATGCGTTGATAGGGGGAGCTTTTGCAAAATGTTTTTGAAAATCTCTACTCCCATCCTTGTGATTATTATGCATGGAATGTTGTCGCTCTCAACGGATAGTTCATTTTTAACCGGAAATTTGTTTTGTTTTCAAAATCGACCACTTTAAATTGTTTTGGTTTGTAATCATCAAAAAGGGGGAGTTTGTTAGATAAATGTTTTTATCATGCTTTTGATGATTTTGTTTTTACACCAAAACAATATTTTTAAATGTTGTCCAAATACTCCTAAATGATTTAAAATATTTTTACTAATTTTTGGAGTATTTCTTCAAGTTTATTTTCGACAAAAAATTGGACAACACTTTTGATGATTTTGTGTTAATGTGTTTTTACACCAAAACAATGTTTCTAAATGTTTTCCAAATACTCCCGATAGATTTAAAATGTTTTTACTAATTTTTCGGAGTATTTCTTGGAGTTTATTTTCGATAAAAATTGGGCAACACTTATGTCTCGTGTTCAACCGGTCGCCCTATAGGGCAACCCGTGTCTGAAGATGATTTGCAAAATAGAAACGAGATATTTGATTTTTTCCTAGAGGTCGACAGGTAGCAGTAGTTGTCATCCGGTACCTGAAAGAAGAAAGAACAGAACAGAGAATTTGTTCTCTTGAAAAACCTCTAGGGGGACCGGTCCCTATGGGGGGCGACCGGTCGGACCATAGGTCGATCGGTCCAACCCCCTGGACCGGTCCTTATGTGTGTTTTGTTATATTAAAGTTCTTTTCTGTATTAGAGCGCGACCGTTCGCCCTATATGTTTATCAGCAAATTCTAACCGTTGAGTTTGCAGACAACTTTTCCTTAAATTGTGGGGTTGATTTCTAACAGCTGTATTCTTGATTTTAATTTTAGTTTTCTATAGATTTTCAATCCCCAAGAGGAGCCTATCCATGATCAATCATCTCCTATAAATAGATGAAGAATTGAAGCAACACAATAAGAGAGAATACTACAACACAACAAGATACATTCAAGCAAACACTTTTGTTCTTCTATTTCAATATTCTTGTTGTAATAACCTTAGGTCTTACACTTTCACATCTTGAGGTCTAGGATTTTCATTCTTGATTACACTTGCGCTCAAAATTGTATTATTCATTATCGAGTTGTAATCTTGAATTTTTGGGTTCATCATTCAACACAAGATATCCTTGTGAGTGTTCTTGTGGTAAGAACACACTTGGGTGATCTAGGTGTTAGGTGCAAGAAGATTGTGGTAATCTTCTTATTGAAGAGTTTGGTGCTATTTGAGGTGTTGAAGAATTTGGTGTTCTTCAAGGTGGAAGATTGTGGTAATCTTCACAAGGTGCCGTAGAAGATTGTGGTAATCTTTAAGGGAGATTGTGGTAATCTCCAAAGAGGTGTTGTAAGGTGATGTTGTATTAATTGTGGTAATTAATAAAATCTTTTTTTCTTTTGAAATCCATCCCGGAGATACTGGGGTGGTAGAGGATTAGGCCCTAGGTGGGTTGAACCTCTATAAACCAACGCGTGTTGTTTACTTCCCGCACTTTCATTCTTGTCTTTGGCTTATTACATTCGAAAAAGAGGGCATAATCGCGAAAATGAGCATAATCTATTCACCCCTTCTAGATTATCGTAGCCACTTGGACTTACAAAACGGTGGGTCAATAAAACCCTGTTTGTATCCCCCAAGTTCAATCTCTTGGTTGCTCCTTTCTTTTATTTTATCTCCAATCCAAGCCAATACACTGGGACGCATCCTTGGAATACTCATTCTCAAACATACCACTCTATCAACATAAAGTGCCTATGAAGTAACATAAATTAAGTTAAAAACAAACTTACTACATACAAATGAAAAAAATAGTATGCAATTTTAAAGGGAAAATATTACCATAAAAAACAACAATGGGCCGTTGAATTCTGAATTAGTATCTGGCGACCAACCAACTCTTCTTTCAACCAAAGTCTTCAAAGTGTGATTGCACCACCCTAAATTACTAACATTCCTAACATCTACCAGACTTTTCAGAATAAGTGGATTCACATATCCACATTGCAAGTTCCCAATTACAAGACAGTGAACCAACAACAAGAAATACCTCCTAAACTAGTCACCCACATCCACACAACTCAAATTTTACTAGCCACCTGCGTAGCTGTAATTTTGCAATCTGTCCTCTCAAACAAACCCGGCCATTCGTCATATAAATCACAACTCTCCGACTGTTTCTTCTTCTCAATGATATCATGACCATTAGGGAACCCCAACACCCTCTCAACATCAGCCGCATCAATATGAATATGTCTAACACTATCCAATATCAACTCACAACTGACTGGATTAAAATTTTCCACTAACCAGAAAGCTGAGATGGGAAATCAACAATAGATAGTGATAGCATACTTCCAAATCCCATTTCCACAATTGCATCCCTCTGTGGATCAGTAAGTGACTTCAATGCTTTGACTGGTACCCTGGGGTTCAACCTACTAGATAATGTTGGATATGAACTCTTATGTGGAACCCCTCTAGCCCCACTGGACCCTTTCACCCTCTTCCCCCTCCCAAAATCGCCCCCACCCTCAGCCTGCATTTCGCCTTTAGTTTTGGCCATTTAATTAATCAGACTTGTAAAACCAAACTTGCAAAATATAGAACCAAGTCTTATATACAATAATATAATATGCAAAATATGTACACTAAGTATACAATGAAACATAATTAAGTATATATTATTACATAACTAATTATGCATATATATTTGGACAGGACTAAAATAGATGTAAATTAGACTATCAATAACAAAAACCACAAATGACTATTATATGCAAAAACTATACTCTAAGTATGCAAAATGTATACTCTAAATATACTTCATCAAACAATATAATATGCAAAGTATACAATAAAATATAAATAAGTATGCATACATATTTGGACAGAACTAAAAGAGATGTGAATTACACTATCAACGCCAGAAACCTGCAACTGTCTTTTATATGCGAAAACTATAGTCTACGTATGCAAAATTTATACTCTAGATATACATCATCAAACAAATATACATCTTCATATACAATATGCCCTAAAATATAACAATCATTTCGCATTATATGCAAAATATCAACCCTAAATATACATAATATATACTCTAAAAATGCATAATCATATGTGCCCTGAAAAAACTAAACTTACGAAATCTATCATCGCATAAACCTACACCAAAAATCCCAAAAATACAAAGGTACAGAAAACATATATAAAAATATCATTCGAAATTGGGGATAAATGCAAAAAAAAATGAGAAATCGAAAGAATAAGAAATATGAAAAATATGGAAATGTAAAATAATGAAAAACGACATATGAACAAAGTTAAACACGTATAACCAAAAATCGCAAGATGTAGAGAAAAACACCAAAGCCAAGCAATCTCAACGAAAAAACACCAAAGCCAATAACATGAACAAAAAATGAAAAAAATACCTTAAATCAACTGAGAAATTCACCAAGAAGAACACAGTCCAAACCCTAGAGAAGTAGAAGAAGCTTTTGCAAGTTGCAAAGAAGAGAGAAAGAGACGTGAGTTTGATTGAGAAGAAACTGAAAGGGTGTCTGTCACAATTTTGAAAAATAACTGACCCAAAAATCGCGGGAGGTAGATATGGTAGGATTTTTATTACCAAATCATTAATAATAAAATTACAATCTTATCCCTGGCATATTGGACGAGAATACCAGAATGCCCTTAAAACATGCGCCACTTATTAAAAATTGTCTAGTAATCTGAACCATTAATTATTAAATCCAATGGTCACGATGTGTCGTTACGATCTTACATAAATGGCTTGGTCTCATTTGAATCAATCTCTCTCTCTCTATATATATATATATACACACCGTAGACTGCAACATGGAGTTCTTGAGTTTGGTGCCAAATCACCCACTATAGCATCTTATATAGGACAAGTGGACATCACCACATAAGTTGAAAGGACTTGAAATTGACACCAATTCTACTCCGAAGAAAACACGACGAGTCTATAAGAAAATCCATGAATGATCTAGTGTGACTCTCAGCCTTCACACTTTTCACCAGCATATCATCTACATATAATACCTCCATATTCCTCCCTAACTGGCTCTGAAACATCTTATCTACTAGTCTTTGATAGGTAGCCCCCGTATTTTTCAAACTAAAAGGCATGACCACATAGCAAAAAGTACCAAAAGAAATAATGAAACTTACCCGCTTCTGGTCCTTCTCCGCCAGTCTGATCTGGTTTTACCCCTGAGAAGCATCCCTCATACCGAACAACTCACACCCTGAAGTGGAGTCAACAAGTTGATCTATCTGCAGCAATGGGTAGTAATCCTTTGGGCATGCCTTATTCAAATATCGAAAATCCATGCACATGCTCCAATCATCCTGAGTTTTTGGCACCAACATTGCATTGGACAACCATTCTGGAATTGTATCTCGCGAATATGCCCAGCATCCAGCAACTTCTATACCTCCGCGCGTTGCATCATTCTTAGGAGCAAAATTCCTATTCTTCTGCTTCACAGGTCTATATGAAGGGTTTATATTCAACCTGTGCCTGCTAGGATCGATACCAACCAATTCCTTTGTTGACCACGCAAACACATCCACATTCCCCCTCAGAAACTCAATCAACTCCTCCTTCAGGTCTTCCCTGAGACGACTTCCAATCTTGGTGACCCTACTAGGGTCGTCTGGGACCAACTCTATGGTCAGCAACTCCTCATTTGGCATCACATGCTCCACTGGGTTTTCATCTAACTTGATAAGTTTCTTCTTGCCCTTGTCATCATCATGAGCTCCTCATCTCTCAGCCATCTAGAGACTTTCCACGTACAACTTCCTCGCCATGTACTGATCTCCCTCCACTTCTCCAACCTCATCATCCACTGGGAATTTGATCTTCAAATGGTACTGTAGTACCCGATATATTAATTTATTTATTTTTATTTATTTATTTATTTATTTTTCTTTCTGTTATTAATTACTTTACCATTTTCCTGATAATAATAATAAAGATATTTTATATATATTAACAAATCTTTTTTTTATATTTAAAAAAAATACAAAAAGGGAGAAACTAGATGGATAAGCATAAATCCCCAAAATCTCTGATTTTCTTAAACCCACTACTAGTAATATCCTACTCTCATACTCCCTATATCACACGTTCCTTTAGTTATTAGAAGGGGAGGAAACAAAACTGACTACCTTGTTTCTTATTCACCCGTACACAACTGAGAAAGGAAAAACTTTCAAATTTTCATCCGAAGAAAGCACCTTTCCACATCCCGATCCAAACACAGTTTTTGGTGACGAAGATTAGACGTCTAGGCTTTCTAACTTCAAGCTTCGTATGATATCAACAGGTTTTAAGGTAGGGATTTTCTTTACACTTTTTAAGTGCAAAGTTGAATTGTTTTCATTAAATATGTCATGTATAATTTTATGAATTCTTTGTTTGATAATGTGATTAAAATTATTGAACTTGATGTGCATATTATACGTGAAGAATCTGTATTTATTTATGTGTGGCTTCGGCCAATGGCAAAGTAGGCTTGACCAAATGGCAAAGTATGACTTCGGTCAAATGGCAAAGTAGGCTTCAGCTAAATGGCAAAGTAGGCTTCGACCAATGGCAAAGTATGACTTCGGTCAAATGGCAAAGTAGGCTTTGGCCAATGGCAAAGTATGGCTTCGGCCAATGGCAAAGTAGGCTTCGACCAATGGCAAAATATGGCTTCGGCCAAATGGCAAAGTATATGTGATGGCAATGTATATGTGCTTGAATCTGTTAAATTATGCTAGTCTATATTCAATTTAAACAATTAGGATCCCTACTGAGTATGCGTTACTCATCCCCCTATTACTAATTTTTTTAGATTATCCGGATGGGTGCGGAGCCGATGAAGGGAAAACCAATGATTTTTTTCTATTTATTAGTATTCGCATCTTAGAGAGAAAACTAGTTTACGTTATCATTATTTCCTATTAGTGACTTTAGTTATTCAAATTTTTATGACACAATGAATGTTGCATTTTTATTCTTCAATGCTATGAATTTTCAGATTTTTCGTTTATATTAAACCCATTTCAATTTATGTTTTCCGCTGCAGTAGATATATTAAAAAAAAAAGATACAATAGAATGTAGGTTTTATATTTTAGTAACGCTAAAAAATCACATTTCAAAAACTAGAGCGTTACAGTGTGGTATCAGAGCAGGTCTACCTTCCTGTAGACTTGCAATATTTAAAAAATAAAAAAAATGGCTATCCCTTCACCGAGCTGCATCCAAACAGGTAATATTTACTTATCGTTTCAATATGTGAAATCTTGATAACGTACAATGTGCTATGAGTTGCTTGAAAAATGTGATTATTATTATTATTATTATTATTATTATTATTATTATTATTATTATTATTATTATTGTTGTTGTTGTTGTTGTTTTTTTAAACATTACCTACGTGATAAAGGTATTTTCATGCTTCACAAATATTTACCTGCTTAACATATTAGAAATATCTCTTATAAGTGGTGATTCATGATAAGCTATACGAAAAAATGAACTGCATAATTTTCTAAATGATGTATGAACTTATATGGTAGCGCGAAATGCTCCAGGATGGTGCGTAAGATAAAAACTGCTAGGAAGAGAATGGGAGATCGAATTTTTCATTGGAGGGTATATAGGTTTTTAAACTATGAAAAAAAGTTAGGGGCCATAGTAGAGGAACATATTGAAACAATGAGAGAAATGTGGTTGGAGATACAACATCTTGAAGAAATAATCACTCGGGATGAATCAAATGACAAGTTAATCAGTACCTTCCCAGAGAATGGAGTGACCTTGCAAGGAATGTACGCGATGATATGACGGACTATAGTTTTGTACCGCCCAATACCACCTTGGATCCCGAGAGATTTATAGTTGAACTACTTAGGCATGGGCCATCTGTCATGCCTAATGTAATATATCTTGATTCAGGTGACGATTTGTTGGCAGAATTCGAGGAAGACCCAGATGGATTATTCTCATCTGAGGGATCTAGTTAGATGATCAGTTCTTCTAGCCTTAGCTATTAATTTTGTTTAAATTTTTATTTTTATTTTCTTTCTTTATTTTAGTATGAGTTATTTCATTTTTCCTAGATTGGTAGAATTCAGTATGTTCTTTTATTTATTTTTGCATTGTATCCTCTTGAAGGAGATTTCTATTGAAATAGTGGAACTATATTTTTATTAAATTACCTTGGCCTTGTGGTGTTTATGTGTTGGATAGATATTAAACTTACTCCTCTTACGGGTTAAAAACTAAACATTTCATTGTATTATAGATCATGGCTCCACGAAGGGATGGATCAAATGTGTCGCTTAATTCAAGCCAAGGCCAAGAGGACGCCGGCAATGATTTGCTGAATAATCTCATTACCTTATTACGAGGGTTACCCCAATAGAACGTTGTACCACCTGCACCAGGCCACCTAGCTGGTGGAAATGAGGAGGCACACATCTTGGAACAATTTCGGAGGTTCAGACCACAAACCTTTAATGGACGCGGCGAACCATTTGCAGTTGAGGAATGGCTACAAGCAATGGAAAAAATATTTGCTTGTATCCCTAGCACTGATGCACAATGAATCTCGTGTGCCACCTTCCAGTTCACCGATGATGCAGACCACTGGTGGGAGGCTTTCTCCCGCTCAAGGACAGAGGGACAACTTCGTGACATGACATGGACTAACTTTAAACATGAGGTCATGCAACAGTACTTTCTATAGTCATATAGAGATTGAAAGGAGACAGAATTCCTAGAATTGAAGCAGGGTAACATGACCGTCATCGAGTATAAACGAAAATTCAACCAATTGGCAAGGTTTGCCACCCACTTGGTAGACACGGATGAGAAGAGAGCAAGGAGGTTCCGGAGGGGTCTCTGCCCAGAGATAGGTTGTGTGCTAGCTGGTTTGGGAACGACGACTTATGCTGAATTGCTTTCACGATCTCAGGAAGTGGCTTCGTGCTTGAAGTTGGATTATCATGTCCAGAAGACAGACAATGTTCCAGGAAAGAGGAAATGGAAAGGTCCGAGTCAGGGAGTAGTGCCTGGTAGCCAGAGTAAACAATAGGTCAAGACCGGAGCAAATGCAATTCCAGTTGGACAGAAGGTGAAGCCAACCTGTCCAACCTGTGGGAGGAATCATTATGGGGAATGCTTAATGGGACAAGGAAAATGCTTTCGTTGCCACCAACCTGGCCATCACGCAGATTATTGCACCACGTTTCCAGACAAGAATGGAAAGACACCAACGGGTCAGGCACGTGTTTTTTCCATGACACAACAGGAAGCCTAAGAGAACCCAGGAACACTGACAGGTATGATACATGTTTCTAATATACCTGCTTTAGTGTTATTTGATACTGGTGCTACACATTCTTTCATATCAGCTGATTTTCATACTAAAATGTGTCTTGAGAGTTGCACTATTAGTTATACACTAGAAATAAGTCTTCCTTTGGGAAAAACAATAAGTATTGATCTAGTGACTAACAATGTGGCGTTGGATTTTGATGGGAAGAATCTAGAATTGGATCTACATGTGATTAGAATGAGGGATTTTGATATCATACTAGGAATGGACTGGTTGAATAGGTATAAGGCCAACATTAAATGTCAGGAAACAGAAATAATTCCGAACCATCAAAGGGAGACAAATTTATATTTTTCTGAGCAATAGTAAGTGGGATGCCTCAAATTATATCGGCAATGAAGACGGTTAAAATGCTGAAGAAAGGAAAATGTCAGGGATTTCTGGTTAATGTGATGGCCACTCAGGTTGCTGAGAAAACAATCATGGAAGTTCCATTTGTACGAGAGTATGCTGATGTATTCCCAGAAGATTTGTCTGGAATACCTCCAAATCGGCAAGTGGAGTTTACGATTGATCTTATTCTGGGAGCCACTCCTGTATCAAAAGTACCATACAGAATGGCCCCCAAGGAACTTCAAGAGTTAAAGGTTCATCTACAAGAACTCTTGGATATCGGTTTCATACGACCCAGTGTGTCGCCTTGGGGAGCACCTGTCCTTTTTGTGAAGAAAAAAAATGGGAGCATGAGGATGTGCATTGACTAAACAGAGTTGAATAAACTTACTATCAAGAACAAGTATCCCTTACCGAGAATTGAGGATCTTTTTGATCAACTGAATGGGGCAAGAGTCTTTTCTAAGATTGATCTGAGGTCTGGGTACCATCAGCTGAAGGTAAAAGAAGGAGATATACCCAAGACAGCTTTTAGGACATGATATGGACACTATGAGTTCACAGTGATGTCTTTTGGGCTTAGTAATGCTCCAACAATATTTATGGATTTGATGAATCGAGGTTTTCACCCATACTTGGATAAATTCGTGATTGTGTTCATAGATGATATTTTGGTGTACTCAAAAGACGGAGAGCAACTCGAGAAACACCTCAGCATAGTGTTAGAGACTCTCCGCAACGAGAAGTTATTCGCCAAATTCAAGAAGTGTGAGTTTTGGCTGGATCGAGTGGTTTTTCTTGGCCACATAGTCACAACAAAGGGTATCGAAGTCGACCCTACGAAAGTTGAAGCCGTTGAGAAATGGTCGGCTCCTACAAATGCAAATGAGGTGCGTAGTTTCTTGGGTCTTGCTGGATATTACAGGAGATTCATCGAGGGATTTTCGAAAATAGCAGGCCCGATGACCCAACTTATAAGGAAAGGTGAAAAGTTCATGTGGACAGAGAAGTGCGAACAGAGTTTCCAAGAACTAAAATAGCGTCTGGTTTTGGCACTAATTCTAATAATCCCGAACACTTCAGAAAGCTTTATAATCTACAACGACGCATCGAAACAAGGATTGGGGTGCGTTTTGATGCAAAATGGCAAAGTGGTTGCTTATGCTTCAAGGCAGTTGAAATGCCATGAACTCAATTACCCTACACACGATTTAGAGTTGGCAGCAGTCGTACATGCTCTAAAGATATGGTGTCACTATCGATATGGGGGAAAGTGTGAAATTTATACTGATCACAAGAGTCTGAAGTATTTTTTCACACAAAAAGAGTTGAACATGAGACAGAGAAGATGGTTGGAACTCTTAAAAGACTACAATTGTACAATCCATTACCACCCTGGTAAAGCAAATGTAGTAGCGGATGCACTTAGCTGTATGCCTAGAGGGACAGTTGCAAGCTTACTCACGACACAAGAAAACCTCATTGAGGAATTTGCCAAAATGAGAATTGAGATTGTGACTCCACCTGCTAAAACTGAGGCGGTACTAGCGACTTTGGTCATACAACCAACGCTACGTAGTAACATCAAAAAGCATAAACAAACAACAAGTTTCTATGCAAAATGAAGAAGAAGGTGTCGGTGGGAGAAATTAAAGGGTTCGCCATAGCTGATGATGGTACGCTGGTATATGAGGGAAGACTGTGCGTGCCTAAAGATGGAGAAATAAGAAAGCGGATTTTAGAAGAGGCACATTGCACACCTTATACCGCATACCCATGAGGGACTAAAATGTATCGTGATCTCAATGATATTTTCTGGTGGAGAAACATGAAAATAAGCATTGGAGAATTCATAGAAAAGTGTTTGACATGTCAGAAAGTAAAAGCCGAACACCAACGACCTTCTGGTTTACTTAAACCACTTCAAATTCCCGAATGGAGATGGGAACATGTGAATATGGACTTCGTAGTGGGGCTTCCAAGGTCAAGACGAGGAAACCAAGCAATATGGGTCGTGGTGGATCGTTTGACTAAATCAACACATTTTCTACCGATCAAGATGGCATACAGCATGGACAGATGGCTCAACTTTATATCCGAGAAATCGTAAGATTACATGGTTTACCTGAATCTATAGTCTCAGACAGGGATCCGAGATTCACATTGAAATTTTGGGGTAGTCTACAAGAAGCAATGGGGACGAAACTCAAATTCAGTACAACTTTCCACCCCCAAACGGATGGGCAGTCTGAAAGAACGATCCAGATTCTAGAAGACTTACTGAGAGCATGTGTTTTGGATTTCAACGACAATTGGGAAAAGTACTTGCCACTGGTGGAATTTTCTTATAATAATAGTTATCAAGCAACTATCGGGATGGCTCCGTATGAAGCTTTATATGGTAGAAAATGCAGATCTCCTATATATTGGGATGAAGTCGGTAAAAATAAGGTTTTGGGTCCGGAACTAGTGGAGCAAACAGTCGAGATTATCGAAAAAGTCAGAAATTGTATAAAAATAGCTCAAGATCGACAAAAATCTTATGCTGATCAGAGAATGAATGATTTGCAATTTGAAGTAGCGAGATAAAGTTTTTCTAAAAATTGCGCCAACTAAAGGAGTTGTGAGATTTGGCAAAAGGGGGAAACTCGCTCCGAGATTCGTTGGACCATTCGAGATATTAAAACGAGTGGGAGACATAGCATATCGGCTGGCGCTACCGCTAGAGCTAACAGTTGTACACAATGTATTTCACGTATCCATGTTGAGGAAGTAAATCCACGACCCGAATCACATAATCTTGTCATGAAGTACTTGAGGTTAACCGAGACATGACTTATGAAGAAAAGCCAATAGTTGTTCTTGATAAAAAAAAAAAGGTGCACAAGTTGAGGAATAGATATTTCACCTTAATTAAAGTCCAATGGAGTAGACACGACCAAGAAGAAGCAACTTGGGAACGGGAAGCAGAAGTTTGGGACAAGTATCCAGAGTTATTCGAGCAACGAGGTAAGCCAAATTTCGAGGATGAAATTATTTGTAAGAGGGGGAGGATGTAGTACCCGATATATTAATTTATTTATTTTTATTTTTTTCTTTCCGTTATTAATTACTTTACCATTTTCGTGATAATAATAATAAAGATATTTTATATATATTAACTAATCTTTTTTTATATTTAAAAAAAAAGAATACAAAAAGGGAAAAACTAGATGGATAGGCATAAATCCCCAAAATCTCTGATTTTCTTAAACCCACTACTAGTAACCTCATCCTCTCCTACTCCCTATATCACACGTTCCTTTAGTTATTAGAAGGGGAGGAAAAAAAACTGACTACCTTGTTTTTTATTCACCCCGTACACAATTGAGAAAGGAAAAACTTTCAAATTTTCATCCGAAGAAAGCACCTTCCCACATCCCGATCCAAACACAGTTTTTGGTGACGAAGATTAGACGTCTAAGCTTTCTAACTTCAAGCTTCGTACGACTATCAGCTGCTTTTGAGGTAAGGATTTTCTTTACACCTTTTCAGTGCAAAGTTTAATTGTTTTCATTAAATATGTCAAGTATAATTTTATGAATTCTATGTTTGACAATGTGAATAAAATTCTTGAACTTGATGTGCATATTATACGTGAAGAATCTGTATTTATTTATGTGTGGCTTCGGCCAATGGCAAAGTAGGCTTCGTCGAAATGGCAAAGTATGACTTCGGTCAAATGGCAAAGTAGGCTTCGGCCAATGGTAAAGTATGACTTCGGTCAAATGGCAAAGTAGGCTTCGGCCAAATGGCAAATTATATGTGATGGCAATGTATGTGTGCTTGAATTTGTTAAATTATGCTAGTCTATATTCAATTTAAATAGTTAGGATCCCTACTGAGTATGCGTTACTCATCCCCCTATTACTAATTTTTTAAGATTATTCGGATGGGTGCGGAGCCGATAAAGGGGAAGCCAATGAATTTTTTTTATTTATTAGTATTCGCATCTTAGGGAGAAAACTAGTTTACGTTATCATTATTTGCTATTAGTGACTTTAGTTATTCAAATTTTTATGACACAATGAATGTTGCATTTTTATTCTTCAATGCTATGAATTTTCGGATTTCTCATTTATATTAAACACATTTCAATTTATGTTTCCGCTGCAGTAGATATATTTTTTTTAAAAAAAAGATACAGTAGAATGTAGTTTTTATATTTTAGTAACGCTAAAAAATCACATTTCAAAACTAGGCGCTGTACATCGAAACAAAGGCCACGAAAAAGATTAAGGGAAGGTCTCCGATCATCACATTATATGATGATGGTGCATCCACCACTAGAAATCGCACCATCCTGGTCTTCCTATATGATTCTTTACCCAGAGAGATGGGTAAGGTAACCATCCCCAATGGCTGAATCGAATCCCCGACAAAACCCACTTGGGACGTATCCACCATCTCCAGCTCCACTTGCAAATCCATATGTCTACAACATTCATAGAATATTATGTCGGCGGAGCTACCTGTATTGACAAAAACTCTCTGAACATCATAATTCACGATGGTTGCTATGATAATGAGGGCATCGCTATGCGGAGGAACAATGCATCGGCTATACTTCGGCCCAAACTAAATATTTGGCCCCGCAGATACCTGCTCAACCCTCATCTGCTCATGAGCTAACTCAGCTGCCGCAGCCGTAACATAGCTCTTTATGGCCCGCCGTGAGTCTCCGTTTGATGGACCCCCTATCACCATCTGAATCACACCTTTCCACGGCGGATTTTGATAAGCGTGAGTTTTGCATGTACTTTGAGGCGTATTTCGAGCTATAATGATGAGTAAACATGCATATACTCGTGTTAAATGTACATATTCACTCATCGTGGAAAAGATATTACACTTTGCTTATTTTGTAGGAATTTCATGATATTTGAAGCCAATTGAATACGAATACGAGGAAAGCAAAGTGGAAACACGAAGAATTTAGTGGATATACGAAAAGTGAAGCCTAAAAGAGCGAAAGTTGAGCGTGCCATTTAAACACAGGGGGCACACGGGTTGTGCGTGCCTCAAGACACCACCCGTGCACCCCTATATAAGGATTATTGAGCGCAAAGATGGCGCACGGGTAGCCCATGCATGGGCGCACCACCCGTGCGCCCTACGGAGGATCGAATTATCTCACCGGAGTGGCACACGGTAGGCCGTGCTCGACGCACCACCCGTGCGCCCTACAGAGAGTTGGGTTATTCCAGCAGGTGGCGCATGGGTAACCGTGCGTGGGCGCACCACCCGTGCGTCTGCGTTGAATCCCATGTCTGCACATTAAGCCCTAAACATGATGGGAAGTATAAAAAGGCTTTTTGGGGGCACACAAGGACATTCGGCATTTTTGGGATCTACAACACAAGACAAGAGTCAACTCTTGAAGGAGGATATCAAGGAGATAATCGGGTTGCATCGGAGCTTGAAGAATCGGAGATATATTGAGAGATTGTCGGCGTTCCTAAGTTTTTTGCTTCTCTTTTAGTTCCAATCTTTTATTTTCATTTTTAATGACTTTGAACACTTTGTGTATAAGTTGTTTAATCATGTGTAGCTAAACTCTTGTGATTTAGGGTTTTGGAAGTAGATTAATGAACTCTTGTTGGATGTTTTAATCTTAGTTGAAGTTATTATCTTGAAGCCTATTTGAGTATTTTGAGCTTATTCTTGTTTTATCACTTGATCAATGATTTAACATGTTTGATATATTGATTCATAATTCGAGAGATGAGTTTCAATATTAGATCTTGAATACTCGACACAAATATTTGCATGAATCGAGAGGTTTGTAAATATTTGTGAGGATATTTGATCTTTTGTGCTTTCGGGAGTTGAATGCTTTATGTTGAGTAGAGATGCTAGCATAAGTATTTCAATCTACGTTTTATATGCATCTCGATAGGGAGGATAAAATAGCTTTGTGATCGTCTTATAGGAATATTGATAATAATGTGGCTTGATTAAACCGGACAACAAGAGGGTTATTAATTGAAACCTTAACTCGGAAATCCATTTCATCATCTTGATACTTCTTTCATTCGTGTTATCTTATTCTTGTATTTTAGTGATTTAAATCGTCTTAATCTCAAAACAACAATCATCAAATTTTGATCGTCTAAATAAAAATAAGACTATCTTGGTTAAATACTTAGCATATTAATTTATTAGTCTCGTGGATACGACCTTGCTACCCTATTCGATAACGTACAACCGTACACTTGCGGTGAAGCTAAAAATATAGGCGAACAAGTTTTTGGCGCCGTTGGGGACTAATACAATTTTTGGTGCTAATATTGCGATAGATAGAATTATTCTTAATTTAGACATTCTTTTTATTTATTTTGTTTTGGTGTGACTTTAATTCCACATTATTTGACTTGTTTCTTTTAGTTTGGTCCGTAGGTAGTGCATGAACACGCGCTCAGGCGGGGGACTTAATACCGCTCATAAGGAAGTTGAGGCTTTCGCGAGGAGAATCAGTCTTACCACTAGACGGACCAAAGACAACACAATCCGATAATGGGGGATTTGAATGAGTTACCAATACCGCCAAACAATGGTGGGAACGAGTTCCGATACCGGTTCAACAAAGCAAGCCATTCGTGATTACTTTTGACCACAAACGAATCATAATTACGGTGGTATTGCCCATATTCCTATCAATGCCAACAACTTCGTGCTTAAACCGCACTAATCAATATGGTGCAACAAAATCGGTTTGGGGGTTTGCAAATCAAGATCCTAACTCTCACCTTGCGCATTTTATCCAAATATGCAATACGATTAAAATGAACGGAGTCTCGGATGACGCCATAAGATCGCGCTATTCCCATTCTCTTTAAGGGATAAGGCGAGAAATTGGTTGGGTACTTTGACGCAAGGCGGTGTAAGCACATGGGACGAATCGAGCCAAAAGTTCTTGTTTAAATTCTTTCCACCGAGCAAAACTTTGCGGCTCAAAAGCGAGATTACTCAATTCCGAAGCTGAGTTCGACTCGAGCCTTTGTATGAGGCTTGGGAAAGGTTCAGTGGATTTGTTACGAAGATGTCCACAACATGGGTTTCCGGAGGATCAACAGATTATGCTTCTTCTACAATGGTTTAATGGGACAAACGAGGGCCTTTGTAGATGCCGCGGGAGGAGCATTGTTGGCAAGGTTTCCACAAGATGCCTTAAATCTTCTTGAGGAAATGGCCATGAACAAGCGATTAGTGGCCATCCTCGAAAGATCCAATGTACTACGAGTAGGCGAAATCTCGGATTGGACTCCAATTAAAACATTGACGGCACAAGTAGCGGCTTTGACAACTCAATTTAGTGTATTTACGAAGGGCGGAAGCGGGCACGAGCACGGGTAGTGAAGCTCTTCTATATCCGATGGAAGAGGTAAATTATGTGAATAACCGGAATTTCAAACAATTTAGGAATAATTCAAACCCAACGCACTACCATCCAGGGTTGAGAAATCATGAAAATTTTTCCTATGCAAATACAAAGAATGTGTTACAACCTCTCAGGGATTTAATGCTTCAAGTGGAGGCGGTAATGGGGAAGGCAAATCATCATTGGAAGATACACTCACATCATTCATAAATCAATCTAATTCATTCATGAATGAAATGAGGAGCCACATCGCTAAGCAAGACCTTAGGATGGATAAGTTAGAACAACAAGTGACAAGCTCAATAAAGAACTGAAACTCAAATGGGTCAATTGGCTGCAATTGTGGGGAGTCAACATCAAAGGGTCAATTTCCAAGCAACATGGAGGTCAACCCGAGGGAACATTGCAATGCTATCCATGTGTGGGGTGGAAAAGAGAATGAAGAGTCCGAAAATGCGATATTGGTGTGACGTCGAATCACGCACGACTCGTGTATCAATGCACGACTGTGTCGTGTGTGTTCCGAACCTACCATTCAAATTCGGGAAATGACAGAGAAATGACACCCAAGGCAATATGAAAGTTAAAGGAGGAACCGAGCAACAAATTGATAAACAAAAAAGAGCCAAGAAACGTGAATTGTATCCTAACTCTAATTTGTTGAAATATAATATTCCTCTTCCCTTTCCCCGGTTGTTTCACAAGACTAATCTGAATAACCAATTTGCTAAATTTGTGAGCATGTTTAAAAAATTGCACATTAACGTTCCTTTTGCAGAAGCAATGAAACATATGCCAAATTATGCGAAGTTTTTAGGGGAAGCGATGTCCAACAAGAACAAATGGGCGGAAAATGGGATGATCAACTTGACAAAAGAATGTAGCGCACTCATACAAAGGAAAATACCGCAAAAGCTGAAAGATCCGGGGAGTTTCACTATTCCTTGCACAATAGGCGATATTTTCTTTGATAATGTACTTTGTGATCTAGGATCTAAGTATCAATTTGATGTCGCCGTCCGTTCTCGGAAGCTTGGACTCATAGAAGTGAGACCATCCATTGTCACCCTACAACTCGCGGATAGATCACTCGTACATCCAACGGGGATACTAGAAGATGTGCTCATAAAAGTCGATAAATTCATATTTCCCGGGATTTTCTAGTGCTAGATATGAATGAGGATTGTGACACCCCTCTTATACTCGGGTGTCCATTTTTGGCAACCGAGGAAGCACTAATAGATGTGAAGAAAGGGGAGCTTACATTACAAGTTGATGATGAGCGTATTTCATTTTCCATTTTTCGGAATGTGAAAAGACATGATGGTTTTAATGGTTGTAAAACAACAACAATTGGTAACTCATGTACTCAAGCTAATATCTTGAATAATTGTGTGCATTCTAAAGATAATATGTAGTGATTATCAATGAAGAAGAAGGAAAGGCACAAAAAGCCTGATGTGGAACCAAGAGCGTGCACGTACCATTCGCACGATGAAGAGGAGAACGCATGGATAGTTGACAAACATGAAAAACCTCCTTTAGCAATGATCAAGGGAGGTGTAAATCCAAGTGAGCGGGATTGGCATGGAAAACTGCACGATGAGGTGACAAGCCTCATTTCGCAAAGATCATAATCGGAATTAAAAGGCGTCAAGCTAAAGACGTTAAATATAGCGCTTGTTGGGAGGCAACCCAACGGTTTTTCGTGTGACTTTCATTTTTTTTGTGTGTTTAGTTTCAATTTTGTGTGATTGGAGTGATTTGACATACGTGGTTTTATTAATGAGTATGATTTGTGTTTTCGTTTCATTTTTTTTGTGTGTTTTTATTAATCCAAAGAAAAAAAAATTCTGAACTGTTGTACAGGTGCGCACGGGTTGCCCGTGCGTCGGCACACCACCCGTGCACCCTACAGAGAGTTGGGAAAATTCACCGGGGTGGCGCACGGGTAGGCCGTGCTTCGACACACCACCCGTGCGCCATACATAAGAAGCTTAAATATGACAGTTTTTAAACTGTCTTCTTCTCCAAAAATTCCCCAAATCGCGCGCCCACTACCCCCAATTTCATTGCCTTCGAAATTTCTTGTAAATTCTACTCAAATTCGTCCACATAATCCCTTCCCCATCACAATTGAACTTCACTTTACATCGAATTCACATTTGCTTGAAGATTTGTGAGAAAAAGCACCTAGGGTCCAAGTTCTTCACTTTGATTCGAAATTCGAAAATTCCGGTAAGAGTTTCGTTTTTCCTTGCGAATTTCTTGTCATTTATGTAATAAGGATCATGATAGGTGCTTATTTTGATATTTTTGCTATGAATTGTGTGAATTATTCTTTGAAGCAAATTATCAAACACCTTGTGGGCTTGTGTAATTGGGGAAATTTAGGATGAATTGTTGATGAATAAGGCATGGCCAATGATCGTTTAAGCTAATACTTGTCTAGAATGACCATAATTCTTGTTTGTTTGGGGTAGTTGATCGATCATAGTAACGTGGGCAAGTGAATTTGCATCACCTAATATGTTAGCTTTGATCCCCTACTTTGTTGTTGCCATTGATGATATTGGGATGCTAATGGGATGTATTTCAGGTACAAACTCTTCATGGCGAGCGAAGAAACCCCCAGGGTGGAAGGAGACGTGCACGCGGGACAAAGACAACGCGAAGTGGCACCGCCGAGAGGTCGACCAAAACAGTCCAGAGGCATATGGGGTCAACTTGACAAATGCCGATGATCTTGAGCGATGGAATCGCTTGATCGGTCGCCAAATAGCTCCATCTCGCTACGCCGACGATGATTGTACCCAAACTTTGGGGATACATGAGGACGTGTGGCATCTTTTCGCCAAGGTAGGATGGACGAACTTCATGAGCCGAAGGTGGCCGACATTTAAAAGGTATACATTAGAGTTCTTGAGTACCGTGGAAGTACTCAAACAAGGCGGGACCTTTGAACCGTATATGATAAAGTTTCAGTTGGGGAATGTCCGTAGACAACTGTCTATGACCCAATTGAACACCATTTTCGAGGTCCCAACAAACGCTCGTACCCGCCCGATGCCTCATTATGATCAATACGACTTCTAGAGAATGCTTGTGGAAACACCACAAACGGGGCCGATGTTGTATGCCGCGCGAACCGCCAAAGCCTCATGGATCCGGAATCCAGTTTTCCGGTATATTCAACGCGTGACTGCATCCTCCGTGTTCGCCCGAGAAAACATTGGAGGTATGACGACTAAGGAACTCTATCTCCTCTGGTGTATGGTTACAAACACCCCCTACAACACCGCCGTCAATTTTGCCGAACAAATCGAACAGTTAGCTAGGCGGGAAGGGGGTACGATTTCGATAGGGGGCCTCATTACCCCTATTTCCCGGCATTTCAATGTCGATTTCCGAGGCTTGGAGCCTATCCCGAGCAGCACTCGGGTTAATTTAGCATCGTTGCACCACATGAAGTTCATAGCAAACGAAGACAACAGATTGGTGCTTCTACAAAAGAAAGGTGTTGCATTTCCGTTGGCTAACCCGCCTTACACCACCGTCGATACATTAACGGACACCACCAACTTCCTAATGAACTCTGACGCACATAACCGAATTACTGAGGCTATAGAGGTAAGAAAGAGGCGTAGAGTTGAAGGTTTCTTGGATGAGGAGGATATGGTGGCGGAGGATGATGCGATTCATGGCCGAGAAATGGGGATGGAACCTCATCACCCCCAAATTGGGTATGATATACCTGAGTCCTCACACGGAGGCGATTACCCCGACATTCTCAAAGCGGGGTTTGTCGGTCCTTCCCTTCTCATGGAGGACCCCAGCGCGGCACCGATTTTCAAGACATGTTTTATGCGTTTGGGGAGAACTTGAGGTGGCAAGAAGAAGAGTTGAGGCGGCAAGGAGAGGATTTGAGGCAACATTAGGGCTGATTTTCTCGCGTTCAGCGAGCAATCTGAGCGGCGTTCTGAGGAGACGTGGCAAGTGCTCCAACAGCTACAAATGTGGCATATTTCTCAAGGCCACTTCCCACCACCGCCGCCGCTTGATGATTCAGTATATCCCCACTTTTTGTTATTGAAATTCTATTTTTCCCCTTAGGACACTATAATTTTATTCAAGTTTGGGGGAGAGATAGCATTTTAATACATGAAAAGTGTGGATACAAAAAAAAAATCATGCAATTTGTGTTTTCATATAGTTGCATTAGAGCATTCTAGGTTGCATTTGCATTAGAGCACATTTATAGTTTTAGCACGTCTATTGCTTTCGTAGTGGTTAGAGAATGAGTTGACCAAGCATGTTGCAACTTGTTGTTGTGTGTTGATTGAAAATTCTTATTGTGAGGATTGGATGTTGGTTATGAATTGATTGAGCCTTGAATAGATAACTTTGAGCATGTTAATAAGAAAAACTTGGTGTGATGCTTTGAATTACATTTTGACAAGCCTGTGAGCTTTGAGCCTTTACTGCTTATATCTTGTGCAGTCTTGTTGTGATTGAGGGTATCATTCGTGTTGTCAGAATTCTAGAACTTGCTTGGGTATCTCTGTCAAGGCCACATGTGTATGTGAATTGTGAATGTGATGAAAGGCCATCTTTGCTAGCCTTTCAAGCCTTTTGCCTACCTAAAAATGTTGAAAACTCCTAGTTAGCCAAGTTGAGCTTATAGCCTATTTCTTTGATAACCACAAAATTTAACCCTTGATCTTAATATATATCCATCACTTTAAACTCGAGTGTATAACGTTGAGTAAAAGGGGAATGAACGAGGTTGAATGAGTGGAAATTGAAAAATAAGATACTTGGGCGTACTTGGTTAAATGGAATAAAAAAAAAAAAAAATGAAGTTGATAAACTTGGGGGGCGAAGGATTGTGAATGGAGGCGATTCTCAAAAGAAAGAAAGGAAATGGAGATAAATGAAGTTGATAAAAATGAGGGATGATTGGAGAGCATATGGGATTGTAATGAAAATGATTGATATGCTCATCGGTCTATATACTCGAGTTTGAGTCACTTTATCCAAAATTTCCTACCCAAACCAAAGAGCCTTCATTACAACCAAATGAGAAAGTCCTTTCGATTCACAAATTGCATACACTTTATCGGAGATATGAGACGAATTACAAGCCTATGGCAATTTTGCGACATCGAATTGATTTGAGCGTAAACACGTCCTATATCCTCGTGAGATGAGAGTATACACTTAACTTCGAGAGTTGGAATTGAGCATTTCACTTTGTTTTATTTGAGGCGTGTTCTTTGAGTAGATATTTGAGGCTTGATTGAGTTGTACTCAAAGATTCATGACGAACAATATGGATTTTCCGTGGATTCTCGTGTGCGTTGTTATCTTTATCTCCTGTTGTGCTTTATCGTGTTCTAAATATTGTTGATCGGGACGGTCAACGCAGTTTAAGTTTGGGGGATTTTGATAGGCGTGAGTTTTGCATGTATTTTGATTCGTATTTCGAGCTATAATGATGAGTAAACATGCATATACTCGTGTTAAATGTACATATTCACTCCTTGTGGAAAAGATATTACACTTTGCTTATTTTGTAGGAATTTCATGATATTTGAAGCCAATTGAATACGAATACGAGGAAAGCAAAGTGGAAACACGGAGAATTGAGTGGATATACGAAAAGTGAAGCCTAAAAGAGCGAAAGTTGAGCGTTTACGGAAAAGACAGGGGGCACACGGGTTGGGCGTGCCTCAAGACACCACCCGTGCACCCCTATATAAGGATTATTGGAGCTGCAGCATGGCGCACGGGTAGCCCATGCATGGGCGCACCACCCGTGCATCCTACAGAGGATCGAATTATCTCACCGGAGTGGCACACGGGTAGGCCGTGCTCCGACGCACCACCCGTGCGCCCTACAGAGAGTTGGGTTATTCCAAAGAGGGTGGCGCACGGGTAACCCGTGCGTGGGCGCACCACCTGTGCGTCTCTACTGAATCCCATGTCTATGCACATTAAGCCCTAAACATGATGGGAAGTATAAAAAGGCTTTTTGGGGGCGCACACAAGGACATTCGGCATTTTCGGGATCTACAACACAAGACAAGAGTCAACTCTTGAAGGAGGATATCAAGGAGATAATCGGGTTGCATCGGAGCTTGAAGAACGGAGATATATCGAGAGATTGTCGACGTTCCTAAGTTTTCTTGCTTCTCTTTTAGTTCCAATCTTTTATTTTCATTTGTAATGACTTTGAACACTTTGTGTATAAGTTGTTTAATCATGTGTAGCTAAACTCTTGTGATTTTAGGGTTTTGGAAGTAGATTAATGAACTCTTGTTGGATGTTTTAATCTTAGTTGAAGTTATTATCTTGAAGCCTATTTGAGTATTTTGAGCTTATTCTTGTTTTATCACTTGATCAATGATTTAACATGTTTGATATATTGATTCATAATTCGAGAGATGAGTTTCAATATTAGATCTTGAATACTCGACACAAATATTTGCATGAATCGAGAGGTTTGTAAATATTTGTGAGGATATTTGATCTTTTGTGCTTTCGGGAGTTGAATGCTTTATGTTGAGTAGAGATGCTAGCATAAGTATTTCAATCTACGTTTTATATGCATCTCGATAGGGAGGATAAAATAGCTTTGTGATCGTCTTATAGGAATATTGATAATAACGTGGCTTGATTATACCGGACAACAAGAGGGTTATTAATCGAAACCTTAACTCGGAAATCCATTTCATCATCTTGATACTTCTTTCATTCGTGTTATCTTATTCTTGTGTTTTAGTGATTTAAATTGTCTTAATCTCAAAACAACAATCATCAAATTTTGATCGTCTAAATAAAAATAAGACTATCTTGGTTAAATACTTAGCATATTAATTTATTAGTCTCCGTGGATACGACCTTGCTACCCTATTCGATAACGTACACCGTACACTTGCGGTGAAGCTAAAAATATAGGCGAACAGTGGATGGGGGAGATCCCTTTCTTCCTCCAATCTATTCTCGGACTCCTGCCTCTGCTAGTAATTATTTTGACCCCTCCGGTAACTACCCTTATCCATCCTTATACCCATGTACACAAACTCCTTCAGATGACCCGCGTGGATCATTCTCTCTATATCATCCTTCAAATAGATACAGTGATCCGTAGTGTGCCCATACTCATAGTGGAATCTGCAGAACTCTTTGCACTTCCCCTTCTTGGGTGTCTTAGCATAGGTTTTTGGCCATCTCAAGTCAGGATGGCGCTCAATTGCCATGAAAACATCCCCCTGTGGAGCCACCAGGAGCGTATATTTCTCATACCTAGGCCTTCCATCCATCAGCTCAGACTTAGGGAGGCCGGGATTCTTGCTGGAAACTCTTTCATCCCTATCATCCTTTCGCTTCTTCCTCTTGTCTCCCTCCTCACGCTTCATTTTCCTGGCCTCCTCCAAATTGATGTATTTTTCGGTCCTTGTTAAGAGCTCATCGAAGGTGCGCGCGGCTCTATCACCAGGGACTCAAAGAAGTCCCCGTCCTTAAAGCCCTGGGCAAGGGCATTAGCCAATATATCTTGAGTTGTCGAGGGCACCTCCAGCTTTGCCTCCGTAAACCTCTGAATATAACTCCTTAGCCCCTCATTGTCTCTCTCTTTGATGTTGAACAAGGTCAGTGGGGTCTTTTGGTACCTCCTACAGCTGGTAAACTAGTGCAAGAACATAGAGTTGAACTCATCGAAGCTCTTGATCAAATTCAACAACAACTCACTAAACCATTGTTGCTTTGACTTAGTTAGGATAGTCGGAAATGCCAGGAACATTACCCCGTCGGAAAAGTTATGGAGCACTGCAACATTCTCAAAGCGGGCACAAGTGATCCCATGGGTCAGTGGTGCCATCATACTCAAAACTCAGCACCCGATACGAGGAGGGGGGTTCATCAACCATAATCTCCTTTGAGGAAGGAGTACCCCTCCTCGATCGGCCTGACCCACTTCCAGACACCTTCTTCTTCATTTCCCTCACCTCCCTATGCAGATCATCTATATTTTCACTCCAGTTCGGATCAGTCTCTGTGGCTATTTGAGTAAAGGTCGCGAAGGCACTCTATTATTCCAACACTGGCGCTCTTCGACCTTGCTCCCCTCCAACTGGGGGAGGCCTCATCTCATTCACCGGTCCAATCTGTGCTGCCGCTGTAGGCTGGACAAACTCCCCCATCCGGCTACTCACGACCTCTTCCACAGTAGCCTTAATGAAGGAAGACATCTGTTGGAAGAAACCAACCCCCAAACCACCTCCTCCCATCATAGAATCGCCCACTCCAGTCGCCCCGGGAGGAGGCAATCAACTCCAACACCAAGTGCGCATGGCGCACGCGCGCACTCCCTGGTCACCACTTCAGACATCTCGACCGGAACTTCATCCAGATCATCCCCCATATTCCATCGTACGCCCTCCATAACTACCCTGAACTCACGTCTTAAAACTCAAATTTTCCATGGACGACACCAATTGGTCGGTCTAGGAATGCCCGCCGTCCAATAAACCCAAGCTCCAATGTGCAATTGACCTGAGACCTGCAAAACCACTTTTAGAAGTGGGGCCAGAAAGGTTTTCCGTTGTACCCATTTCGACGCTCAAGTCAGGATCGCTCTAGAGAGAGAATATATGTGAAATAGAACATCATATAAAATGTGTGTATTGAAATTCTAACATGAAGCACCCTTTTGCGAGCAATTTATAGGTTGGCAATTAGAGTTGCATGTTTACCAAATCAAGCTAAAACCCTAGCTAAAACACATGGGCTTAGGTTAATTATTCTTTTTGGGCCACACACCTCCCAAGCCCAACAGCTCGGGAGGCCCTTAAGTTCACCCATTAATAGGGCCCCAACCCACTTAGGTCAGCAAGTCTTTAAGTTTGTCCCTTGATTGGGGTCCAGTCCACTTAGGTCGGGCTTACCAAGCCCAGAGTTCGGTCTTCGCAGACCCTTAACTTTTAGCCCAATCATGGACCTTATCCAAAAGTTAAACCTCTATCTCAAAGATCGGCCCAATCCTGAGAGGTCGGCCCAATCACCTCAGGCCAACATAATTGGCCCTTCCTCTGAGATCGGGACGAACCTTCCAGGTTGAGCTTTGCTAGCTTGGGCTTTCACTATGAGTCCAAGTCTTCCCTCAAATCCATTTAGACAGGTCGGTCCAACTAGGTCCCATCACATAGAATAATTAAAGAAGAAGGTATTGCATCACATTCTTTTCGGACAAAATATGATCGCACGGATCCAAAACAGTGGTTCAAATGCTACAAAAAGAAAATAGCACAATCGTTTTGATGCTACGTAAACGATCGTTCATCACTGAAATTGGCCCTTTTTTGGCCGTGAAACTTGAAAACCATCAAAGTGCCTTTTCAGCCTTCTGACATTCAATTTCCAAAAGGTTGTGCCTTTTGCACACAACCATTCGGATACGAAACGATCATTCGGATCAAAGTATGGATTTTGGTTATGACACTTGCCGAAGACTGTGCTGTGTATGGTTGTGTTTTCAAGAGCATTTTTCCACTTTCCAACTGTTCCGAAAAATGAGTTTATGTTTGTTTAGAAAATTTTCAGTAGAAATAAAGTCATTTCCAATTTTCACTTTTTACGAAAATATTCTTTTGAAAACACAACCAAACAATTTTTCACAAAAATCGCGCAAATCTATGTGAAAATACACTGCATTCACGCAAACATATGTCAAAAATACATTCAAAAAACTATAACCAGACATATTTTCATTTCCAAACAGAAATTCAGACAACAAATCAAACATATTCTCAATTCTCACACGAAAATCAATAAAGTTTGATAATTCATTTTCCAACACTAGAAATTAGAAATTGAACTTGGAAATACATCCATACAAAACCTGTCTTTTCAACAATTTCCAGATGGTTGTGTCCTTTTGCGCACAACTTAAAAATCTATAAATAGACCTCCCATGATGCTTTTAAGCATGCACCACTACATATACATATTGTAGTATATTTCCTTCTCATATCTTGAAAGTTAATATATTAATGAATTAAGAATATGCACCTGGGTAGCTAATATCAAATCATTTAAGCTCTTTTTTAACTGTGCAATCCAGTGCTCACGAATTCGAATTGCGAGCCGTGTCTCACGTCTCTTTTAAAACTCATTGCAGGCAGGATACTGGACCAAAGCCCAATAAATATAAATATAAGATTTTCATAAAGTCAATTAAACATTGAAAGTTTACACGCAAAGACAAGAGAAAGAATTTAAGAGCACATGAGAATAAAGTGATGCAACTGAAAAAGAATACACAAAATAAATCGATGAATTGGAATTAATATTTTTCTTTATTTAATATTTAATTTTTATATATAGTTAAATATTTCTCAAGGTAGTTTTTATTTTTACAACATATTGTCTAATTTCTAAAGATATAAACACATGAGGCAATCATAAAAAATTAAATTTGATCAAAAATATTTTTGCTAGGAAAATATTTATTTTTGCTAAAGAATAATGATGGAAATTTTTTAAGAGAAAAATTTGTGAATTGTGAGAATGTGATTGGATGCGAAATGAAAATGTAATGATTAAAATTGATGTGATATATAAATAGTAAAATAATGACTGAATATGATTGATAATAATTATTATTAGAAATATCTAAATGGTTGAATAGCGAAATTTATGTACATATAAATTGGTGGGAAAAAATAGTGAATAATGTATTTTCTGAAACGATAATGAATTTTATTTCGTTTCCAATGGCGCCTATATTATCAATAATAAAATAGAAATTCACTTTGTTCATATTTTTAATCTCAAGAAAGGTAAAATCCGCATCTAATTTGGGCTTGTGAAATTCCCGTCTTCTCCCCCTTCAAATTATCCCTCCCTTGATTCTCTGAATCTCTCCGCCTTCTCATCAAACCTCCGATTAGATTTTGAGAAACCCTAATCGCCATGGGAGAATCTCGTCGATTCTCTATTCATCTCGCGCTAGGAGGTGGTGCAGGTACGATGATACTCACTTGTGATTGAAATTGTAATAATACATGCAAAAGTTCATGTAATATGTTCGTCCAGGATCGATCCATTTCTACATTTCATGAACTATTTAGGACTTCTTATCAATTTATATTTAACTACATATTTTACGGATATAATTTTTTTTGCCTTTTTTCTTGATGCAGTTGCTGATGTGCTATTGTGGAAAAAATGGCGCCGGAGCGTCATTTTTCTTGTGGGTTCAACTGCCCTTTGGTTCCTATTCGAGATCGCTGGATACAATTTGCTATCATTTATATCGAACGTTTTATTGTTGCTCGTAGCAATCTTGTTTTTTTGGGCTAAATCTGCATCACTTCTCAATAGGTAGATGACTAGAAATATCAAGATTTATATGTTTATTATGAGTATTTTATACTATTGGGATTGATTAATGGTTTAACGCCGTGCTGTCTTACATTAGCCTATTTGGTTAAAATTATAATATGTCTTAGTTTGGAAATTACTTGATGGTTCTTTATGGAAATCTTTTGTGCTCGATGTTTCTTGCTTTTAGTTAAGGGTTTTAAGATGTGGGAAATCTGATGGGTTCTAATTAATACGTTATGAATTATTTTGGTTATTTGCTGCAGTATGAAAACTTAATGAATGAGTTATTTCTATGATTTTAGACCTCTGCCGCCTCTCCCTAATCTTGAAGTCTCTGAAGAGACTGTTATAAAGGCTGCTGATGAGATGCGAGTCTGGGTAAACTATGCATTGTCAATTGCACACGACATCGCAATTGGGGGAAACTTGAGACTCTTTGGCCAGGTGTTGTAATTTTGTCCTCCTGATTCATGTTTTCTTTTATCTATCTCATTATTTTTTTTTTTTTGTTTTCAAATCTCCTGATTGTCCCGATGACTGATTGAGGGGGAACACTTTGCCTTATGGGCTCTGCTAATTAGGTTGCTATAGGCTTGTGGGTGATCTCCTACATAGGCAGTTTCTTCAACTTTCTCACACTTCTCTACATTGGTAAGTCCGAATTCTCTTGAATGCCATATATGCATTTTCTGATTCACCTAATAGTAATATGGATTTTTGCATTGTTATTACAACAGGTGTTCTTCTTAGTTTATCACTGCCCGTGTTGTATGACAAGTACCAAAATCCAATTGATGAGAAGCTGAATGTTGCATATAATATAGCTCAAGTACAATACCGGAAAATTGATGATAAGATACTACGAAAGATCCCATTGCTTTCAAACAAGGAGAAGAAGACCAAGTAGAAACACACGGTAGCGTTTTTATCTCCTCTGTATACATATATCTCTCTCCCACATACGTATGTGTGCGGGTGAGTCACTTATAGGTGCTGATATCATGTTTTTGACAATGTCACTACAGTACTTCATTTACGCATATGTTTTTGGTGAAACGTGCTGCGAACAAGTCTTGTCTAGTTGATGTTGTTGTCTCTTATACTTTTCACTGATGAACAGCTTACATTTTTTTGCTTGTGATATGTGGAAAATATAAAGTGTAACATTTTAAGATGTATTAATTGGAAAAAGTAGAGAATTGTATGTTACCGCAACAGAACAAAAAATATATGTTGTGTGGAATTACTTCAGCTGTTTCTTTCTGACAATTTATTCTTTTTATGGGCCTCTTCACTGTTTTTTGCATATGAATATAACACTCCTGCATAAGACATGAACATCTAAATCCAAAATAATCAGCTCTAGAATATCTAGTTGGAACAGAACATAGCTTAGTTATCAAATTTTTAAGGCATCAGTAGTTTCCTCAGTAAGATAATCAAAATAATAAAACTATTGTTGGGGTAGCTTTGATTCCATCCTGGGACCCAACAAAATACGTCCATTTCAGTTCCATAGCAACAGTAGGCCACAACTGAAAAGAAACTTATAATGGAATGAGGGAGAAACAAAAAAAAAAGACAATCTGAAATTCCGCAATAGAAAATTGAAGGTTGAATTGTTAACTTGGAGTAGAAATTACTGTGGTTGTATACCATTGTAATGAGGAGGAGGTTTGTGTGAATGTAAGCTATTCCTCAAATATCGTAGTAGTTCTTCAGTAAACCAGTTTCGGATGGAAAATTGTTAGTTAAATATCATCGGAATGAGTGGATGACAAACTCAAATTTCTTGTTAAAAGTGGAAAACCTGTCCACAATTAATTTTATAGTGTACTTAATTAGGAAAGTACTAAATGACATAAGTAAACTTGTTCATCAAGCGACTGACAAAATTAAGAAGGTTCCAACTCGTTCTGTACATTGTATAGATTATCTCCTAACAGAATTTAAAAGCTGAGGTCTTTTCATTGCATATTGGCTAGATTTAGTTGCTTTGATTTCCTAAGCAAAAAGGTTTGTATATTCATGAAGTGTTTATTTTTGCTTAAAGTAAATCTTTGTTTTAAATCATTGCTTTGATTTAGTTTTATTTTTGCTCAAAGTAAATTTTTTAGGGCACAAGGATGACCAGTTAATGAATAGTTAGAATGCTATAGTTTTTAGCTATTTCCTTCTTGGGTTAATTACAAAAACTACCCGAGGTTTAGCCTAAACACAAAAAGATCACAATTATCTTTTAAAATTACAAATACCCCCTGACACTTGTTTTTAGCTTTCAAAATTGCACTCTCAAGAGGGGGGTATTTGTTAGGTAAATACAAACCTCAAGGGGGTATTTGTAGTCTTAAAAGATAACGGGAGTTTTTTGTAATTAGGCTAAACCTTAGGGGTAGTTTTTGTAATATCCCTTCCTTCTTTAATTTTGTATATATGGTCACATAGAAGATGAATTTGTTTGCTTCTATTGTTCTCGTAAATATATTTGATTATGTTACATCCATTAACTTCTTGATTCATTAGATGTATGTATGATGCATAGACCACTTTAAAACACCCGGCCCCCAAATTCATTAACTCAGATGTAGAGAAGACCTTTTTAACAAAACTTGTGGTGTTCTCTCTGTTGCTTTGGGAAATAGAATTCAGAATTCGGTTAAAATATAATCTTAGATGTAGAACATACATTTTCTAGGAAGCATTTGTTATATCAAAAGTGGAATTTTTTTTTAACATGCGAGTTTTAGTGCACAATGGTGTATTTGTTTCACCTCTAAATGGCACTGCTATTTGCAGGTGGCTTTTGTTGGTTGCTTCCCATGTAACCTCTGTCCTATTGAATCATTTTGAGAACCGTTTGAGGAAAATTGTAGGTCAGTAGAGTGGCTTATGGAAATTGTTAGTGCTTCATGCTTTTCCATTCTTGTGACTCATTTTCATGGTAATTACATAACCTTTTCTTCAGCCACATAGAGCTCTCTTTACATGCTCCTCCCACTGGATATAAAATCAACAATCATGGGAATATTAGTTTTTGTTTGTGGAGCTTTAGAATTGTAACATAGATCTGTGTATCCACATCTGTACTATTAGCTGGTTGTTCTAATCTTTCTTTCTTTTTTTCGTCTTTTTCTTGTTCCTTTTTTTTTTTTGGTTGAGGAAAGCTGGTTAGAATCTGATTTCAGTGAAAATTGATATGATTAGTTAACAAGAATTTGTTATGACATGTTAAATACTATAAATAGTTTCACACAAATGTTTATCCTACATGTTTGCATGCTTTATAATTAGTGGGAATGAAAACGATATTAGAACTGAATCCTGGTTCTCACTTTATTAAAAATTACCAAAAATGGCTCTCTCCTACCTTTTAGATTTTGATTAAATTAAGCAAAAGCATCTGACATTTGCGACACTACAAACTACAAAGTGATTTTTTTAGCTAAATGTTGTAAATCATTTTTTTTAGTGTTTGCAAACACTCCCTTAAAAACAATTGTTTGTAAACCCAGATCAAATCAATATTTACCCGCATTCACTTAGTATGCTTGATCTATTCACAAATTGAGTGCAAACTTATTTATCCTTCATAACTCCACTCGCAGTAATATCTGTTTCTGCATGTTATAAAGTTAATTACTTCACTTGCAGGTTGCATAACCAATATATGAATTTCTATTGAAAGAGTATATTACTATATATAGAAGATTAATCAAATTTCTCTTTAAAGGAAAAAACTTACTTTTCATTCTGTGTGAAAGTGCTAAGCAGATTATCATAATTATGAGTTAGATTGAGAAAGAAGACTTCGAATTAAATTCTCAAAAAGCACTTCCATGATTACTAAGTTAGCTCCAAAATTGCAAAATCCTATACTCTGAATTCGACTGATGTCACCCAGTTACAGTATAAGATACTTAATGCAACAATCACGATAACACATACACATACATGGAAATTGCAATATCCATCCCCGTAAAGACTGCATTTTCTGAAAAAAATCTACACATGGTGTACATACAATTGAAGATTTAAAATGGACACTTGAATTCATCAATCAAGTATACCATACATTTAGTATAACATGAATATTATCATGCCAATGATCATGTGCCCACTGGTCACAGGTGAGGTAACTCATAGCCTCTTTTTGAAAGGTTAGGGGTTTGAGCCCCCAAATGTATGATGGTGGAACAGCTTCGGTATTAAAGAAAAGAAAAAACCATGAATATTTTCATCATTTAACAGGCAATTTGACATAATTTTAAAATTGTGCATTTCTCGCGGTTTACATGGGGATCGGGGTTGTTTCCTCGAGGAGTAGTCGTGCGAGAATATGAAACCTCAGTATTAAAAAAACATGAACATTGTCATCATTTAACAAGCAATTTGACATAATTTTAAAAATACCCCCGGGATATGCGAGCAGATGAAGGATTGGGGAGATCGAGCATACTTGTTCTTTTACCGGAGGGACCTGGTTTGTATGTCAGCGATGAGAATGCAGGTCATAATCGCTGTTTACCAAGATAGTCAAGTGTAAGCCTGAAAGTTAAATTATCAAATAAAAAGAAAAGTATAGGAAGTTGACTTGCTAGTTGTTAGCAGATGACATCATGGCACGCCGAAGAAGGTGAGACTCTCATTTGTATGTGCTGTCCCATTAGTTCTTTGAGAGTTAAGAAGCTTATGTTGTCTAATACTTATATTATTGTTGTCAATAAACAAATATTATTTGCTAAAAGTCAACTAAAAATAATTCTTGCAAAACTCGGTTATGAACTCAAGTTCTCAATTATTAAAGCACGCATAAAAGTCAACTTCATTGTGTTTGGTCACTGAAAACGTCATAATCTTTAATTACAAATTTGATTGTATGATTCACTATATTGTGTTAATTATTATTAAATATTACTCTCTCCGTCTCAATTATATAGTCCAATTTGATTTTTCACACAAAATAAGAAAAGTGTTGGAAACTACAAATATGCTAAATATTTACTTGATTTGCACTTATTTAATGAATAATATAAATTATAAAATGCATAATAAATAGGCTTATAATAGTAAAAGAATGGAAAAAAAAATACTATTAAATATAGAAAATGGACTGTATATATGGGATATCCCAAAAAGAAATAGTGGACTATATATTTAGGACGGAGGGAGGGAGTAAGGGCGCGATTGGATATGCTTTCATTTTGAAAATTTTCATTTTGCTAAAGAATAGTGGTGAAAAAAATTTGGAAGAAAAAAGATGAATTTTGAGAGTGTGATTGGATGTGAGATGAAAAAGTAATGATGAAAGTTGATTTGATTTAAAAATAGTGAAATAATAATTTGATATGATTGGTAGTTAGAAATAGTAAATTAATAATTTGTGGGAGAATATGTAATAATGATTAGTTTTTGTGGAAAAATGTGTAGATATGATTGATAAGAGAAAAAATGAGAAAAAGTGAAAGTGAGAGAATATTAGGCCTTGTATGGTTATGTTGCCATGGACCATTTCTAGTTTCTAGTGTTGGAAATTGAATTTTGAGAATTTATTGGTTTTCGTATGAAAATTGGAAATATGTTTGGATGAGTGAATGAAAATGAGTTTTACGTAGGTTTGGCAATGAGATTGTATTTGGTTTAGTAGTTTTGAAGTATTATTTTATGTATATAATAATTTGAAAAGTTGATAGTGGTCGAATATTTTAATTTAATATATAAAATTATATTTGTGAGATTGTAAGCTAGTGTGTCCTATTAGGTATAAATAATTAAAAAATAATAATATTTTAAGTTGATAGAGTTGATAATAGTGGGTCCCATACGTATAATTGGATGAAAAGGTGAGAATAGTGATTGATGAGTGATGTAGGATAGTGTATATGGTTGAAAATTGAAATTATAGGTTTGAGATTTAATTTTATGTGAAAAATTGAACGTGAAAATGATTATTTCCATTGGAAATTTACAAACAAATATGATTCTAATTTTATGAATAATTAAAAATTGAAAATATGTTGTTGGAAATATAAACAAACTAGGCCTGTATTTTCTGAAAATTTTCGTAAACAATAAAAAAATATAATTTGTCAACTACACAGCTTGGAGAAGAAGGAAAATGAATTTCATGTTGTTTATTCTACATTTTAATTAACAAAATGGCTAACCTCAAATCAATATGTATATGTAATTATATAAATGAAGCTAGGAACATGAAATCTTTGAAAAAAAAAAAAAGGCTACTCTTCAAATCAAACCGTTCATACTTCATCCATGGAGCTTTCAAACTCAACTCAGAGCAATGAAGCCCAGCCCGCCAAACAAATCTTCATCTTAGCGGGCCAGAGCAACATGTCGGGCCGTGGCGGCGTCGACAAGCACAAGCAATGGGACGGCGTCGTCCCGCCAGAATCCTCCGCCGACGCCTCCAAAATCTTCCGCCTCGGCCCGAACCTCCACTGGGAGGCGGCGCGTGAGCCGCTCCACCAAGAGATCGATTCCAACAGAACGTGCGGTGTGGGGCCCGGGATGTCGTTCGCCAACGCGCTGAAGGAGCGCGTGGGAGTGGTGGGTCTGGTGCCCTGCGCCGTGGCTGGGACGGCGATCAAGGACTGGGCGCGTGGGACGGCGGCGTACGAGGATATGGTGAGGCGCGTGAAAGCAGCGGCGGCGCACGGCGGAGGAGAAATAAAAGCGGTGCTGTGGTACCAAGGGGAGAAGGATACTTTCACGGAGGAAGATGCGAATTCGTACAAGGAAAATACTGAAAGGCTTATTGTTAACTTGCGTGAAGATCTGGATTTGCCTTCTCTTCGTGTTATTCTGGTTAGTCCAAATGTCGATTGTTAAAAGTTTGTTTGAACTCGATTCATTAACTTAACAAATTAAATTTGAACACATTTTTTTTCTGTTCTATAATGTGAAAGTTGGATCGAGCTCACTTCGATTACAACAATAAACTAAGTCTAAACCCACTATGTAGGGTCGGCTATATGAATTATATCACGTTATTATTTACAGTCAAAAGTCATATTTTCATTTATTTCTATATATAAAATATTTTTTAATTGTTTATTTCCAAGTCTTTTAGGGCCCATTTGGATGGAGGGATTTGAAATTCCAAAGGATTTCAAATGAATGGATTTCAAAGTCATTGGATTTGAAATCCACCTCTTGTTTGGATGATGTGAATTTGTGTGAGGATTTCAAATCCATCGTAAGTTTTAATAAAAAAAAATTTAGAAGCTCTATTTATTTTCTTAATTGATATTTAATAAATAAAAATAAAAGATATAATCTTATTATTTTGTAAATAATTATAATTTTATACGCTAATAAAAATATGAAATATATAACTTTTATTATGTTTGAATTAGGGATGGCAATGGGTAGGATTCGGGTAGGATTCTACATCCTCCATCCCCATACCCATTTATTATATTCATACCCATACCCATACCCATACCCATAGGGTATTCAGTTTTCATACCCATCCCCATACCCATCGGAGGATCGGGTATTCATACCCTACCCATACCCTCTTACCACTTACAATTGTATTTTTTTCAAATTTTAGTTATTTCTTTTTTTAAAGAGAGAATTGAGTTATTTAAATAAAAATATAGATATTTATTAAATTCTAAAGGAAACAATAAGGAAAAAAGAATACATATAAGAATTAGCGAACTATATATTATAAAAATATAGCAAAATATTAAAAAGGATTAAATAAAAGTGTTAGTGGGTTAGTACATTTTTTGAGACTTGGGAAAAATCATTTTCTTTAAATATAAATAAATAGAGTTGTATAAATAAAAAATATATGTAAAATATTATAAATAAATATATATGTAGATATATTATATATATAATATTATTATTTAATCAGATCGGGTAGGGTATGGGTAGGATGTACTAGACCCACCTCCATACCCATACTCCGAAAATACACATACCCACGTACCCATTTATTTAATCGGGTACAAAACTACCCTCTATACCCTCCTCCATTAGGGTAGGGTATCAGATCCTTCGTCGGGTTCGGAGGAAATTGCCATCCCTAGTTTGAATATGTGTGTGATGATAATTCGTGTGCATATATGAGGAGAGTATGTGTGAGTGTGAGTGTGTGTGTAAATGTGTGCAGTGTGTGTAAATGTGTGTGTAGTGTGTGTAAAAGTGTGCAGTGTGTGAAGTGTGTGTAAATATGTGTAGTGTGTGTAAATGTGTGCAATGTGTGTAAGTGTGTGTGAATTTGCAAGTGAGTATAAAGGAAAACAAAAGAATGGATTTCAAATGGTAGGTTTTGGGAGGGATTTGAAATCCTTTGAAAATGAACTAAAACTTAAAGAGGATTTGAAATCCATTGATTTGGATTTATATGCCAAAGAGAGGTGTGGATTTAGCTAAGGATTTCAAATCCCTTCTCCCAAATCCCCTCCCAAATCCTCCCATCCAAATGCACCCTTAAGTTTTTCTCTCTTTTTAATTTGGGTGAATGATTATCTACCTACTACGATCGTATGGGTGCATCTAAATGTCTCATATAAACATGTCCAAATCATCTTAATCGTGTTTCTCTAATTTTCTCATATATTGGTGCCACTCTTACTTTGTTTCTAATGAAAAATAATAAAATATGTGTAAAAATACTAAGTTATTCGAACTCGATTTTTATTCGACTCAACTAAAGCTCATTCCAGCTTGACTCGATTAATAATCAAACCAAATTCAAAAACAAATTTTGAAACTCGATAAAAATTTAAACATTATACATCATGTGCTTATATTATTAATATAATTGGCATGTATTAATGGGAATGCAACATTATACAAAATATCAAATGCAAAATCGAGAATCGAGACGGCTTGGCAAATAAATTGGATGCGAAGGCCAATTTGTAAAGAGGATAAACCCATGGCTAATAGAAGCCAATTGGTAAATTACGTTACAAAGTCTAATCGGACGAAATTGGCTAATGACATCCGGCTTCTTAATATCGAGTCTATAGCTATAAGTCCAACTGATTTAATTGTTAATGATGAACTTCAATTTGTTTTAATTTCTTCGAGAATGAGTCGAGATTAATTAACATTTAATATTACACATTTTTTTTTTAAATTTCGCAACTAATCATTTGTGTCAGTTCCAAATTTTATCAAGCTAATATATTCAGTTTAATCTGTCAAATATTGGAAGAAACAAATCATTGAGGCTTTTTTACCCCACTAGCCATAATTCTTTTAAATCCTTGGCATAATATTTCCCTATAATTTTTTTTTTTTAAATTTTGATTTTTCCCTATGAATTGACTATAACATGTTATTGCAGGTTGCAATTGCATCAGGAAGAGGATACCTTGAGAAGGTTAGGGATATACAAAAGGGAATTGATCTTCCAAATGTGGTTTGCGTGGATGCTATGGGTTTGCCGCTCCAGGAAGATAATCTTCATCTGACCACTGAGGCCCATGTTCAATTGGGCCGTATGTTGGCGGACGCTTATCTCACACATTTTCTGACTTAATTTTCTCTTTTGGCCCAGTCATTTCTTGGCCCAACTAATTGAGTGGTTCCAGCGCAGATATCTGAAATGAGATTACAGTAATTGCTTTGAATGGGTTATGGCCCGAGCTTGTTTGGTTTCATATTTTATTTTCATGCTTTAATTTCATAATGTGGGTTTGTTTGTTTCATTGTTGATATTTATGTGGAAATGAAATAATGTATTAATGTATTTCACTTTAATCGAGGTGACTGTATGACTTAGTTTTGCAATAGGGAATATATGCAATGTTGAATTGTTTGGTAGTAAAGCTGTAAAATTGGTCTGGTCCGACGGGGTCGGTATCAACCAGCCCACATATAGGGCTAGACTATACTTAATTTATAGAGGTACGAAAAGGATTGTGCATATTTGACTTGGCCCAGAGGATCCGAATTTTGACAAGACCGAACAATCCAACCAAAAATACATGTGTTGGGTTGGGCAGGACCACAAAGAATGTGGTGCGACGAAATTTCGGTCTGGCCCAACCCGATTGGCTTTTATGACTTGGTAGTTGGTATGTTGGGCTTGGGTTGGTCTGGCTCGGCTCAAATGACCCAAAGCATGACAAGCCCTAACGACCTGATCCAAAAATAAATATGTTGGTATGGCTGCAATCGAACCGAATCGAGCCGAACTTTTGAGAGTTTGAGTGTGGCTCATTCATTTTCGAGTCTAATTGAGCCTAATTTATCGAATATATTGATGGCTCATGAGTTTTTTGAGCTTACTCGAGCCAATATGTGCTTCATACATATCAATTAAACATTAAATTATTATTCAATTTATAACAAAATAAAATTATATATTCTAAAATGAAAGTATATCTATTAAAGTCTGACTTTATTCAAACAAGAAAGTTTTTTTAAATGTTGTTGTATTTATCATTAGTAAGTGTAGAAAGATTAAAATCAAAGTCTAACTATTAGTTTAAGTTGTACAATTTATCTCACGAGTTTACCAACGAGCCTACCCACGAGCTTACTAACAAGTCTACTCACGAGCTAACGAGGTGGATATGTCTGAACTTGCGTTTGGTTCATTTATTAATGAGCCTCATTAAACAAGTTTTTTTTTTCTAATTAAGGTCCGAATAGCTCACAAGTGACTTGGTTCATTTGCATCCTTACGTATTGGGTTGAACTGGACCACAAAAAATGCGGCCTGACAAAATTTTGGTCTGCCCAGCCCGACCCAATTCTATGAATTGGTTCGTCGGGTTGGGTTAGCCTGACTCAGCCCGACCCATTTTTATGAATTAGTTCGTTGGGCTTGGGTTAGCCTGACTCAGTCCGACCCATTGCTAGTTCTAATTGGTAACCTTATGGATTGTGGTAAAGCATTTATAAAAATTATGCATGTGTCAGGGTTCGACTCCTATCTCCTCCTTTCACATGATGTGTATTAAAAAAATTACGCCCCCGGAGCATAGTTCAACTGGTAAAGGACTTAGGTGACGTGATGTCTGCTTGCTGGCACCCACAGTGTGGTTGTTTGAATCCCTCTGATAACGATTTACAGGGTGGAGGAGAACTTCTTGTGTGGTGACTCAGTCTTCGGCAGCCCAAGAACCCTGACTAGTTAAGGCATAATCCGCACTTCACATCCTCCACAAAGCTCTAGGGCAAGGGCAGTGAGGGCCCTCAGACATGAAATTCATCTTTTTTTTTGTATTAAAAAAATTACAAGAAAATATAGGGAATGTAAATATCATAATGAAAAGGAAGATCAATAAAATATACAGCATTTATCACCTACCGTTCACATGAAAAATCATGATTTGATCAACTAGCTTAACATAATAATGAATAGATCAATTAATATTTAATGACTGATATAGTTCATTAATTAATTTATTTAATGTTTATAAATAAATAATAGCTGCTTTTTTCCTTTTCTTTCTTTTTGACATGTAATAAATATTTCAAATGAAATCCAACACACTAAGTGCCCCATTTACCAATAAATTAAAAGCAACCAAGTTTGAAATGTTATGTAAATTCGAACAAGTTTTTTAAAGCAAAAAAAGCAACAAAGTTTGAAATGTTATGTCGGTTCAGATTTTTATTTCAATTTTAAAATGATGTTTTTTTTGTGTTAAAATGCTTCCTCAAGTACAAACAAATGTGTATATTCTTGGTATTGATTTTAATTAGTTTACTTTAGAAGGGTACTTAAAACTCTATTTAAATTGGAACTAAGAATTCAAAACTTCTTAAGTTTATTTATATAATTTCATGTTACAATAAATTTCAAATGTCAGAACTTTTATTTTATTTTTTTGTAAAAAATAAAATACTTTTTCTGAATTAAATATCATTTAAAACATTCTCCTAAATCTAGCTTTTGTCAAACGCAACCTAAAGATTTGTCCGTACAAGCTAATAGAAAAAAATGACTAATATCTTTGTTTTTACTCTCGCACCAAACATGATCATTGGCAACAAAGCCAACAAAACTTCCCCGAAATCTGTCAATCTCTAAAGGTGGACTAGAAAGAAATCAAAATCCGTTCAAATGGATCTCTCAAGCTCTGCCCACAACTACGAAGCCCAGCCCGCCATTAAACAAATCTTCATCTTATCAGGCCAGAGCAACATGGCGGGCCGAGGCGGCGTCGACAAGCACAAGCACTGGGACGGCGTCGTTGCCCCCGAATCCTCCGCCGATAGCCACAAAATCTTCCGGCTCAACGCTCACCTCCACTGGGAGGTGGCGCGTGAGCCTCTCCACCACGACATCGACACCAAAAAAACGTGCGGCGTGGGTCCGGGGATGTCGTTCGCGAACGCGGTGAAAGAGCGCGTGGGGGACGTCATCGGTCTGGTGCCGTGCGCCGTCGGCGGGACGGCGATCAAGGAGTGGGCTCGCGGCGCGCACTTGTACGAGAACATGGTGAAGCGCGCCAAAGCGGCGGCGCACGGCGGCGGAGAGATCAAGGCGCTGCTGTGGTACCAAGGAGAGAGCGATACGTCGTCGCAGCAGGACGTGGATTCGTACAAGGAAAAAATGGAGAAGCTTATTCACAATGTGCGCGCAGATCTGGATCTGCCATCTCTTCCCGTTATTCAGGTCCGTAAAAAAAATTCAATTACCTTCTCCAAAATAAATTTGGAAAAATATGCCTACCTTTCTGTAATTTTTCATTCTTGATCTATAACTATGTACAGGTTGCAATTGCATCTGGAGATGGAAGATACCTTGAGAAAATAAGGGAGATACAAAAGGGAATTGATCTCCCAAATGTTGCGTGTGTGGATGCCAAGGGATTGCAGCTCAAAGAAGATAATCTTCATCTGACTACTGAGGCCCAGGTTCAATTGGGCCGTATGTTGGCCGACGCCTATCTCACCCATTTTCTGGGCTGATTAACTCTGCCTTCTTCTTCATCTGAGTTGAGAGGCCCAGGTTTAGCTGGGCTATAAATTGGCTTTCGTATATATGGAGACTGTTTGATGGCCCAAGTACATGTTTCCTTTATGTTAATATTTATATCCTTTTGTTGTTCCACTGCCTAATAATGACTAATGAGACAAATATACGACCACCGTAATTGTGGAAATTTCTCATGCGTAAAGTGTTTTTATCTATATGTAATGATCATTTTATGTTAGCAGTGGTGTACTGGTATGCAGGGACGGACAGCAGGATGGACGCAGGAATTTGTTTTGGGAGGAGCAAAATCTAGAGGCGATTTTGGGATGGCGCAGATAGTGCCGCCGCTTAGGAGGCTCTCCGACGAGGGCCCCCAAAGTTTTTTTTTATATACGTATATATACAATTAATGGCGGAGATAGAGGGCCAACCCGGCCCCTTCCTTTTTTTTAAAAAAAATTAGTAGGTACAACTTTTCTAAAAAAAAAAAATTAGTTAATATTTATGTGTATTTTTTTTTAGCTTTTTTATCTAGCCCACCCAAATTTCGTGTATCGGCCTACCTGTGATAATTCCTAGGTACGCCATTGTATCCAATTTCTTGTATCGGCCCACCCGTGATAATTCCTAGGTACGCCATTGTATCCAATTTCTTGTATCGGCCCACCCGTGATAATTACTAGGTACGTCATTGTATACACGAAATTGGGGTGGGCCAGATAAAAAAAAAACTAAAAAAATACAATAAATATTAACTTAATTTTTTAAAAAAAAACATTACCTTAAATATTTTTTTTAAAAAAAATAGGGTATCGGGCTCGGGTTGGCCTCCCCTATCTCCGTGATTATATATATTATTTTTTGCTTTAGGCCCCTCGAAACCTTAGAATGACTCTGGCAAACCCAATTCTAATATAAATAAAAACATAACATACAAGTTTTTATAACTAAATTAAATGAAAATTGGGGAGGGGGCAAGATATTTTTATTTATATTTATATATACTATATTAATTTATTAAATAATATATTATAGGGTTCAATAGAATGGCTGGGGGACGGTTGCCACCACCAAATCCCCCCCATGTGTTCGTCCCCTTTGGGATGCATGATTTTTGCTCGCACATATGTGTTATCATAGGACCCTTTTTTCTCTCTCAAACCCAACCATTTTTCTCATTCATCTTCTTCTTCTTTTTCTTCTCTCCTACTCCCATGGAGTATGAAGGTAATAATTTTCAATCCTTTTAATTGCAATTACGTTGTTGCATGCCCCATTTCACACTATCCGTTTATTATTATGAATGTGGAGTGACACTTGGCTCTATGTGTCAGTGTTATTTTTATAACCCAAATATTCAGGCTTGCGTTTGACTTATTAATCATAGATCTGCCAATACCAGAAGCCCTTGACCCAACATAATATAAATTGTGGGATATGCCCGAGAGATCAGTATATTATTATAAATGTAGGAGAATGGGACTACCAATGTATTATTGTATCACCTATTAATGTTTAATTAACAGTTGGGTTCAGTGAAGGATCCAGGAATTAGTAGTAAGTTGGGCTAAGAAGTAAAGATTTAACTACACACAAAAATATATATTTTAATATTCAATGAAGTTGTGCCCTGCGAAACTTCAAAGCATAAAATTCATCAATGATAGAATCTACATCTATAGAGCATCAAACATTCTTGAAGAAAGTCATCCCCCATTTTATTACGAAGTGCCGTCTTCACATGTTTCATTGCTGAAAATGTTCTTTCAGTTGTGGCAGTTGAAACAGGTAGCGTCAAAACAAGATGAATTAATTTAGTCAACATAACATAAACCGCTGACCTTCCACTCTCGTTTAATTTTTGGCACAACTCAAGAAGTATAGAAACTTGAAAATTTTGAACCACGTCATGTTTATAATGTATCAGCTCATACTCCAGAGAAATAGTATCTTGATCTGTGAAATTTTTTTTGAAGTACCTGTCAAAGAGAATCAGTTATTCTAATTATTTTATGCATCAAGTGCAAGACGAACACAAATTCAAAACTTGCCATGTTTTTGTAGATCCCACAAACTTCAGCCCTAGATCTTCCATTTGGAGAATTCTCAATAAGATATTCAAATACTTTACAAACTGCAACATACATATCTATCAAATTCTTCACAGAATTATAGTGAGATTTGGCACCACGTTGTTCGCCTTATTTTTAGCTTCACCGCAAGTGTACGGTGTAGTTTATAAAATAGGGTAAGCAAGGTTGTATCCACGGAGACTAATAAATTTGTACGCTAAGTATTGAACTAAGATAGTCTTATTTTTATTTAGACGATCGTAATTTGATGATTGTTGTTATGAGATTAAGACAATCTAGACTACTCAAACACAAGATTAAGATAGTATAAATGATAGAAGTATCAAGATGATGAGATGGATTCCCGAGTTAAGGTTTTGATTAATACCCCTCTTGTTGTCCGATTTAATCAAAGCCAAGTTATTATCAATATTCCTATAAAACGATCACAAAGATATTTTATGCTCTCTCTCGAGATGCATATAAAACGTAGATTGAAATACCTATGCTAGCATCTCTACTCAACATGAAGTATTCAACTCCCAAAAGTTCAAAAGATCAAATATCCTCACAAATATTTACAAACCTCTCGATTCATGCAAATATTTGTGTCGAGTACTCAAGATATAATATTGAAACTCATCTCTCGAATTATGAATTAATATATCAAACAAGTTAAATCATTGATCAAGTGATAAAACAAGAATAAGCTCAAAGTACTCAAATAGGCTTCAAGACAAATAACTTCAACTAAGATTAAAACATCCAACAAGAGTTCATTAATCTACTACCAAAACCCGGAAATCAAAAGAGTTTAGCTACACATGATTTCTAAACAACTCATAGATAAATTGTCCATAGCCATGACAACTAAAAATGAAAGATGAAAACTACAAGAGAAGCAAGAAAAACTTAGGAAAGTCGACAATCTCTCGATGTATCTCCGTTCCTTGAGCTCCGATGCAACCCGGTTGTCTTCTTGATGTCTTCTTCCAAGAATAAACCTTTGTCTTGTGTGGTAAATCCCAAAATATCAGAATATGCCTTGGTGTGCGCCCCAAAAAGTGCTTTTATACCTCCTCAAAAGTCTAGGGCATTTGCTGTCAAAATACTGCAGTACAACAGGGACGCACGGGTTACCCGTGCGTCTTTCCGTAATCAAAATCTGCTTTTCACCAACCAACGCACAGGCCATGCATCGACGCACGGGTAGCCCGTGCGCATTGCCATAGGAAATGTCCCTGTCTTCAGTTGCGCACGGGTGGTGCGAGTACGCACGGGCTACCCGTGCGCATTGCCGTACCCTCAAAATTCCTTTCCCAGGGGCGCACGGGTGGTGCTCAGGCGCGCGCCCTACCCGTGCATCTTCTATTTTGCGTCATTTGTGGTATTTTTTCTCCGCAATGCTCGTATTTGTCTCCAAATTACTTCAAATATCGTTAAATTCCTACAAAACGAGCAAAGCATAATATCTTTCCCACAAAGAGCGAATATGAACCATTTCATATGAGTTTATGCACGATTAATTGCCATTTTAGCCATAAATACGCCCCAAAATACATGAAAAACTCACACCTATCAAAATCCCCCAAACTTAAACTGTTGACCGTCCCGATCAACAATTTTGAGAAAAATATAAAACACAACAGGGATATAAGAATGATAGCGCACACAAAGGGACCAAAAAAAAATCATATTGTTTATCATGAATGTCAAGCAACAAACCAATCAAGCCTCAAATATCTACTCAAAGGGCACACATCAAACAAAACATGGTGAAATGCTCTGAATTACAACTCTCAAAGTTAAGTGTATACTCTCATCTCACGAGGATATATGACGTGTTTACGCTCAAATCACTTCAATGTCACAAAATTACCATAGGCTTGCAATTCGTCTCATATCTCCGCCACTAGAATGTATGCAATTTGTGAATCAAAAAGGACTTTCTCATTTGGTTGTAATGAAGGCTCTTTGGTCAGGGTAGAAAATTTTGGATAAAGTGACTCAAACTCAAGCATATAGATCGGTGAGCATATCAATCATCTAAATTATAATCCCATATGCTACTCCAATCACCCCTTATTTTTATCAACTTTACTAATCTCCATCTCCTTTCTTTCCTTTGAGAATCGCCTCAAATTACAATCCTTCGCCCTCCAAGTTTGTTTAGATGAAAATTCACATTATAACACCATTTTTTTTCCGATTCTTTTGTGAATTTTCAACATTTCTTTTCAATTCTTTTTCTTCCTCTTTTTGTTCCAATTAACCAAATATGCCCAATTATCCCACTTTTCAATTCCCACTCATTCAACCTCTTTCATTCCCTTTACTCAACGCTATACACTCGAGTTTAGGGTGACAGATATATCAAGTTCAAGGCTTAAATTTGTGGTTATCAAAGAAATAGGCAATAGGCTCAACTTGGCTAACTAGGAATTTCAACATCTTTAGGTAAGCAAAAGGCTTGAAAGACTAGCAAAGATGGCCTTTTATCACATTCACAATTCGCATACAATATGTGGCCTTGACAGAGATGCCCGAGCAAGTTCTAGAATTCTAACAACATGAATGATACACTCAAATCACAACAAGACTGCATAGATGTAAGCAATAAAAGCTCAAAAGCTCACAGGCTTGTAAATATATAATTCAAAGAATCAAACCAAGTTTTCCATATCCACATGCTCAATGTTATCTATTCAAGGCTCAATCAACTCATACCCAACATCCAATCTAAACAATACAAATTTCCAATCAATCACACAAACAACAAGTTGCATCAAGCCCGGTCAACTCACTCCCTAACATCTATGAAAGCATTAAACGTGCTAAAGCCGTAAACGTGCTTCTAATGCAATGCAACCTAGAATGCTCTATATGCAACTATATGAAAACACACAAAAACACACAAAAAATGCAACATTTTTTTTAGCATCCACACTTTTCATATATCAAAATACTACCTCTCCCCCAAACTTGAATGAAATTATATTTTTGTTTTCGAGAGGGAAAAATAGAATTTCAATAGTGAAAAGTGGAGATATACCTGAATCACTGCGGAGGTGGCGGTGGAAAGTGGCCTTGTGAAATATGCCACATTTGTATCTGCTGGATTACTTGCCACGTCTCCATCTCCCTCCGTTCCTGGGCCGCTTGCCTTTGCTCCTGGGCCGCATATCTTTCCTTCTAAACCGCATACCTCTATTCTTGGACCAAATATTGTTGTTCGAGCTCCAAGGACCTCCGATTGTAGTCCTCCCTGAATGCGAGAAAATCAGCCCGATGTTGCCTCAAATCGTCTCCTTGATGATGCAAGTCCTCCCCAAACGCATATAGCATATCCTGAAAGTCATTGCCGCGTTGGGGCTTGCCACCATGAGAGGTACCGGGACGATCCTTGCTATGTGAGCATCGGGGGTAATCGCCTCTGTGTGAGGACTCGGGAATGTCATATCCAAGTTGAGGGTGATGAGGTTCCACCCCCATTTCTCGTCTATGTAGCTCATCTTCCTCCGCTACCATATCATCCACATCCGGGAAGCCGTGAACTCGGCATCTCTTTCTCGCACCTATAGCTTCCGTAATTCTGTTATGCGCTTCCGAGTTCATTAGGAAGTTTGTTGTGTCTGCCAGAGTATCGACAGTGGTGTACGTCGGGTTAGGCAATGGAAATGAGACACCTTTCTTCTGTAGAAGAACCAGCATATTGTCTTCATTCGCGATAAACCTCATGTGGTGCAGAGATGCCAAATTAACCCGAGTGCTGCCCGGTATAGGCCCCAGGTCTCTAAATTCGATGTTGAAATGTCGGGCAATAGGGGTAATCAAACCCCTATAGAAATAGCACCACCTCCCCGCTTTGCTAAATGATCCACTTGCTCAATGAAGTATGCGGCCGGGTTGTAGGGTGTACTTGTTAGCATACACCATAATAGATATAGCTCTCTGACCATCATTCCCCCAATATTCTCTCTCGCAAAAACCGAGGCTGACGTGACCCGCTGTATGTACCGGAACACCGGATTCCAGATCCAAGAAGGTTTTGTAGTGCGGGCCTCGTAGAGCATGGGACCCGTGTCTGGCATTTGGACAAGTAGGCGCCAAAAGTCGTATTGGTCATATCGGTATCTCGGTCGAAATGTGTCTGTGGGAACTTCAAATATGGCGTTTAACTCTTCTGTGGATAATTGTCGCAACTCATTCCCCAACCGAAAATTTACCCCAATGACCTCGCCACCTATATCATTAATCATCTTTACTGTGCTCAAAAATTCGAGCGTGAATTTCTTGTAACTTGGCCATCTTCTCCTCATAAAAGTTGTCCAACCGACTCTCGTCAAATAATCGCCACACATTCTGTATCCCAAGAAATTGGGTGCAATCATCATCGGCGTATTTTGAGGGACCCATCCGTTCGAACGATGAGCTTATTCCATCGCTTCTAGAGCATCCGTGATTTGGTAGTACAACTCCAAAGGCCGGGCTATCAGGTTGTATTTCTGTGGTGGTTCCGCCGGGGTCGCTGCCTCCGCCCCCGGGGTTTTGTCGATTCGCCATTACTTGTGAATGAGTACTGAATAACATGTATTAGCAACCCAAAACAAACCAAATACAATCACAAGGAAAATGAATGTAGGCAAACAAGTCACATAGGGCATAACGGTTCTCATATATCAATTTAACCGATCAATTGTGCTCCAAGCAATCAATTAATATTGCAAATATAGAGAATAATCATCTAAAAGCCCTAGCAATTAACGCTTATGCCCAATTCATCATCCATTCCCCCAAATATGTCTCAATTCACATGCTCACAAGGTGTTTGATAAATTGCCTTAGAGAAGAATTCATCCAAAACATAGCAAAAATACCAACACAAGCACCCAATATCATCCCTAACATGTAATTCTCAAGAAATTCACAAGAAACAACGAAATTCTTACCGAAATTCTCGAAATTTCACAAAGGGGAAAACTTGGAACCCTAGGTGCCTTTCTCCCAATTCTTCAATTCAAACACGAATTTGATGCAATTTGCGAATGAATTAGGATAAGAATATGATTATGTGAACGAATTTTGAAGGAAATTAGGAGTTTGAAACAATGTGGGAATGGGGGCGATTTTTTTCTCGTTTTGAAATAGGGGGAGTGTTTTGAAGAAACAGAGTCTGCCAGACTCTTTTAACGCTCATCGGGGTGACGCACGGGCCGTGCGATGGCGCACGAGTAGTCCGTGCGTGTTGCCGTAGCGTCTCCTGTTCCCCTTCAGGTACGCACGGGTGGTGTGTCGAAGCACGGTCTACCCGTGCGTCCCTGGGCAGTGCAGTGCTCAGGTATTTTCATTTTTTTTTAAAATCACACCGATCTCCCAAAATTTAAAACAAAACACACACCAAAAAAATTGAAATCCACACAAAAAAAAACCGTTGGGTTGCCTCCCAACAAGCGCTATATTTAACGTCTTTAGCTCGACGCCTGTTTGTTCCGTCACGGGTCTCGCAAGGTGATGGATGTCACCTCCACTTGATTACCTCGGTGAAAGTAATGTTTAATCCGCTGACCGTTTACCATGAAAGTCTCACCGTCTTTTGTTAACAATTCCACGACTCCAGGCGGATTCAATACTTTCTTTATCACGAATGGCCCCGACCACCTAGACTTGAGTTTTCCATGGAAAAATTTAAGGCGTGAATTATACAAGAGGACTAGTTCCCTTGGTAAAAACTCTCATTTCTTGATCATTTTGTCGTGCCATCTCTCGGTTCTTTCTTTATAAATTCGGGAGTTCTCGTAAGCTTCATCCCGAAACTCTTCCATCTCATGTAAATAGAGCAACCTCTCTTCACCGGCCTTTTGAAAATCCAGATTTAGTTTCTTGACTGCCCAAAATGCTTTGTGTTCCAACTCTACCGACAAGTGGCACGATTTCCCAAAAATAAGTTGGTATGGGGATGTGCCCAACGGTGTCTTATAGGCAGTCCGGTATGCCCATAGAGCATCATCTAATTTTAACGCCCAATTCTTTCGGTTAATGTTCACCGTCTTTTCAAGGATTTGTTTGATCTCCCGGTTGGCCACTTCTGCTTGCCCATTGGCTTGTGGATGGTATGCCAATGCAACTTTATGTTTCACCCCATATTTTGTCAACAAGTTGCTCATCAATTTATTTACAAAATGTGACCCTCCATCACTAATTAAAGCTCTTGGAGTGCCGAATCGAGTAAATATATTTTTCTTAAGGAACCGCATCACAACTTGAGCATCATTTGTTTTGGAAGGAATCGCCTCTACCCAATGGGATACATACTCTACTGCAAGTAGAATATATTGATAGCCCGAAGATGATGGAAATGGGCCCATAAAATCAATCCCCCACACATCAAACAATTCAACTTCGATTACATTTGTCATCGGCATCTCGTGTCATCTGGAAATGTTTCCCATTCGCTGACACATGTCACATTGTTGCACAAACAAATAACAATCGTTAAATAAAGTGGGTCAGTATAGCCCACTTTGCAATACCTTCGCTGCGGTGCGAGTTGGGCCAAAATGTCCTCCGGCGGGTGCAAAATGACACTGTTGTAAGACTCCCTCCCATTCTTCTTGAGGTACACATCTTCTTATGATTTTGTCAGCGCACCTCTTAAAGAGTAGGGGGTCGTCCCACATGTAGAACTTTACACCATGTAAGAACTTCTTCCTTTGATAGGGCGATAGATCTGGAGGCAAAACTCCCGCAGCCAAATAGTTGACAAAGTCCGCATACCACAGAAATTTTGCCTCGAGCATGAGTAATCGTTCATCAGGAAATTCCTCCTTTATCAATTCCGTGCTTCTTTGCGCTCCCTCTTGATTTTCAATTCGAGATAAGTGGTCTGCTACCACATTCTCACATCCCTTCCGGTCCTTAATTTCCACATCAAACTCTTGTAATAATAAGATCCACCGAATCAACCTTGGTTTTGCATCCTTTTTATCAAAAAGATATTTGATGGTCGCATGGTCAGTGTGAACAATCATTTTCGTCCCAATCAAGTATGATCGAAATTTATCAAATACGAAAACAATCGCTAACATCTCATTCTCGGTAGTGGTGTAATTCTGTTGAGCACTGTCCAACGTTCTACTAGCATAGTAGATGGATCTAAACAATTTTTTCCTATTTTGACCGAGAACAGCCCCTACCGCAAAATCGCTCGCATCACACATCAATTCAAACGGTTGACTCCAGTCTGGGGCGACAAGAATAGGTGCGGTCACCAATGCATTTTTCAAAGTTTCAAACGTCTGCAAACAATCATTGGAAAAATTGAAAGCAGCATCTTTTTCTAACAATTGGCTCAAAGGCTTAGAAATTTTAGAAAAGTCACGGATAAACCTTCTATAGAATCCGGCATGGCCCAAGAAGCTCCGAATGACTTTTTCGTTTGTAGGAGGTGGTAATTTCTCGATCGCTACAATCTTTGCCCGATCTACTTCCAAACCCGCGAAGAGACTCGATGACCAAGTACAATACCATCGCGTGCACCATAAAATGGCACTTTTCCCAATTGAGTACAAGATTGGTCTCTTCACATCGTAAGAAGACTAAGGAAAGATTGTGAAGACAATTATCAAAAGAGTCACCAAACACAGAGAAATCGTCCATAAACACCTCCATAACCATTTCAATAAGATCGTGAAATATAGCCATCATACAACGTTGAAAAGTGGCAGGCGCATTACATAAACCAAATGGCATGCGATTTAAATGCAAATGTACCATAAGGACATGTAAATGTCATTTTTTCCTGGTCTTCCGCGCAATCATGATTTGATTGTACCCTTAATAACCATCTAAAAAGCAATAATAATCATAACCTCGCTAGACGATCCAACATCATATCGATAAAGGGGAGGGGGAAATGATCTTTTCGAGTGGCATCATTAAGTTTTCTATAATCAATGCATATTCGCCACCCTAAGTAATAATTCTAGTAGCAATCGAGTTCTTCATTTTCATTTTTCACGATCACCCCCTTTTTTAAGCACCACTTGTACCGGACTTACCCATGAACTATCGATATAACATAAATAGTCCCAGCATCTAACCATTTCAACACTTTCTTCCTAACCACATCTTGCATGATAGGGTTTAGTCGTCTTTGGTTTTGCAATCGATGGTTTATAAACATCTTCCATTCGAATTTTATGCATTACAATGGATGGACTTATGCCTTTTAAATCAGTTATAGACCATCCGAGTGCTGACTTATGTTTTCGTAAAACCCTTAACAATTTATCAAGTTGAGTAGGAATGAGAAGAGATGAAACGATTACCGGATTTGCATTATTCGCCCCAAGAAATGCATATTTGAGGTGTTCGGGTAATTGCTTGAGTTCTGGAGTCGATGTTTCTGTTTCAGGGCCACGCACGGGTGGCCCGTGCTCAGGCGCACAGGTCGTGCGTGATCCCCTGTCCTGAATTCGTCCTTCGGCATCACGCACGGGTTGCCCGTGCTCAAGCACACGGCCCGTGCGCCCTTCAGGGTTCCCAACCATTGCTTCGGCATCACGCACGAGTCGCCCGTACGTGGACGCACGGGTCGTGCATGCCTGAAGGTTTTGCTCCCTCATTTCTGACTTTGCGTTCTCGCCTCTTGCGCTCCTAGGTAGTTCCTGCATATGATCTAAGGCACAAACATAGTCGTACAAATCTTGGTTATCAAAATCAAGCACAACACTCGATATTGAGCACGAGTGGGTTAGACCAAATTCCAAGTCATCTGTAGACAATGTATGATCAACATAATCCTCAATGCATGAACTAACTATATCTAAACAATGACAATGTTCCACCGTATCATGAAATTTCATCGCCTTATATATAGAAAATAAAACGTGCTCATCATTAACACGTAAAGTGAGCTCTCCTTTTTGTACGTCTATTAAGGCTTTACCAGAGCAAGAAATGGACGCCCAAGTATCGGTGCTGAACGTCACGGTCTTCTTCCATATCAAGAACCAAGAAATCCACAGGGAATGTAAATTTATCAACTTTTACCAGCACGTCTTCTATAATTCCCTTTGGATATGTAAGTGATCGGTCCACAAGTTGCAATGTCACCGTGGTTGGCTTCACTTCGCCTAGTCCAAGCTTCTTGAAAATGGACAAAGGCATCAAATTAATACTTGCCCCTAAATCACACAATGCTTTATTAAAGAAGTTACCACCAATAGCACAAGGATAGTGAAACTCCCGGATCTTTCGATTTTTATGTAGCTTCCTTGGATTATCGCGCTACATTCTTCCGTTAAATTCACCGTTTCAAATCTTGTCATCTTCCTCTTTTTCGACATAACATCCTTAAGAAATTTTGCATAATTTGGCATTTGCTCTAATGCGACTGCAAAAGGAATGTTAATGTGCAATTTCTTAAATATATCAAGGAATTTTGCAAATTGATCATCAAACTTTTTCTTTTGAAATCTTTAGGGGAAGGGAAGAGAGATAGGCAATTTAGATATATTAGAGTTAGACGATTATTTAAGCTTCTCAACCCCTGTTTGTTCCTCCTCTTGTCTCTCTTTTTCCCCATCGACTTCGACACCATCTTTCATTACCGATTCAACATCTCACGCCTTGGATGTTTCATCCGAATTTTTCAGATTTCCCAATTTTTCTTTAGGCCCCTCATATTCCGTACCGCTCCTTAACCGAATAGCTTTGCATTGCTCCTTAGGATTAACTTCCGTGTTACTTGGAAATTGACCCTTTGATGTTGCCCACCAACAATTGTAGCTAATTGGCCCACTTGAGTTTCAAGATTCTTTATTGAACTTGTCATTTGGGTCATTTGTAGCTCCACCTTATCCATCCTAGAATCTTGTCTAGCGAATCGACTCCTCATGTCACTTATGAATGCATTTGATTGATTTATGAACGACGTGAGTGCATCTTCCAAAGATGATTTGCCTTCTACATTAGCGCCCCCATTTGATGCATTAAATCCCGGCGGTGGTTGCAACACATTCTTTGTATTGGCATAGGAAAAAATTTCATGGTTTCTCAATCCCGGATGGTAGTGTGTTGGGTTTGAATTGTGCCGGAAATTGTTGAAATTCAGGTTATTCACATAGCTGACTTCCTCCATCGGGCATAGAAGAGCTTCACTACTCGTGCTTGCCTCTGGCCCTTTCGTCAAAACACTCAATTGAGTTGTCAATGCCGCCACTTGTGCAGTCAATGCTTTAATCGGGTCTGAATCCGAGATTTCGGCTACTCGTTGTACATTGGATCTTTCCGACGGTCACTGGTAACTGTTTATAGCCATTTCTTCAAGAAGATTCAAGGCGTCTTGTGGAAATCCTGCCAACAATGCTCCTCCCGCTGCGGCATCAACAAAGGCCCTCGTTTGCCCCATTAAACCATTGTAGAAGAAACATAACTATTGATCCTCTGGGAACCCATGTTGTGGACATCTTCTTAACAAATCCTGAAATCGTTCCCAAGCCTCGTACAAAGGCTCGGAGTCAAACTGTCGGAATTGAGTGATCTTGCTTTTGAGCTGCAAAGTTTTGCTCGGTGGAAAGAAGTTAAACAAGAACTTTTGGCTCAAATCGTCCCATGTGCTCACACTTCCTTGTGTCAAAGTACCCAACCAATTCCTCGCCTTATCCCTTAAAGAGAAAGGGAATAGGCGCAATCTTATGGCATCATCCGAAACTCCATTCATTTTTATAGTATTGCATATTTGGATGAAATGTGCAAAGTGAGAATTAGGATCTTCAGTTGCGAAACCCCCAAACTGGTTCTGTTGTACCATGTTGATCAGTCAGGTTTAAGCTCGAAGTTGTTGGCATTTATCGGTATATGAGCAATACCACCGTAATTACGATTCATTTGAGGTCGAAAGTAATCACGGATAGCTTGTTGTGGAACCGGTATGGGTAACTCGCTGATCCCATTGTTACCTATATTTTCTTCGTCCACGTCCCCCATATTCTGATTTTGTTGTCTTTCAGCCCGTCTAGTGGTTGCACAAATTCTCCTTGCGAAAGCCTCAACCTCTGGTATGAGCGGTATTAAATCTCCTCGCCTAGAGCGTGTGTTCATGCACTACCTGGACCAAACTAAAAGAAACAAGTCAAATAATGAAGGATTTAAGTTAACCAAAAATATTGAGAAAATAAAAAAATGTCTAAATTAAGAATAATACTATCTATCGCAATATTATCACCAAAAATTGTATTAGTCCCCGGCAACGGCGCCAAAAAATTATTCGCCTTATTTTTAGCTTCACCGCAAGTGTATGGTGTAGTTTATAGAATAGGGTAAGCAAGGTCGTATCCACGGAGAATAATAAATTTGTACGCTAAGTATTGAACTAAGATAGTCTTATTTTTATTTAGACGATCGTAATTTGATGATTGTTGTTATGAGATTAAGACAATCTAGACTACTCAAACACAAGATTAAGATTGTATAAATGATAGAAGTATCAAGATGATGAGATGGATTCCCGAGTTAAGGTTTCGATTAATACCCCTCTTGTTGTCCGATTTAATCAAAGCCAAGTTATTATCAATATTCCTATAAGACGATCACAAAGATATTTTATCCTCCCTCTCGAGATGCATATAAAACGTAGATTGAAATACTTATGCTAGTATCTCTACTCAAGATGAAGTATTCAACTCCCAAAAGTTCAAAAGATCAAATATCCTCACAAATATTTACAAACCTCTCGATTCATGCAAATATTTGTGTCGAGTACTCAAGATCTAATATTGAAATTCATTTCTCGAATTATGAATCAATATATCAAACAAGTTAAATCATTGATCAAGTGATAAAACAAGAATAAGCTCAAAGTAGTCAAATAGGCTTCAAGACAATAACTTCAACTAAGATTAAAACATCCAACAAGAGTTCATTAATCTACTACCAAAACCCGGAAATCAAAAGAGTTTAGCTACATATGATTTATAAACAACTCATAGACAAATTGTTCATAGCCATGACAACTAAAAATGAAAGATGAAAACTACAAGAGAAGCAAGAAAAACTTAGGAAAGTCGACAATCTCTCGATGCATCTCCGTTCCTTGAGCTCCGATGCAACCCGATCGTCTCCTTGATGTCTTCTTCCAGGAATAAACCTTTGTCTTGTGTGGTAGATCCCAAAATGTCAGAATATGCCTTGGTGTGCGCCCCAAAAAGTGCTTTTATACCTCCTCAAAAGTCTAGGGCATTTGCTGTCAAAATATCAAGAAGATAGGACAGGACGACGGCGTGCAGTGGGACGCACGGGTTACCCGTGCGTCTTTCCATAATCAAAATCTGCTTTTCACCAACCAACGCACGGGCCATGCGTCGACGCATGGGTAGCCCGTGCGTATTGCCGTAGGAAATTTCTCTGTCTTCAGTTGCGCACGGGTGGTGCGAGTACGCACGGGCTACCCATGCGCATTGCCGTACCCTCAAAATTCATTTCCCAGTGGTGCACGAGTAGGGCTCAGGCGCACGGGTGGTGCTCAGGCGCGCGCCCTACCCGTGCATCTTCTATTTTGCATCATTTATGGTATTTCTTCTCCGCAATGCTCGTATTTGTCTCCAAATTACTTCAAATATCGTTAAATTCCTACAAAACGAGCAAAGCATAATATCTTTCCCACAAAGAGCGAATATGAATCATTTCGTATGAGTTTATGCACGATTAATTGTCATTTTAGCCATAAATACGCCCCAAAATACATGCAAAACTCGCACCTATCACACGTTCAGAATTGCGTTCCCCAATAGCCAATAAATTCTCAATTTCACATCTTTGAGCAACTTGCAATTGAGAGACACACTTAGGTGAAGAAGAGATAATATTAACAATATTGTCCAAATGAGAAAAGAATTCCCAAATAACACTTACGTCCTTAGCTGCAGAAACTATTGCTAATTGTAAACGATATGCAAAACAATGTGACATAATATGCATAGGGACAATCTCTACGAAATAATGCTTGAAGTCCATTCCATGAACCACGCATATTACTAGCACCATCATACCATTGACCTCTCATTTTCTTGACTTGGAGATCATGATGAGCAAGAATGTCACATCTCTTTTTTCAAATTTCCTGAAGTGGTGTCACTAACACTTTTGATTGTAAAGAAACGCTCTGTCAAAATTCCATGATTGTTTACAAACCTCAATATAATGGTCATTTGTTCTTGTTTGGATATATCTTGTGCTTCATCAACAAGAATACAAAAGCATGTTCTATTTGCCATAATATTCAAAATCTCCTTTTGGATATCTGGAGCAATGTATTGGGCATTTTTGGGAGCATTGTCAAGCACAACTTCATTAACTTTTGTGTTCATATTTGCAAAAGCCTTTACCAATTCAATAAAGTTCCCTCGATTTGATGAAGATAGAGATTCATCATGGCCTCTAAAGGCACAACCTTGAAGTGCTAGCCATCGAATGCTTATAATTGAAGTCCTCAATCGCGGTTTTTCTCCTTTTCAATTTTTGTTTGGGCATGCATAACTTTGTCAATATGTCCAGAGGACCTCATCAAATCTCCAGCCCTTCTAACACACATAGTATGAGGTGATGAAGTTGCAGAACCGACATGAGTAAGAAAAGCACATTTATCTCTTTGATTTATCCTCTTCCATCACCAAATCCTTCCTTAACTGATGATGAAGTATTGTGCAGACTAACTTCACTCAACAAAAGAAACCAATAAAAAAAGTAAGCTTTATCTGTGGTGGGTGAATACTCTAGCCAATAAAACTTGTCAAACTATTTTTTCTGAAAACTACGATTTTGAGCACCAAATTTTGAAGATGGATACACTTCCATTTTGGGTTGATAAGGCCCTTCTCTCAGATATGCCCGTCTAATCTCATCCCGTAAGTTAATAGGATATTCACATATTTGCTTTCTTTTTCCCGGATCTCGCTCAAAATAAGTGGTTGATTGCACGACCGACATCGAATGAGATTTATTAGATTGATGTTGCACTGTATTGGATGTATGTTTTGAGCTACTTTCACTAGTTTGATGATGTCTTTTCTTAAAGAAAGATGATATTAATGTTCTTTTCAGGGACGAACGCAGGAATTTGTTCTTGGAGGGGGGCAAAATCTAGGGGCAGTCTTGGGGCGGCGCAGATGGTTCTGCCGTATAGGAGGCTCTCCGACGAGGGCCCCCAGAGTTTTTTTTATATATGTATATATACAATCAATGGCGGAGATAGGGAGCCAACCCCCCTCCCTTTTTTTGAAAAAATAATTACTAGGTAAATTTTTTCAAAACAAATTTAGTTAATATTTATGTGTATTTTTTTAGCTTTTTTTTATCTGCCCACCAAAATTTCGTGTATCGGTCTACTCATGATAATTTCTAGCTACGCCATTTTACCCAATTTCTTGTATCGGCCCACCCCGTGATAATTCCTAGTGTACGCCATTGTATACACGAAATTGGGGTGGACCTGAATAAAAAAACTAAAAAAATACACATAAATATTAACTTTTTTAAAACATTACCTTAAATATTTTTTTAAAAAAAAGAGGGTACCGGGCCTGGGTTGACCTCCCCCTATCTCCGTGATTGTATATATATTATTTTTTGCTCTGGGCCCCTCGAAACCTTGGACCAACTCTAGCAAACTCAATTCTAATATAAATAAAAACATAACATACAAGTTTTTATACCTAAATTAAATGAAAATTGGGGGGAGGGGGCAAGATATTTTGATTTATATTTATATATACTATATTAATTTATTAAATAATATATTATAGGAGTTCAATCGCAAAATAAGGGGGCGGTTGCCACCACCAGCCCCCCCATGTGTCCGTTCCTGGGTGTTTTTCCTTTTTTCGCAGAAGATTGGTGCTCCATTTAAAGTTCTGAAAAATATAAAACATAAAAAATAAATAAATTCAGTAAAATGAGCAATAATAATAATCCAAGACCACTTTTTAGGATTTGGGTGTTTTAACTTATAACAGGGTCAAAAAAAAGGGACATAAAATGGTTATATATGTTTACAAATAGGAATTGTATATGATATATAATTGAATTGATTGAAATGCCTCATATTTATCAAAAACCTTTTTCAACAGCACGAATGGACATATATAATGGCAAAAGAAAGGAATAATAATTCAAAAAAATATATCATTCTTTAATACCTAAATAAACTATTTTTTTATTTTCAATAGAGGAACAATACAATCATTAAAGAAAAGAGATGCATAATTTATCCTACCCAACAAGTAGGTAATAGCAACAAAATTAATTCATACAAGAAGAAAAAAATTACAAGAATAAATAAAATCTAATTATAATACTTGAATATTGAAAATAGGGACAAGAAAAAATGTACCTTGGTAATAAAAAAATAATTGAAGAATAGAGGAAGAATCCAAAAAAAAATTAACTTTTGTTGATGCCCTTTACCTTAGGCGGTTAGGGTTCATGAGATTAGCCGAAGTACTTTTTTCTTTGTATTTTAAAATCTGGGCAGTGGGCTTTTAAATGTAATACACATATGACAAAATGTAAAATTGCAAGAATAAAAAAAAAATCTAAGCGGTGGGCTTATAAGAATATATGGGCTTATAAAATTACAAGAAAATATACAACTGGGCTTAATTTAAAATGTAAAATTAATACACATATATAATATATGGGCAATGAGCTTATAAATTTTTTTGCACTGGGATCTACCCTATCATCCGCCTCTGAGCTAATTTCACTAGTTTGATGATCCATTTCATAAAGAAAGATGATATTAATAGTGTTTTTCCTTTTTTCGCAGAAGATTGGTGCTCCATTGAAAGTTCTGAAAAATATAAAACATACAAGATAAATAAATTCAGTAAAATGAGCAATAACAATAATTCAAGACCCCTTTTTAGGATTTGGGGGTTTTAATTTATAACAGGGGCACAAAACAAAGGGACGTAAAATGGTTATATTAATATATGTTTACGGATAGGAATTGTATATGATACATAATCGAATTGATTGAAATGCCTCATATTTATCAAAAACCCTTTTCAATAGCACAAATGGACATATATAATGGCAAAAAAAGTTATTAATAAAAGGAATAATAATTCAAAAAATTATATTATTCTTTAATACCTAAATAAACTATTTTTTTATTATATTCAATAGAGGAATAATACAATCATTAAATAAAAGAGATGCATAATTTATCCTACCCAACAAGTAGATAACAACAACAAAATTAATTCATACAAGAAGAAAAAAAAATATAAGAATAAATAAAATCTAATTATAATACTTGAATATTGAAAATAGGGACAAGAAAGAATGTACATTAGTAACAAAAAAATAATTGAAGAATAGAGGAAGAATCCAAAAAAAATTAACTTTTGTTGATGCCACCTTAGGCGGTTAGGGTTCATGAGATTAGCAAAAGTACTTTTTTCTTTGTATTTTAAAATCTGGGCAGTGGGCTTATAAATATAATACACATATGACAAAATGTAAAATTGCAAGAATAAAAAAGATCTAGGCGGTGGGCTTATAAAATTACAAGAAAATATAAGGCTGGGCTTAATTTAAAATGTAAAATTAATATACATATATAATATATGAGCAATGGGTTTATAAATTTTTTTGCATTGGGCTCTACCCTATCATCCGCCCCTGAGCTAATTTCACTAGTTTGATGATCCATTTTCTTAAAGAAAGATGATATTAATAGTGTTTTTCTTTTTTTCGCAGAAGATTGGTGCTCCATTTAAAGTTCTGAAAAATATAAAACATACAAGATAAATAAATTCAGTAAAATGAGCAATAACAATAATTTAAGACCCCTTTTTAGGATTTGGGGGTTTTAATTTATACAGGGGCACAAAAAAAAGGGACGTAAAATGGTTATATTAATATATGTTTACGAATAGGAATTGTATATGATATATAATTGAATTGATTGAAATGCCTCATATTTATCAAAAACCCTTTTCAATAGCACAAATGGACATATATAATGGCAAAAAATTATTAATAAAAGGAATAATAATCCAAAAAATTATATCATTCTTTAATACCTAAATAAACTATTTTTTTATCTTCAATAGAGGAATAAAACAATCATTAAAGAAAAGAGATGCGTAATTTTATCCTACCCAACAAGTAGATAATAACAACAAAATTAATCCATACAAGAAGAAAAAATTACAAGAATAAATAACATCTAATTATAATACTTGAATATTGAAAATAGGGGCAAGAAAGAATGTACCTTGGTAACAAAAAATAATTGAAGAATAGAGGAATAATCCAAAAATATTGACTCTTGTTGATGCCCTTTACCTTAGGCGGTTAGGGTTCATGAGATTAGCGAAAGTGCATTTTTCTTTGTATTTTAAAATCTGGGCAATGCACTTATAAATATAATACACATATGACAAAATGTAAACTTGCAAGAATAAAAAAATCTGGGCAGTTGGCTTATAAGAATATATGGGCTTATAAAATTACAAGAAAATATAAGACTCGGCTTAATTTAAAATATAAAATTAATACACATATATAATACATGGGCAGTGGGCTTATAAATAAATTGCACTGGGCTGGAGCCTAGTGCTAACTACCCTATCATCCACCCCTGAGCTACTTTCACTAGTTTGATGATCTATTGTCTTAAAGAAAGATGATATTAATGGTATTTTTCCTTTTTTCACAGAAGATTGGTGTTTCATTTAAAATTTTCAAAAATATAAAACATACAAGATAGATAAAATTCAGTAAAATGAGCAATAACAATAATTCAAGACCCTTTTTTAGGATTTGGCTATTTTTATTTACAACAGGGCACAAAGAAAAAGGACGTAAAATGGTTATATATGATACATAATTGAATTGATTGAAATGCCTCCTATTTAACAAAAACCTTTTTCAACAGCAAAAATGGACATATATAATGGGAAAAAAATATTAATAAAAGAATAATAATTCTTTAATATCTAAATAAACTATTTCGTTTTATCTTCAATAGAGGAACAATACAATTATTAAAGAAAAGAGATGCATAATTTATCCTACCCAACAAGTAAATAATGACAACAAAATTAATTCATACAAGAAGAAAAAATTACAAAAATAAATAAAATCTAATTATAATACTTGAATATTGAAAATAGGGGCAAGAAAGAATGTATCTTGTAACAAAAAAATAATAATTAAAGAATAGAGGAAGAATCCAAAATTTTTTAACTTTTGTTGTTGCCTTTCACCTCACGTTATGCGGTTAGGGTTCATGAGATTAGCCGAAGTACTTTTTTCTTTGTATTTTAAAATCTGGGCAGTGGGCTTTTAAATGTAATACACATATGACAAAATGTAAAATTGCAAGAATAAAAAAAAAATCTAGGCGGTGGGCTTATAAGAATATATGGGCTTATAAAATTACAAGAAAATATACAACTGGGCTTAATTTAAAATGTAAAATTAATACACATATATAATATATGGGCAATGAGCTTATAAATTTTTTTGCACTGGGATCTACCCTATCATCCGCCTCTGAGCTAATTTCACTAGTTTGATGATCCATTTTCATAAAGAAAGATGATATTAATAGTGTTTTTCCTTTTTTCGTGAAGAAGATTGGTGCTCCATTGAAAGTTAAGAAAAATATAAAACATACAAGATAAATAAATTCATAAAATGAGCAATAACAATAATTCAAGACCCTTTTTAGGATTTGGGGTTTTAATTTATAACAGGGGGCAAAACAAAGGGACGTAAAATGGTTATATTAATATATATTTACGGATAGAATTGTATATGATACATAATCGAATTGATTGAAATGCCTCATATTTATCAAAAACCCTTTTCAATAGCACAAATGGACATATATAATGGCAAAAAAAGTTATTAATAAAAGGAATAATAATTCAAAAAATTATATCATTCTTTAATACCTAAATAAACTATTTTTTTATTATATTCAATAGAGGAATAATACAATCATTAAATAAAAGAGATGCATAATTTATCCTACCCAACAAGTAGATAACAACAACAAAATTAATTCATACAAGAAGAAAAAAATATAAGAATAAATAAAATCTAATTATAATACGTGAATATTGAAAATAGGGACAAGAAAGAATGTACATTGGTAACAAAAAAATAATTGAAGAATAGAGGAAGAATCCAAAAAAATTAACTTTTGTTGATGCCACCTTAGGCGGTTAGGGTTCATGAGATTAGCAAAAGTACTTTTTCTTTGTATTTTAAAATCTAGGCAGTGGGCTTATAAATATAATACACATATGACAAAATGTAAAATTGCAAGAATAAAAAAGATCTAGTCGGTGGGCTTATAAAATTACAAGAAAATATAAGGCTGGGCTTAATTTAAAATGTAAAATTAATACACATATATAATATATGGGCAATGGGTTTATAAATTTTTTTGCATTGGGCTCTACCCTATCATCCGCCCCTGAGCTAATTTCACTAGTTTGATGATCCATTTTCATAAAGAAAGATGATATTAATAGTTTTTTCTTTTTTTCGCAGAAGATTGGTGCTCCATTTAAAGTTCTGAAAAATATAAAACATACAAGATAAATAAATTTAGTATAATGAGCAATAACAATAATTTAAGACCCCTTTTTAGGATTTGGGGGTTTTAATTTATACAGGGGCACAAAAAAAGGGACGTAAAATGGTTATATTAATATATGTTTACGAATAGGAATTATATATGATATATAATTGAATTGATTGAAATGCCTCATATTTATCAAAAACCCTTTTTAATAGCACAAATGGACATATATAATGGCAAAAAAAAATATTAATAAAAGTAATAATAATTCAAAAAATTATATCATTCTTTAATACCTAAATAAACTATTTTTTTTTATCTTCAATAGAGGAATAAAACAATCATTAAAGAAAAGAGATGCGTAATTTTATCCTACCCAACAAGTAGATAATAACAACAAAATTAATCCATACAAGAAGAAAAAATTACAAGAATAAATAACATCTAATTATAATATTTGAATATTGAAAATAGGGGCAAGAAAGAATGTACCTTGGTAACAAAAAATAATTGAAGAATAGAGGAATAATCCAAAAATATTGACTCTTGTTGATGCCCTTTACCTTAGGCGGTTAGGGTTCATGAGATTAGCGAAAGTGCATTTTTCTTTGTATTTTAAAATCTGGGCAATGCACTTATAAATATAATACACATATGACAAAATGTAAACTTGCAAGAATAAAAAATCAAGGCGAGTTGGCTTATAAGAATATATGGGCTTATAATATTACAAGAAAATATAAGACTCGGCTTAATTTAAAATATAAAATTAATACACATATATAATACATGGGCAATGGGCTTATAAACAAATTGCACTGGCGGAGCCCAGTGCTAACTACCCTATCATCCACCCCCGAGCTACTTTCACTAGTTTGATGATCTATTGTCTTAAAGAAAGATGATATTAATGGTATTTTTCCTTTTTCACGTAAGATTGGTGTTTCATTTAAAATTTTCAAAAATATAAAACATACAAGATAGATAAAATTCAGTAAAATGAGCAATAACAATAATTCAAGACCCTTTTTTAGGATTTGGGTATTTTTATTTACAACAGGGCACAAAGAAAAAAGGACGTAAAATGGTTATATATGATACATAATTGAATTGATTGAAATGCCTCCTATTTAACAAAAACCTTTTTCAACAGCACAAATGGACATATATAAATGGAAAAAAATATTAATAAAAGAATAATAATTCTTTAATATCTAAATAAACTATTTTGTTTTATCTTCAATAGAGGAACAATACAATTATTAAAGAAAAGAGATGCATAATTTATCCTACCCAACAAGTAAATAATGACAACAAAATTAATTCATACAAGAAGAAAAAATTACAAAAATAAATAAAATCTAATTATAATACTTGAATATTGAAAATAGGGGCAAGAAAGAATGTACCTTGTAACAAAAAAATAATAATTGAAGAATAGAGGAAAAATCCAAAATTTTTTAACTTTTGTTGTTGCCTTTCACCTCACGTTATGCGGTTAGGGTTCATGAGATTAGCCGAAGTACTTTTTTCTTTGTATTTTAAAATCTGGGTAGTGGGCTTTTAAATGTAATACACATATGACAAAATGTAAAATTGCAAGAATAAAAAAAAAATCTAGGCGGTGGGCTTATAAGAATATATGGGCTTATAAAATTACAAGAAAATATACAATCAGGCTTAATTTAAAATGTAAAATTAATACACATATATAATATATGGGCAATGAGCTTATAAATTTTTTTGCACTGGGATCTACCCTATCATCCGCCTCTGAGCTAATTTCACTAGTTTGATGATCCATTTTCATAAAGAAAGATGATATTAATAGTGTTTTTCCTTTTTTCGCAGAAGATTGGTGCTCCATTGAAAGTTCTGAAAAATATAAAACATACAAGATAAATAAATTCAGTAAAATGAGCAATAACAATAATTCAAGACCCCTTTTTAGGATTTGTGGGTTTTAATTTATAACAGGGGCACAAAACAAAGGGACGTAAAATGGTTATATTAATATATGTTTACAGATAGGAATTGTATATGATACATAATCGAATTGATTGAAATACCTCATATTTATCAAAAACCCTTTTCAATAGCACAAATGGACATATATAATGGCAAAAAAAGTTATTAATAAAAGGAATAATAATTCAAAAAATTATATCATTCTTTAATACCTAAATAAACTATTTTTTTATTATATTCAATAGAGGAATAATACAATCATTAAATAAAAGAGATGCATAATTTATCCTACCCAACAAGTAGATAACAACAACAAAATTAATTCATACAAGAAGAAAAAAATATAAGAATAAATAAAATCTAATTATAATACTTGAATATTGAAAATAGGGACAAGAAAGAATGTACATTGGTAACAAAAAAATAATTGAAGAATAGAGGAAGAATCCAAAAAATTAACTTTTGTTGATGCCACCTTAAAGCGGTTAGGGTTCATGAGATTAGCAAAAGTACTTTTTCTTTGTATTTTAAAATCAGGCGGTGGGCTTATAAATATAATACACATATGACAAAATGTAAAATTGCAAGAATAAAAAAAGATCTAGGCGGTGGGCTTATAAAATTACAAGAAAATATAAGGCTGGGCTTAATTTAAAATATAAAATTAATACACATATATAATATATGGGCAATGGGTTTATAAATTTTTTTGCATTGGGCTCTACCCTATCATCCGCCCCTGAGCTAATTTCACTAGTTTGATGATCCATTTTCTTAAAGAAAGATGATATTAATAGTGTTTTTCTTTTTTCGCGAGAAGATTGGTGCTCCATTTAAAGTTCTGAAAAATATAAAACATACAAGATAAATAAATTCAGTAAAATGAGCAATAACAATAATTTAAGACCCCTTTTTAGGATTTGTGGGTTTTAATTTATAACAGGGGCACAAAAAAAAAAGGGACGTAAAATGGTTATATTAATATATGTTTACGAATAGGAATTGTATATGATATATAATTGAATTGATTGAAATGCCTCATATTTATCAAAAACCCTTTTTAATAGCACAAATGGACATATATAATGGCAAAAAAAATATTAATAAAAGTAATAATAATTCAAAAAATTATATCATTCTTTAATACCTAAATAAACTATTTTTTTTTATCTTCAATAGAGGAATAAAACAATCATTAAAGAAAAGAGATGCGTAATTTTATCCTACCCAACAAGTAGATAATAACAACAAAATTAATTCATACAAGAAGAAAAAAATTACAAGAATAAATAACATCTAATTATAATATTTGAATATTGAAAATAGGGGCAAGAAAAAAATGTACCTTGGTAACAAAAAAATAATTGAAGAATAGAGGAATAATCCAAAAATATTGACTCTTGTTGATACCCTTTACCTTAGGCGGTTAGGGTTCATGAGATTAGCGAAAGTACATTTTTCTTTGTATTTTAAAATCTGGGCAATGCACTTATAAATATAATACACATATGACAAAATGTAAACTTGCAAGAATAAAAAAATCTGGGCAGTTGGCTTATAAGAATATATGGGCTTATAATATTACAAGAAAATATAAGACTCGGCTTAATTTAAAATATAAAATTAATACACATATATAATACATGGGCAATGGGCTTATAAACAAATTGCACTTTGGCTGGAGCTTGATGTGCTAACTACCCTATCATCCACCCCTGAGCTACTTTCACTAGTTTGATGATCTATTGTCTTAAAGAAAGATGATATTAATGGTATTTTTCCTTTTTCCACAGAAGATTGGTGTTTCATTTAAAATTTTCAAAAATATAAAACATACAAGATAGATAAAATTCAGTAAAATGAGCAATAATAATAATTCAAGACCCTTTTTTAGGATTTGGCTATTTTTATTTACAACAGGGCACAAAGAAAAAAGGACGTAAAATGGTTATATATGATACATAATTGAATTGATTGAAATGCCTCCTATTTAACAAAAACCTTTTTCAACAGCACAAATGGACATATATAAATGGAAAAAAATATTAATAAAAGAATAATAATTCTTTAATATCTAAATAAACTATTTTGTTTTATCTTCAATAGAGGAACAATACAATTATTAAAGAAAAGAGATGCATAATTTATCCTACCCAACAAGTAAATAATGACAACAAAATTAATTCATACAAGAAGAAAAAATTACAAAAATAAATAAAATCTAATTATAATACTTGAATATTGAAAATAGGGGCAAGAAAGAATGTACCTTGTAACAAAAAAATAATAATTGAAGAATAGAGGAAGAATCCAAAATTTTTTAACTTTTGTTGTTGCCTTTCACCTCACGTTATGCGGTTAGGGTTCATGAGATTAGCGAAGTACTTTTTCTTTGTATTTTAAAATCACAGGCGAGTGGGCTTTTAAATGTAATACACATATGACAAAATGTAAAATTGCAAGAATAAAAAAAAAATCTAGGCGGTGGGCTTATAAGAATATATGGGCTTATAAAATTACAAGAAAATATACAACTGGGCTTAATTTAAAATGTAAAATTAATACACATATATAATATATGGGCAATGAGCTTATAAATTTTTTTGCACTGGGATCTACCCTATCATCCGCCTCTGAGCTAATTTCACTAGTTTGATGATCCATTTTCATAAAGAAAGATGATATTAATAGTGTTTTTCCTTTTTTCGCAGAAGATTGGTGCTCCATTGAAAGTTCTGAAAAATATAAAACATACAAGATAAATAAATTCAGTAAAATGAGCAATAACAATAATTCAAGACCCTTTTTAGGATTTGGGGTTTTAATTTATAACAGGGCACAAAACAAAGGGACGTAAAATGGTTATATTAATATATGTTTACGGATAGGAATTGTATATGATACATAATCGAATTGATTGAAATACCTCATATTTATCAAAAACCCTTTTCAATAGCACAAATGGACATATATAATGGCAAAAAAAGTTATTAATAAAAGGAATAATAATTCAAAAAATTATATCATTCTTTAATACCTAAATAAACTATTTTTTTATTATATTCAATAGAGGAATAATACAATCATTAAATAAAAGAGATGCATAATTTATCCTACCCAACAAGTAGATAACAACAACAAAATTAATTCATACAAGAAGAAAAAAATATAAGAATAAATAAAATCTAATTATAATACTAGAATATGGAAAATAGGGACAAGAAAGAATGTACATTGGTAACAAAAAAATAATTGAAGAATAGAGGAAGAATCCAAAAAAATTAACTTTTGTTGATGCCACCTTAGGCGGTTAGGGTTCATGAGATTAGCAAAAGTACTTTTTTCTTTGTATTTTAAAATCTGGGCAGTGGGCTTATAAATATAATACACATATGACAAAATGTAAAATTGCAAGAATAAAAAAGATCTAGGCGGTGGGCTTATAAAATTACAAGAAAATATAAGGCTGGGCTTAATTTAAAATGTAAAATTAATACACATATATAATATATGGGCAATGGGTTTATAAATTTTTTTGCATTGGGCTCTACCCTATCATCCGCCCCTGAGCTAATTTCACTAGTTTGATGATCCATTTTCTTAAAGAAAGATGATATTAATAGTGTTTTTCTTTTTTTCGCAGAAGATTGGTGCTCCATTTAAAGTTCTGAAAAATATAAAACATACAAGATAAATAAATTCAGTAAAATGAGCAATAACAATAATTTAAGACCCCTTTTTAGGATTTGGGGGTTTTAATTTATACAGGGGCACAAAAAAAAAGGGACGTAAAATGGTTATATTAATATATGTTTACGAATAGGAATTGTATATGATATATAATTGAATTGATTGAAATGCCTCATATTTATCAAAAACCCTTTTTAATAGCACAAATGGACATATATAATGTTAAAAAAAATATTAATAAAAGTAATAATAATTCAAAAAATTATATCATTCTTTAATACCTAAATAAACTATTTTTTTTTATCTTCAATAGAGGAATAAAACAATCATTAAAGAAAAGAGATGCGTAATTTTATCCTACCCAACAAGTAGATAATAACAACAAAATTAATTCATACAAGAAGAAAAAATTACAAGAATAAATAACATCTAATTATAATATTTGAATATTGAAAATAGGGGCAAGAAAAAATGTACCTTGGTAACAAAAAAATAATTGAAGAATAGAGGAATAATCCAAAAATATTGACTCTTGTTGATACCCTTTACCTTAGGCGGTTAGGGTTCATGAGATTAGCGAAAGTACATTTTTCTTTGTATTTTAAAATCTGGGCAATGCACTTATAAATATAATACACATATGACAAAATGTAAACTTGCAAGAATAAAAAAATCTGGGCAGTTAGCTTATAAGAATATATGGGCTTATAATATTACAAGAAAATATAAGACTCGGCTTAATTTAAAATATAAAATTAATACACATATATAATACATGGGCAATGGGCTTATAAACAAATTGCACTGGGCTGGAGCCCAGTGCTAACTACCCTATCATCCACCCCTGAGCTACTTTCACTAGTTTGATGATCTATTGTCTTAAAGAAAGATGATATTAATGGTATTTTTCCTTTTTTCACAGAAGATTGGTGTTTCATTTAAAATTTTCAAAAATATAAAACATACAAGATAGATAAAATTCAGTAAAATGAGCAATAATAATAATTCAAGACCCTTTTTTAGGATTTGGCTATTTTTATTTACAACAGGGCACAAAGAAAAAAGGACGTAAAATGGTTATATATGATACATAATTGAATTGATTGAAATGCCTCCTATTTAACAAAAACCTTTTTCAACAAAGACAAATGGACATATATAAATGGAAAAAAATATTAATAAAAGAATAATAATTCTTTAATATCTAAATAAACTATTTTGTTTTATCTTCAATAGAGGAACAATACAATTATTAAAGAAAAGAGATGCATAATTTATCCTACCCAACAAGTAAATAATGACAACAAAATTAATTCATACAAGAAGAAAAAATTACAAAAATAAATAAAATCTAATTATAATACTTGAATATTGAAAATAGGGGCAAGAAAGAATGTACCTTGTAACAAAAAAATAATAATTGAAGAATAGAGGAAGAATCCAAAATTTTTTAACTTTTGTTGTTGCCTTTCACCTCACGTTATGCGGTTAGGGTTCATGAGATTAGCCGAAGTACTTTTTTCTTTGTATTTTAAAATCTGGGCAGTGGGCTTTTAAATGTAATACACATATGACAAAATGTAAAATTGCAAGAATAAAAAAAAATCTAGGCGGTGGGCTTATAAGAATATATGGGCTTATAAAATTACAAGAAAATATACAACTGGGCTTAATTTAAAATGTAAAATTAATACACATATATAATATATGGGCAATGAGCTTATAAATTTTTTTGCACTGGGATCTACCCTATCATCCGCCTCTGAGCTAATTTCACTAGTTTGATGATCCATTTTCATAAAGAAAGATGATATTAATAGTGTTTTTCCTTTTTCGCGAGAAGATTGGTGCTCCATTGAAAGTTAAGAAAAATATAAAACATACAAGATAAATAAATTCAGTAAAATGAGCAATAACAATAATTCAAGACCCTTTTTAGGATTTGGGGTTTTAATTTATAACAGGGCACAAAACAAAGGGACGTAAAATGGTTATATTAATATATGTTTACGGATAGGAATTGTATATTATACATAATCGAATTGATTGAAATACCTCATATTTATCAAAAACCCTTTTCAATAGCACAAATGGACATATATAATGGCAAAAAAAGTTATTAATAAAAGGAATAATAATTCAAAAAATTATATCATTCTTTAATACCTAAATAAACTATTTTTTTATTATATTCAATAGAGGAATAATACAATCATTAAATAAAAGAGATGCATAATTTATCCTACCCAACAAGTAGATAACAACAACAAAATTAATTCATACAAGAAGAAAAAAATATAAGAATAAATAAAATCTAATTATAATACTTGAATATTGAAAATAGGGACAAGAAAGAATGTACATTGGTAACAAAAAAATAATTGAAGAATAGAGGAAGAATCCAAAAAAATTAACTTTTGTTGATGCCACCTTAGGCGGTTAGGGTTCATGAGATTAGCAAAAGTACTTTTTTCTTTGTATTTTAAAATCTGGGTAGTGGGCTTATAAATATAATACACATATGACAAAATGTAAAATTGCAAGAATAAAAAAGATCTAGGCGGTGGGCTTATAAAATTACAAGAAAATATAAGGCTGGGCTTAATTTAAAATGTAAAATTAATACACATATATAATATATGGGCAATGGGTTTATAAATTTTTTTGCATTGGGCTCTACCCTATCATCCGCCCCTGAGCTAATTTCACTAGTTTGATGATCCATTTTCTTAAAGAAAGATGATATTAATAGTGTTTTTCTTTTTTTCGCAGAAGATTGGTGCTCCATTTAAAGTTCTGGAAAATATAAACATACAAGATAAATAAATTCAGTAAAATGAGCAATAACAATAATTCAAGACCCCTTTTTAGGATTTGGGGGTTTTAATTTATACAGGGGCACAAAAAAAAAGGGACGTAAAATGGTTATATTAATATATGTTTACGAATAGGAATTGTATATGATATATAATTGAATTGATTGAAATTGATTGAAATGCCTCATATTTATCAAAAACCCTTTTCAATAGCACAAATGGACATATATAATGGCAAAAAAAATATTAATAAAAGGAATAATAATTCAAAAAATTATATCATTCTTTAATACCTAAATAAACTATTTTTTTTATCTTCAATAGAGGAATACAACAATCATTAAAGAAAAGAGATACGTAATTTTATCCTACCCAACAAGTAGATAATAACAACAAAATTAATTCATACAAGAAGAAAAAATTACAAGAATAAATAACATCTAATTATAATACTTGAATATTGAAAATAGGGGCAAGAAAGAATGTACCTTGGTAACAAAAAAATAATTGAAGAATAGAGGAATAATCCAAAAATATTGACTCTTGTTGATGCCCTTTACCTTAGGCGGTTAGGGTTCATGAGATTAACGAAAGTACATTTTTCTTTGTATTTTAAAATCTGGGCAATGCACTTATAAATATAATACACATATGACAAAATGTAAACTTGCAAGAATAAAAAAATCTGGGCAGTTGGCTTATAAGAATATATGGGCTTATAAAATTACAAGAAAATATAAGACTCGGCTTAATTTAAAATACAAAATTAATACACATATATAATACATGGGCGGTGGGCTTATAAACAAATTGCTTTCTGGGCTGGAGCCAGTGTCTAACTACCCTATCATCCACCCCCGAGCTACTTTCACTAGTTTGATGATCTATTGTCTTAAAGAAAGATGATATTAATGGTATTTTTCCTTTTTCACGAGAAGATTGGTGTTTCATTTAAAATTTCAAAAATATAAAACATACAAGATAGATAAAATTGATAAAATGAGCAATAACAATAATTCAAGACCCTTTTTTAGGATTTGGGTATTTTAATTTACAACAGGGCACAAAGAAAAAGGCGTAAAATGGTTATATATGATACATAATTGAATTGATTGAAATGCCTCCTATTTAACAAAAACCTTTTTCAACAAAGACAAATGGACATATATAATGGGAAAAAATATTAATAAAAGAATAATAATTCTTTAATATCTAAATAAACTATTTTGTTTTATCTTCAATAGAGGAACCATACAATTATTAAAGAAAAGAGATGCATAATTTATCCTACCAAACATGTAAATAATGACAACAAAATTAATTCATACAAGAAGAAAAAATTACAAAAATAAATAAAATCTAATTATAATACTTGAATATTGAAAATAGGGGCAAGAAAGAATGTACCTTGTAACAAAAAAATAATAATTGAAGAATAGAGGAAGAATCCAAAATTTTTTAACTTTTGCTGTTGCCTTTCACCTCACGTTATGCGGTTAGGGTTCATGAGATTAGCCGAAGTACTTTTTTCTTTGTATTTTAAAATCTGGGCAGTGGGCTTTTAAATGTAATACACATATGACAAAATGTAAAATTGCTAGAATAAAAAAAATCTAGGCGGTGGGCTTATAAGAATATACGGGCTTATAAAATTACAAGAAAATATACAACTGGGCTTAATTTAAAATGTAAAATTAATACACACACATATATATATGGGCAATGAGCTTATAATTTTTTTTGCACTGGGATCTACCCTATCATCCGCCTCTGAGCTAATTTCACTAGTTTGATGATCCATTTTCATAAAAAAGATGATATTAATAGTGTTTTTCCTTTTTTTCACAGAAGATTGGTGCTCCATTGAAAGTTCTGAAAAATATAAAACATACAAGATAAATAAATTCAGTAAAATGAGCAATAACAATAATTCAAGACCCCTTTTAAGGATTTGGGGGTTTTAATTTATAACAGGGGCACAAAACAAAGGGACGTAAAATGGTTATATTAATATATGTTTACGAATAGGAATTGTATATGATACATAATCGAATTGATTGAAATGCCTCATATTTATCAAAAACCCTTTTCAACAGCACAAATGTACATATATAATGGCAAAAAAAGTTATTAATAAAAGGAATAATAATTCAAAAAATTATATCATTCTTTAATACCTAAATAAACTATTTTTTATTATATTCAATAGAGGAATAATACAATCATTAAATAAAAGAGATGCATAATTTATCCTACCCAACAAGTAGATAACAACAACAAAATTAATTCATACAAGAAGAAAAAAATATAAGAATAAATAAAATCTAATTATAATACTTGAATATTGAAAATAGGGACAAGAAAAAATGTACATTGGTAACAAAAAAATAATTGAAGAATAGAGGAAGAATCCAAAAAAAATTAACTTTTGTTGATGCCACCTTAGGCGGTTAGGGTTCATGAGATTAGCAAAAGTACTTTTTTCTTTGTATTTTAAAATCTGGGCAGTTGGCTTATAAATATAATACACATATGACAAAATGTAAAATTGCAAGAATAAAAAAGATCTAGGCGGTGGGCTTATAAAATTACAAGAAAATATAAGGCTGGGCTTAATTTAAAATGTAAAATTAATACACATATATAATATATGGGCAATGGGTTTATAAATTTTTTTGCACTGGGCTCTACCCTATCATCCGCCCCTGAGCTAATTTCACTAGTTTGATGATCCATTTTCTTAAAGAAAGATGATATTAATAGTGTTTTTCCTTTTTTCGCAGAAGATTGGTGCTCCATTTAAAGTTCTGAAAAATATAAAACATACAAGATAAATAAATTCAGTAAAATGAGCAATAACAATAATTCAAGTCCCCTTTTTAGGATTTGGGGGTTTTAATTTATACAAAGGCACAAAAAAAAGGGATGTAAAATGGTTATATTAATATATGTTTACGAATAGGAATTGTATATGATATATAATTGAATTGATTGAAATGCCTCATATTTATCAAAAACCCATTTCAACAGACAAATGGACATATATAATGGCAAAAAAATATTAATAAAAGGAATAATAATTCAAAAAATTATATCATTCTTTAATACCTAAATAAACTATTTTTTTTATCTTCAATATAGGAATAAAACAATCATTAAAGGAAAGAGATGCGTAATTTTATCCTACCCAACAAGTAGATAATAACAACAAAATTAATTCATACAAGAAGAAAAAATTACAAGAATAAATAACATTTAATTATAATACTTGAATATTGAAAATTGGGGCAAGAAAGAATGTACCTTGGTAACAAAAAAATAATTGAAGAATAGAGGAATAATCCAAAAATATTGACTCTTGTTGATGCCCTTTACCTTAGGCGTTTAGGGTTCATGAGATTAGCGAAAGTATTTTTCTTTGTATTTTAAAATCTGGGCAATGCACTTATAAATATAATACACATATGACAAAATGTAAACTTGCAAGAATAAAAAAATCTGGGCAGTTGGCTTATAAGAATATATGGGCTTATAAAATTACAAGAAAATATAAGACTCGGCTTAATTTAAAATATAAAATTAATACCCATATATAATACATGGGCAGTGGGCTTATAAACAAATTGCATTGGGCTGGAGCCTAGTGCTAACTACCCTATAATCCACCCCTGATCTACTTTCACTAGTTTGATGATCTATTGTCTTAAAGAAAGATGATATTAATGGTATTTTTCCTTTTTTCACAGAAGATTGGTGTTTCATTTAAAGTTTTCAAAAATATAAAACATACAAGATAGATAAAATTCAGTAAAATGAGCAATAACAATAATTCAAGACCCTTTTTTAGGATTTGAGTATTTTAATTTACAACAGGGCACAAAGAAAAAAGGACGTAAAATGGTTATATATGATACATAATTAAATTGATTGAAATGCCTCCTATTTAACAAAAACCTTTTTCAACAGCACAAATGGACATATAATGGGAAAAAAATATTAATAAACGAATAATAATTCTTTAATATCTAAATAAACTATTTTGTTTTATCTTCAATAGAGGAACAATACAATTATTAAAGAAAAGAGATGCATAATTTATCCTACCCAACAAGTAAATAATGACAACAAAATTAATTATACAAGAAGAAAAAATTACAAAAATAAATAAAATCTAATTATAATACTTGAATATTGAAAATAGGGGCAAGAAAGAATGTACCTTGTAACAAAAAAATAATAATTGAAGAATAGAGGAAGAATCCAAAATTTTTTAACTTTTGATGTTGCCTTTCACCTCACGTTAGGCGGTTAGGGTTCATGAGATTAGCCGAATAACTTTTTTCTTTGTATTTTAAAATCTGGGTAGTGGGCTTTTAAATGTAATACACATATGACAAAATGTAAAATTGCAAGAATGAAAAAAATCTGGGCAGTGGGCTTATAAGAATATATGGGCTTATAAAATTACAAGAAAATATAAGGCTGGACTTAATTAAAATATAAAATTAATACACATATATAATATATGGACAGTGGGCTTATAAAAAAAATTGCACTGGGCTGGAGCCCAGTGCTAACTACCCTATCATTATGGATGGCAAATCCCCACGGGGAACCATCTCCATTGGTACCCGAATAAATTGGGATGGGGAATCCCCGATTAATTCGAGGATGGGAGCGGGGATGGGGATTTCCCGCTTTTCTGAAACCGGTGATGGGACGGGGATTGTATTTATATCCCTCGTCCCATCCCCGTCCCTGTCCCCGCCCCCGATTAGATAAACGGGGATTCCCTGTCCCCGTCCCCATTCACCGATATATATATATATTGTTAATATTAATTATGTTTATATTTTTTATTTTATTAAATTATAAAATTAAACCCTAAAAATTATGTGTTTTATACTATAATAATTTTTAATTTTTAAAATTACAACATTTTGTATTTCGAAAATTGTTGTATTTAACTCAATTTGTTAGAGTATTTTTATATTGTGGAGTTATTATAAGATTAATTAGTGATTTATGATATTTTATCTATTTTAATTATTAACTATTTTAAGTAAAAAATATATTTCTTATTAAAAATTAAAAAACGGGTACCCCAAATCTCCGCGGAGACCCCGTTCCCCGAACGGGGATTCTCCATCCCCGTACCAGATGCCCAAAACGGGGAATGGTACGGGGATGGTATTGGTTACAATATTGGTTTTGTTGCTCGTGGGGTTTACGGATTACAAGAAGATGACTAAAGTGTTTGGAACGAAAAACTGGACAAGATTTTAAGTAGAGACTAGTATTGAATACTTTTTCCGCAAGACGAAATTGCCCTGTATACGAAATGCTTACGGTTCTGACAATCGTCCCTAAGATACAACGACTTTAACAGGTTCGACTTAGCAGCACTTGCAAAAGTCGGACCAACAACGAACTATGTAGTGTTTGAGCGTTTCAAGTTTTTGAAGGGAGTAATTCAATATGCACATGTAAATGGCTCGATTTTATTATCTAAATTTCGTGTCTGTTTTCATCTGCAGGGGCCTTGTATTTATAGGCATCAAGGTGCCCGATGAAAATGATACATATTTTGGATCGAAAAGACATGTCTACAGCCAAAAAATGCACCTGGTTGCTCGAACTGGTGCATCAGTTCAAACGTGCGCGTCCGCGCACACCTGCGTGCACGTCTAATTACACTCACTATTTGCTAGCGCGCACACACAGTCGTCAAGGTGCGCAGCCCAGTTGGAAAACATTAATTAAGCTAAAATTAATTAATTAATTTTTAAAGGGTTAAATAAATTTGGTCCAAAAGTATAGGGGCCTTGAGCCCAAGCCCAGGCCCACGGCCTGGACCGGGCCGATGGAGCGCGCGCGTGTTTTGAACCAAACCCACAAGCATGTAGGTCTTCACCTTTTTAAATACTTTGGTGCCTCAAGGGCCCAAACCCATTGTCCAACTTGAGATTTATAAATTGAGCAAATTTTGGCTTTTTAATCTATGTGGGATGAAACATTTCTCTTTCCTTTTCCATATCATTTTCTACTTTTAAGTGGCTAACTTCTAGTATTAATTTTTCTCATTCACCTGGAATTGGTTTTGAGAAATTTCAAATACTATTATCATCTAATCAATTAGTATAATTTTACAAATAATTTAATTTCATTTTTCACTAATAGAAACCACTTAAATATTTGGTCAAAATTGGATCAACACCTAATTTCTCGACTAAAAATTCCAACAGGTTTTAAAACATGTCCAAGGTTTTTTTTGAAAGAAAAACATTTCTAAGTTGATGTAGCTATTATGGAGCATATCCTTATATTGTTACAATTAAGGATGATTTATTTTGAATTGTGTTTCATCAATTTTTGAAGTATTAATAATATATGCTAAGTGTATTTAGCCACAACTGTATTTAACATCTATTTATGATATTTAACATATAAAATATCATATAATTTAAAATGAAAAATGTCGTGTACTTTTAAAGAATGGACTTATGACATATATCAACCGCATTACAATAATTGCACTATAGTAAGTTGACTCAATATGTAGCTCAAAAAAAAAAAGTTGACTCAATATGCTTCTAAAAAAAAAAAGTTGAAATTATAATTTGCACTTGATTTTTCATGTGACAACATGTGATTATTACAAAAATTTAATTTAGTAAATAAACAAATAAATTGATATAAAAACTTAAAATAAGTGGAAAAAAAAAGTTTGTACTCCGCCTACAAAACCCCAGCATATACCCCTGCCCCCGACTATAAAATCTCATCATCTCTCACCTCCCCCGCCCGCACAAGCTCACACACCTCCGGCAGCAATTTTGGACATTCAAAAAATGGCGGCGTCAGCTTCCTCAACGAGCCTCAAACCCTCGACGCCGTCCACCACCATCTCAGGGCTTCGTCGCCGCCCCCTTTCCACCACTTTCGGCGTCACCACTCTCTCTTTCCGCCGCCACCGCGACCAACCCTGCCGCTTCATCGTCCTCTCGATGGACGCGAAACCGACGATTCTCGTAGCCGAAAAGCTCGGCGAGGCGGGGGTTAAGCTCCTCAAAGAGTTCGCGAATGTTGACTGCTCGTATAACCTCAGCCCCGAGGAGCTCTGCACCAAGATCTCGCTCTGCGACGCGCTGATTGTCAGGAGTGGGACGAAAGTGAGCCGCGAGGTGTTCGAGTCGTCCGCTGGACGGCTTAAGGTTGTCGGAAGAGCTGGTGTGGGGATTGATAACGTGGATCTGGCGGCGGCGACTGAGCACGGGTGTTTGGTGGTGAACGCGCCGACGGCGAACACTGTCGCCGCCGCGGAGCATGGTATTGCTCTCCTTACTGCCATGGCTAGGAACATTGCTCAAGCTGATGCCTCTGTTAAAGCTGGTTAGCCTGTTGACCTTATAATTCTTTGTGCATATCAAATACGTGCTTGTTAATTTATGGTTTTTACTGGAATTGAAGTTTTCTGAGTGTCAATTCTGTCGAGGACTTCCCGGAATAGTTAATATGTTTATATTATGATGATTTGAATTTAATGAGGTTTTCTTATCCATTTTTATTTTCCCGTAAAAGTTTTAGGTTTGATGTGTACAAAATGAATCTCATGATTCTGATACTGGATCTGGTGTTAAACTGATATTTTGTAGTTTTTATAATGTGCTGCAATTTTAAAATAAAGAATCTTGTATGGACATTAGACGATAAAGTTAATTCATAAAAGTAATGGATTTTTAGTACCATAAAAAACCCAACAGGCATAAGCTTTTGGAGAAGTATCATCTTTTGGAATTTTGGGTGTTGAAATTTATGAACTCTTGAAAAGATAAAAATTTGATTGATGATGCCATCAGCTTATGTGAAAACTTTTAACTGTATGAAAGTTCATTTTTGTCTTTACACGAGACATTATTGAAGTTTTTATGTTCTCTCACAAGTCGTATACCCTAACCGGCCGAGTTTTGTTTTTCCAAGTGTGTATACTTTTCCTTGTAATAGCATCTTCAAGGGGGGTGAATTGCTTTAATGGTGTCCCGTGGCACAGTTGGGGCATTGTGCATGGATGTTTCATGTCTTATGAAACTTCCTTAATAGCAAGTTTTTTTATCCCCTCTGAGCATTTTAAATTACTAAAACATGTGAACAATCACCTCACCGTAAAGATTCTTTGATGATTAAAAATATTTTCATTTCGCATGCTAAGTGCATATTGATTCTTGTCTGTAACACAAATGCGTAAATTGTATTTTTTTTAAAGTCGGTCTGTTGTAATCCATTCAGGTAAATGGCTGAGGAGCAAATATGTTGGTGTGTCTCTTGTTGGAAAGACACTCGCAGTGTTGGGCTTTGGGAAGGTTGGATCAGAAGTTGCTAGGCGTGCCAAGGGGCTTGGTATGCACGTAATTGCACACGACCCATATGCTCCTGCTGACCGTGCCCGTGCGATAGGCGTAGAGCTTGTGAGCTTTGATGAAGCTATTGCATCAGCCGACTTCATCTCACTTCACATGCCACTGACAGCATCTACATCAAAAGTTCTAAATGATGAGACTTTTGCAAAGATGAAGAAAGGTGTGAGGATTGTTAATGTTGCACGTGGGGGAGTTATTGATGAAGAGGCACTGGTGAAGGCACTTGATGCTGGCATTGTGGCACAGGTTTTTGCCTTCTTAGAAAAACAAATGACAAATGTTTTCAGTCTTAGGGAGTGTTTGCACACACTTAAAAAAGTTTATGTTAGCTTTTAAGAGAGAATAGTTTTTAGTGTTGTCAAATGCTAATTTCAGTTGTTTTTTTGCATCTACAAGCTGAGAATCACTTTTCTTTTTAGAGTTTGCAAACACTCCCATAGATTCCCGAGCTGCTTTTGGCTTGGCTTTTACACACTAATAAAACTCTTTTTATAACTTAATCATCAAACACTCTCTTTTAACTCATTGGACTTATAATTTCTATTTGCAATAGCTACCAACTTTTGATTCTCGACCACTTTTCACTTATGTTACAGTAAATCACTTCCTCTGAAAGCAGAAGTTTTGCAAATAGCCAAATACTCCCTTAATATGGTGTTTATTTGAAACAACATACAGGCTTGTGAGCTATTCAATAATTTTTTAAAGTAATTTTTCAGGCAGCACTTGATGTCTTCACAGTAGAGCCACCAGCAAAGGACAGCAAGTTGGTGCAACATGAGAATGTAACTGCAACTCCACATCTTGGTGCCAGTACAATGGAAGCTCAGGTTTATATAAAGTTCTCTCTTTGTTTTGTGCATTTTTCTGCCTACTCTGAATTTTAAACCATGCTGTTTGAATTTATATAATTTATATGCAGGAAGGGGTGGCCATTGAAATAGCTGAAGCTGTTGTTGGAGCCTTGAAGGGAGAGCTTGCTGCCACTGCTGTCAACGCACCCATGGTTCCTGCTCAGGTACTTGCTATGGGATTAGTCTTATTTTTGTGTGTCTGATATTCCCACTCTTTAGCGTTCTCCAAGAATATTTCTAGAATATGGTACTTCATATTTACAATGGAACTAAAGTTGAATGTTCCCAGAAAATCAGTATTATGGAAGAAATGAGTCAAAGCAGTATTTGGTCCGAAAATCAAGAGTTGTAGGTTGCGATTGGATGGTCATTCATTCCATCCATTTTCATTTTTTAATTGAATAGTGGTGAAAATTATTTTTGAAAAACTGTGAATTTATTTGGGAGTTTGGCTGTGATTGGATGTAGGATGAGAATGTGATATGACAATAATGTGATTGGTTTTTAAGTAAAATAGTATTGGTTGCGATTGGTGATTTGAAAAATAAAAGAGAGTGAATAGTGTAGTTGTGATATGACTGTGTAATGGTTGATAGTGATGTTTTTTTAGTAAAATAATATTTGATGCGATTGTTGATTGTAAAGTGAGAATGTGATATGAGAATGTGATATGACAATAATGTGATTGGTTTTTAAGTAAAATAGTATTGGTTGCGATTGGTGATTTGAAAAATAAAAGAGAGTGAATAGTGTAGTTGTGATATGATTGTGTAATGATGATAGTTGATAGTGATGTTTTTTTAGTAAAATAATATTTGATGCGATTCTTGATTGTAAAGTGAGAATGAGTGAATAATTTATTTTTTAAAATTTTTCACAAACACTTCAATGGGCCAAAAAAGGTTTTTGAGGGAAAAATTTACAATCTCTTTTGACAACCAATCACACCTTTACCTTTTCATTTTCTTTTGCAAGAATCCTTTCTGAACATAATTAATATGCAGAAGCCAGAAATGTACGTGACCGTGAAACTTTTTAGTTTGTTTAAATTGCGTACATTGTTGAATTTGACTTGGCAGCAACGACGTACCTACACTACCCACTATGGGGGCACGTGCCCCATAGTTTTTTCTTTTTTTTTTAATTATTTATTATTTATTACTTATTATTTATATAACATTATTTGTTTAAAACTATAAATTTTATGCACACAGTGTTGTACAATATTTTTTTTTAAAAGTGTTATATAATATTATAACATTGTAAATTATATAATATTAGGTTAAGTGTGCCCAAAATTGCAACACTGATAACACTATAATTTATAAAAGCGTTATAATTTATAGATCAAAATTGTTAAATTATATTATTTAAAGAAATTTTTTATAGTGTTATATAACGTTATAATGTTATATGAATTTTTAGAAGTTATATACTAATTAGGTTTAAAAAGCAGCAAAGTGTGCCTCCATTAAATAATTTTTATGTAATTTATAATATGTTTACTTGGTGCCCCCATTGTAACAAGTTCCTGAATCCGTCCCTGCTTGGCAGTTTTTTTTTCCACTTTTTATTTTACATTATTTATTGGTCATGGGCGGAGATATGCTGTGCTTGAAAATAGATTTACAGTAGCACTTTTCAAGAAGCGCTTGATATGGTGTATCTGTGTTTTAGAAGTGCTTTCTTTTCAAGGTCTATAATGACTAAAAATTATTTAAGATGGTTTGTAGTAATTACAAAAATACACAGATTTTAAAAATTACAAATATCCCTTGTGATTTCACTTTATATTAAATATTACACTTTACTCCTTCATAAGTAAAAACATTTCAAACATCTCCCTTACATGTGTGAAAATATTATACTTATCCCCTTTTATTTTAGGCAGCATCAAACTTTAGGTTCTTTTTTTGTAAATTTGAAACTTCTTTGTTTAAAAATTACAAATATCCCTTGTGATTTCACTTTATATTAAATATTACACTTTACTCCCTTCATAAGTAAAAACATTTCAAACATCTCCCTTACATGTTTGAAAATATTATACTTATCCCCTTTTATTTTAGGCAGCATCAAACTTTAGGTTCTTTTTTTGTAAATTTGAAACTTCTTTGGGTTTTTTTTTTTGTAATTACCCCAAACCTCGGGGGTAGTTTTTGTAAGTATCCCTTTATTTTATGGTCGAACACATTTATTCGGTAAGCCCTTCAAAGTTCATATTTAAGTTTCTTGTTTCAGGTTCTCACTGAGCTGAAGCCTTTTGTTGCTCTTTCCGAAAAACTCGGTAGACTTGCCGTCCAGCTAGTAGCTGGTGGGACCGGCGTCAAAACCGTAAAAGTCACATACGCTTCTGCTAGAGCCCCAGACGATCTCGACACTAGATTACTCCGTGCCATGATCACGAAAGGTCTAATCGAGCCAATCTCAAGCGTTTTCGTAAATTTAGTCAACGCTGATTTCACCGCCAAACAGAGAGGACTTCGCATAACTGAAGAACGGGTTTTCCTTGACGGTTCGCCCGAAAGCCCACTCGAGTTAATCCAAGTTCAAATCGCCAACGTCGAATCTAAATTTGCCAGCGCCATTTCTGATTCTGGCGAGATTAAAGTCGAAGGCAGGGTTAAAGATGGAATTCCACATTTGACGAGGGTAGGGTCGTTTGAGGTGGATGTGAGCTTAGAAGGGAGTCTCATACTATGCAGGCAAGTTGATCAACCTGGAATGATAGGAAAAGTTGGTAGCATTTTGGCTGAGGATAATGTGAATGTGAGTTTTATGAGTGTTGGAAGGATAGCTCCGAGAAAACAAGCTGTGATGGCAATTGGAGTTGACGAGGAACCAAGTAAGCAGGCATTGAAGAAGATTGGTGAAATTCCAGCTGTTGACGAATTTGTTTACCTTAAGTTGTAGTGCATTATTTACATACTGATTGACATTCAATTTTGATCTACAGTCTGGTTGTGTACCTTTAAATTTAGCTTGGGGAAATAAATAATCTGGTTTAAAATCATGTATTTTTAATTTGAGTAAACGTTTGCCAATTTATCAAGGTTTGTAGTTTGGAGTTTACCTAAGCTAGATAAGCAACAAAATTATTTTCACAAATGAAGATGGATTCAAAATTGTTAGGGATTAGAAATATTGTATAGTTATGTTTCTAGGTCCATTTCGGATTTTAATGTTGAAAAATGTATTTTGAAATTTTATTGGTTTGATATTATGTAGGTTTGGAAATTAGAATATTTTTGGTTTGAGATTTTTTGAAGTAGTTTTTTTATGTATATAATAATTTTAAAAGTTTATGGTGCTGGACTAATCCTGTCCACAAATCTGTAATTTTAGATGGTTATGATTTACCTAATTTAATAGAATTTTTTAATTTATTTTAAATCTGTAAAGGGCAATATTGTAATTGTATAATTACATACATATAAAATACACACGCACATTCACCATATATATAAATACACACGCACAGTCACCACCACAGTCTTGTGGCCAAAGAATCCAGTCCTTTGATCGGCACAGACGACATATGATGGATGCGATCCGCTATCTCGTCAAGTTGTCCTCTGAGGAAGCTAGATTGGATGGTTTACTGAGGCAACTTGAAGCTTCAGCCACAGACCTGGTGTTGTATCGTCTGTTAGAAGAAGATGGATTCAGAAAGTGTATTGAAACAATTTTGTCTATCCCCGAAGAGCTTAAGGGTTTTTTCACTGTCCATAGCCTACAATTGACCCCTAACAATACTAGCGAACTTGTGGCAGCCTTTATCGATTTTCTCCGAGATTCAATCAGTGAAATACTAGTTTCGGGAGACGATTTGATTATACGGATTAGAGATCAAATGGAATTACTTGGGAAGGAGTTGAAATATCGATCACGATTTTTGGGGATGTGCCTTTGCGATTGGTGAGCTTGAGGAACCATGGATGTTCTTTGGAATTGAAGCTCTAACCAATGAGGTAGGGAGTTTTTGTATTTGTTCTTTTTTAGCAATGAAGTCACGGAAGGTTACGGAATTAGTCGGATATTTCACTTTGTTGAAAAAATTTGAGTGCGTGAAAGAAAATATACAAGCGCACTTCATCGCAATCTCGAGCTTAAAGGCTAGTACCGATATTGCTCCCAGGACTTCTGTACATTCACTTTGTTCATTGTGGATTCTCTCCTTTCGATCTTACTAACCCTCCGGAATGATAGGATTGGAGGATTGGTGAAGAAAACGATGATGACGTGGAGAAAACAAAGGCCTACAAGGAGGCAATGAGGATTATTGTATACTTATATGTTTTTCGATGTATACTTATACTAGAACAACACCCGTGTATTACACGGATTTGTCAAAAAATAAAATTTGTGTCGCAAACTTTGATAGTTGTAAAAGATTCGAAATACTAATTAAAAATACTAAAAAAGAAATTCAAAATTTAGAAGAGTATCATACAATCGTTCACTTCAAATTCTAAAAAACTTATTTGTAAACTACATTATTTGTTCTATTTGAAAGTGTAACATCCTCGTCACAACAACGAATTTTCAAGCCGTATTAGTTTTAAATGGTTGAAAGAGTTGAATTTCAATCTTTGAATGTTTTCTGGAAAGGGAAAAAATCCCTATAAAATTATTTATTTGTGCTAATTTCAAATACTTGGCCGTAGTTTGCTTTTGCACAAAAGCTAATAAATTATTTATGGTAAAAATAATGAATCATTGACATGCTTAAAAAAGATATTTAATATAATTGTTATACCCCTGTAAATGATTTAAATTACAATTAAAAGTATAAAAGGATTAGAGATAATAATTGAAATTATATCCTTGTTTTTTTTATCATAATAATATTTAAATCATAATTAATTTTCAAACTCAAAAATAACTTCCTAATTTTATATCCTTGATATTTGGGATTATTTAATTTGATGATTAAATGTTTGATTGGGCTTTAATAGTTATATGTGGAAATAGGAAATTTAATTATTAAGTTGATGATAAATTGATAGTAAATTGATATAGTAAATCAATTTATAATTGGAAGAATAAGGTGGTGGCATGGTTTGCCACGTGGCTAAATATGAAGGTGACACGTGGATTTGGAAGAATAAGGTGTTGACACGTGTACCAAATTGCTCAGGTGAAGACACGTGTTGACACGTGTACCTAATTTAATAGAATTTTTAAATTTATTTTAAATCTGTAAAGGGCAATATTGTAATTGTATAATTACATACATATAAAATACACACGCACATTCACCATATATATAAATACACACGCACAGATCACCACCACGATCTTGTGGCCAAAGAATCGATCCTTTGATCGGCACAGGCACGACATATGATGGATGCGATCCGCTATCTCGTCAAGTTGTCCTCGAGGAAGCTAGATTGGATGGTTTCATCGAGGCAACTTGAAGCTTGACCCACGGACCTGGTGTTGTATCGTCTGTTAGAAGAAGATGGATTCGAAAGTGTATTGAAACAATTTTGTCTATCCCCGAAGAGCTTAAGGGTTTTTTCACCGTCCATAGCCTACAATTGACCCCTAACAATACTAGCGAACTTGTGGCAGCCTTTATCGATTTTCTCCGAGATTCAATCAGTGAAATACTAGTTTCGGGAGACGATTTGATTATACGGATTAGAGATCAAATGGAATTACTTGGGAAGGAGTTGAAATATCGATCACGGTTTTAGGGGATGTGCCTTTGCGATTGATCGAGCTTGAGGGAACCATGGATGTTCTGTTTGGAATTGAAGCCCTAACCAATGAGGTAGGGAGTTTTTGTATTTGTTCTTTTTAGAAATGAAGTCACGGAAGGTTCGGAATTAGTCCGGATATTTGATTTGTTGAAAAAAATTTGAGTGCGTGAAAGAAAATATACAAGCGCACTTCATCGCAATCTCGAGCTTTAGGCTAATCTTGGTATTGCTCCCAGGACTTCGTACATTCACTTGTTCATTGTGGATTCTCTCCTTTCGATCTTACTAACCCTCAGGAATGATAGGATTGGAGGATTGGTAGTAAATTGATAGTAAATTGATACAGTAAATCAATTTATAATTGGAAGAATAAGGTGGTGGCATGGTTTGCCACGTGGCTAAATATGAAGGTGGCACGTAGATTTGGAGGAATAAGGTGTTGACACGTGTACCAAATTACTCAGGTGAAGACACGTGGCATCTTGTTTTTTGTTTTAGTATATAGGGTTGATGTGTTTTGCTGTATAAATAGCTAATTTTTTATGTATGTATTTGCGTTGTTGTGTACTTATGTTTTTTGTTGCATACTTATATGTGGTTTGCTGTATACTTATATGTGTTTTGTTGTATACTTATATTTTTGTTTGACAATTGTAATATGCAGTACAAATATATTAAATATACATCATATTAGTGTTAAATATACAGTAAATATTTGTTAAATATACAACACAATAATGAGCGTGATTTTCTCTCTCTATAATTAATTTACTTAATCCACGGTCCCCACATGTTAATGAACGTGATTCTCTCTCTATAACTGATTCCTTAATTCACGGTCCCAACATGTTTTTGTTTGACCATTTTAAGATACAACAAAATTATGTTAAACATACAACAAAATAGTGTTAAATATACATCAAATTATTGATAAATGTACAACATACTGCATGACAGAGCACACACGGGATTTTCTCTCTCCCAGCGCGATTTTCTCTCTCCACACATGATTTCTCTCTCCTAATAACTGATTCCATATTTGGATGGTCCCTCACATATTTGTTTTGACAATTATACCCTTAATTTTGCCTTAATTAAATATTTAATGTAATTTAACCTCTATTTATCTTAGCCATTGATATAGATAAGGGAGGGTTGAGATGAATCCACATTGTCTCACTATAAATAAAAAATAATTATTTCTAATGGGAAAAAATTATAAATTGGCTAGCAGCCAAGCGCCAGACGAGATTTCAATGGAAGACAAGGTTAAAAATGGAATTCCACCTCATCAAGTTCGTCAAATGACTATTTCTAATGAAAAAATTATAAAATGGCTAGCAGCCAATGTCATTTCTGATTCTGGTGAGATTTGAGTGGAAGACATGGTTAAAAGTAGAATTCCACCTCATCAGGTTCGTTCGAAATGGACGTGAGCTTAGAAGGTAGTCTCATACTGTGCACCAAGTGAATGTGAATTTTACGAGGTGATGGACTTCTAGTGCATTATGCACATAGTGACTGTCATTAGCAATTTTGACAAGTCTGGTTGTGTGTAGTAATGTAAACGAATCGATATATTCTATTGGTATTCAGATCATATAAAACAAAATTATTCGAATTCTTCTAATAGTCGAATCAAAAATTGATTCTTATATTCATTTGAACAATATTTGAATATATACGAATCAATTCGATTATTTAGATTCAAAATTTTAACCTATGTTATTTTATATTTACAAATTAGATATTTGGAATAAGAAATATCTTTTAGTAGAAAAAATGAATTATTTAAAATAGAGCTTGGCTTCGCACAAAATGATCGACCCTTGTTTATACTAGCCAACTCTATAATCAATAAATATGATTTAATTTGATATAATGACTAAAATTCATCCACTAGAATAGTCTAACAAAATATCTACTGCTCTAGAGTCTAGAATTCTCAAAACATTTCTATAGAACTTTAGAAATTGGATTTCTTGGGCTCTAATATTTATTTTCCTACTAAAAAATAACATGTTTATTATATATTAATGATTTACATAAATAAATATATACATTTATATATAAAGATTATATATGAGTGATTTGTATAAATATAAATATATAAAATATTATTCAAATATTATTCGAGTGATTTGTATAAATATAAATATAAGGAGATGGTTATATGAGACCACCTCATAGGGTGAGTCCATAGGGACCAATCATAGCCATATATCTAATTTTTTTCAAGGACTACAATTTAGGAGACAAAATTACAAATTATAAGCTAGTTAATTAAATACGGGGTAAATTAGTCATCCTCCAAAATAGCCCAATATTCACGATAATCAGCAATATTCACGGGATTCATGCAATCCTTCCAAATCTCAAAGCAAAATCAATGTAACAATCCTCCTCCTTCTTCAACGCACTACTGTGATAAATCCTTCATCTTTCTTCTTCAACGCATTACCAGGGGCTGAAAAAAGTTGCAGACAATTCGCCATAATTGCTAGAACTCGACTACAGTTCGAAGGTTACTTATGAAAATGTAATTTGTTGCTTGTATAGATGTGTCATGGTGATTTTAGATATATTAACTACATAAGCAAGTCATCAGCAACAAATTCATACTACATAAGCAACAAGCCTATACTACATAAGCAACGAATATACACTACGTATGCACCACAAATATATTAACTACATAAGCAAGTCATACGCAACAAACCCATACTACATAAGCAACAAGCCTATACTACATAAGCAACAAGCCTATACTACATAAGCAACAAATATACACTACGTATGCACTACAATTACATTAACTATATAAGCAAGTCATAAGCAACAAACCCATACTACATAAGCAACAAGCCTATACTATATAAGCGACTAATATACACTATGTATGCACCACATATACATTAACTACATAAGAAATAAATCCATACTACATAAGCAACGAATATACACTACATATGCAACACAAATACATTAACTATATAAGCAAGTAATAAGCAACAATCCTATACTACATAAGCAACAAATATACACTACATATGCAACACATATATGATTAAATTACACATGCAATATGGTTATACTACACATGCAATATGATTATATTACATAAGCAATTAACAACAGAATACGCTGGAGAAAAAAACGTGAATAATATAAGGGATATGGGCTACTCAAAAACTGAAAGCACGTGTCACGTGAAAGGGGGAAGCAAATTGAGCGTGATTGAGATCTCATCCAATCTCAATAACTGATTCTATATTATAAAATGACCACCCTACCCTTCTTAGTTGTTGAAAAAAAATAATATAAAACTCCCTAAAGATCTGGACTACCCAAAAATGTTAATATATGGTTAGGATTGGGTCCTATGGACTCATCCCAAATGGGAGGGCCCATTTAGTCCATATCCTATAAATATATATAATTATTCGAATATTCGTTCGAATACTCGAATCAAATATAATAATATTCATACTTGTACTCACATAAGTCTGAATAAACATTCTTATTTGGATTCATATTTTATTTTTTCGAGTTCGAAAATTAATATACGAATTTGAATACCAAATCCAATAAAAAAGATTCGATTCTTTTAGATCCATAGTTGTGTGTACCTTGTATAGCTTGGAGAGATGAATAATCTTTTTTTTTGAAACGGGATTTCATTAAATTACTGGAAAAGGTCCAACACCGATTGAGACAAAAAAATGGGAGGGGGGGTGTCCACGAGTTATGCGAGCAGAGATCAGACTTCATAAACTGGGCGAATTCGTGGGCCACAATGTTTTTAGTTCTAGGAATCCAACAAAAATGACTAGAAGCATAAGAATGAGACAAAGATAAAATGTCTAGCAACATCAGATCACAGTTTTCCGGGGAGTTAAGCTTTATCTCTAACTGCTTCAATGAGGACATCTGAGTCACGCAAGAAGGAGACATTTGCAAGTTGGAGATTGGAGGCCAAGGTTAGAGCTTCCCTAAGGGCAAGAGTCTCTGCCTTGAGGGGGTCCTTGATTCCTTCGAACTTCCGGGAAAGTCCATAGAGAAAAGAACCATGTTTAGTATGGATGAAGATGCCCACTAAGAACCATTTTTAGTATGGATGAAGATGCCCACTCCTGCATAATTACAAGAATTCGAAATAGCTTCATCAAAGAACACATGAGTGCCCAGCGGAGGAGGTCTCAACAAGCTGCATTGTTCATGGAGAGGTGTGGCCTGATCAGGGATCATGTGAACTGTGCGGTAGGATGACAAAGTGTGACTTGCAGAGATAACCAAACCATGGGGCTGAGGCTCTCGGTCTTCAAAAAATTTTATATTCCGGGCCTCCCAAATGTTGCAACACAAAAGCAAGAAGAATTCACATATATGGCTAGGTCTCCCCAAGATGAGGTCACGGGCCCAAAGCTCTGCGCTGGGCTGCTGGAAAAGTACAATAAGCTCGTGTAGGCCGGCAACGTACATACTTGGGAAGCTAGAGGGCAAGTGAAGAAGAGGTGGGCTGAGGTTGTGTTTGTAGAGGAGCATAAAGGGCATGAAGAGGCTGTAGCTAGGTGGCGACGGGCTAGGTTGGTAGGGTCGGGTAGGGAATTGGATAGCAACCTCTAGGAGAAGTGTAAAACACGTCCCGGGATTTTCAAGCGCCATAATACTTTCCAAATGGGGGATTGGCCAGAGCTAGGGGAATCGAAGGGATGGGAATTCGGGAAGATACTAGGCGAGTTTAGAATGGTGTAGTAGGATGATTTCACGGAGAACTTTTTGTTTTGGCTAAGGCACCAGTACCAATTATCGGGATGGGGCGATAGGCTTAGTGGGATGGATAGAATAAGGTTGGCTATATGGGTGGGGAATGTTTGGAATATAAGGCTCAAATTCCATCTAGAGGTGGATGGGTCAATGAGGTAGCTTACGGTGGTGTTTGTTAGGAAAGGCTGAGGAATAGGGGGTGGCATGAATGGTGGCTTGGGGAGCCAACGGTCACCCCAAATTTTCGTGTTGGATCCACTGTGAATTCTTCTCAAATAGCCCAGCTCTAAAACCTTGCGACTCTAAAAAATACTTTGCCATGCCCAAGACGGCCTGTGTTCCAAGCTAGCTTCCATAAACGAACAATTGTTAAAATATCTGGCTTTGAGAACTTGCACCAGAACTGAGGACGGGTTCGTCAGGATGTGCCGGCCTGCTTAGAGAGAAGTGCCAGATTCAATGCTCTCAAAGAGCGAAAACCAAGCCCTCTTTGGCTTTGCTTCGAACCATACGATCCCATGATATCCAATGAATTTTCCAATTCTGTTGCGAGCTACCCCACCAGAAATTGCAAATCACAGACTGAATTTCTGATAGGACATTCTCTGTAAATTTAAAACAACTCATCGCATACGACATGATGGCCTGAAGCATCGATTTAATCAGAATTTCCCTGCCGGCTTTGGAAAAATTATGACGAGACCAACCTTGGAAGCAAGCCCAGATTCGATCCTTAATGTGACCAAATATTTCTTTTTTGTTCCGCCCCACAATGCTTGGCAGCCCTAAATATTTCCCGTGAGAGTCAACTTTCTTGAAGCCCAAAATATGTAAAATCTCCTCCTCAGCTGACTGATTTACGTCCCTACTGAACACGATGCTGAATTTTTCCAAATTAACCAATTGGCCCGACACTCGTTCATATAAATTGATTGTGAAGCAAAAGTGGCGGGCCTTCTCCATAGTAGCCCGTCCCAAAAGCAATGTGTCACCCGCAAAGAACAAATACGAAATAGCCGGAGAGGATCGACTCACTGATATGCCTCAGATTTTATTGCACTGCTGCAAGTCCTGCAAAAGACAAGAAAACACCTCCGAGCAAATTATAAATAGATATGGAGATAAAGGATCACCCTGCCTAATTCCCCTCGGTGGAACCAATTTGCCAAATTCGGCTCCGTTGAGGAGGAAAGAAAAAGTGATGGAGGTCACACAATTCATAATTAAATACACGAAAGCGCTAGGGAAACCTAAAGCTAACATAGTCGCTTTAAGAAAAGGCCACTCAATTCTATCGAAAGCTTTGCTCATATCCAACTTAATGGACATTAGGCATGTGCGAGTGGGGGCCTTTGTTTTCATATAATAGTGAATTTCGTGTGCGAATAGAATGTTATCAGTGATAAGACGACTATGGACAAACGTAGACTGTGATGGGGAAAGTATATCAGGGAGGACACTGCGGATTCGATTAGCCAGAACTTTAGTGGCGAGTTTGTAAATGACATTGCAAAGCTTATAGGGCGAAACTGACTAATAAAATCCGAATTTTTAATTTTTTGGAATAAGGACGATATGAGTAAAATTAATGCTAGGATCCCATATATTATTATTGAGGAAATTAAGAATATAGGAAACCACATCAAGCCTCACAATATGCCAATTTTGTTTTTTAAATATAGGGCTCATACCATATGGGCCAGGAGATTTCAGAGAGGACATGTATTTGAGCGTTTTGCTGATTTCCTCTTCTGTGTAAGGTTCCATGAGCAATTGAGTCATAGCCGATGAGAATTGCGAAGTTATTCTGCTTAGGGCCATGAAAATATCGTCATTGGAGATGGAGTATTTGTAAAGATTGAGCCAAAATGATCAAGGATTATTTGCTCAATGGCTTCCAGGGAGTCGTGCGGATTGCCCGACGCATCTTTTAAGGTCGAAATATGATTAATTTATTTCCGCTTACTAGCGTAGCTATGGAAGAAACGCGTATTTCGGTCCCCGGCTTTGTACCAATGCAATTTAGCTCGTTGACACCATTTTATATCCCCTTGGTCAAGCGACATGTTAAGCCTATGTTTCAAGGCTGCCAACTTCAAAGATATACTGTCTGTGATAGTCCCATTTTGCAAAGCAGCAATTTCAAGCTTTAATTCATCAATGTGTTTGGTCAGGTTCTTGTGATAATGATTCCCCCAATTCAATAAGCCAATAGCCCAGTGGCCGATTTTTTCAGGAAGATTTTCAAAATTTGACTCCCACGACTCTTTGATGATTTTTCACATTCATCTGATTTAATCCATAGAGCTTCGAAACGAAATGGGCGGCATTATCTTCGCTGGTTTCTGTGAGGATTACGATCATGGACTTGAATGTGGAGGAGGGAATCATCCGAGCAATAAGTCGGGCAATGATTAACTCAGCTCCACGGAAAAAGGTCTCGCCAAAGAGTATTATTCAACGCCCTATCAAGCCTCGCACGTTGGGTATGCGGTTGACGTAAGAGACACTGCCATATAAATTTGTGGCCCTCAAAACCCATGTCTGTAAGATTCATCAGTGAAAGAGTGTCCCAGAATAATCGAATTTGCCAATCTGCACGGAGATGGGAGCCTTGAAATTCATTCTGAGCCAAAACTTCATTGAAATCCCCACAAAATATCCATGGGACAGTGGGGCCTCTATGAAGATTTCGAATAATATCCCAACCTTGTCGATGCAACGTTTGGTTCCCCGTAAATACCTGTTAGCTTGAATGAATGACCCCATAATTCTGTATCTACATCAATAAACCTGCTCGAGTAGGCCCAAAGATTCACCGTAATTTCTTTTTTCCAGAGAATGGCAAGGCACCCGGAATGGCATTCAGCTTCAACATAAAAACCATGCAAATTCAAGGATTGTTTCAACTTTTTAATAACAGGCCTCTTGCATTTTATTTCACACAAGAAGACTATGTCTGGGAACTTTGTACGAGAGAAATCCCGTAACTCTTGAATTCTCCGAGGGTTCCCAAGCCCTCGACAATTCCAGCTTATGATACTCATTGGGCTCGGCGGGACTGGGTTGTGCCAGTCTCCACCTTTGGATGAGAGTAGGGACGGCAACAGAGTGGGTCGGGGCAGGTATCTCGATACCCAAACCCGCCCTGGTGGGGGGAGGAAGGACGGGGCGGGTCGCCCCATGGTGATTTTTTTTTTATTTTTTTATCTTAAATTTTATATTATTAATAATTTTAAATATTATATTTTATATTATAAATACATATTATTTATAAAATTTTACATTATATATGTTAAATATAATATTAAATACATAAAACTATATTATTTTATATAATATATATATATAATATACATTAAATATATTAAAAAATAAATAAAAATAGCATCTGGGGCGGCGGAGGTGGAACCCGCGGGCGTATTTGGTGAGACCATTGCGTTTCGCCTCTCCGGGTGGGGGGGGCGGGTCATTTTGCCATCCTTAGATGAGAGGTGAATGGAAGATAATCGTCCTTTTTTGCCAATTATTTCCACCGGAGTTTTGAAATTTGGATCGAACGAAAAGAAGCTGGGGGAGTTTGCGTTTGGAAGTCTTGTTGGGTGGATGAGGAAGAGGTACAGTGTCATGATCAATTTTTCGTTTAGCACGGACAAATTTACGGGCTAATTTGCGGCTTGGTGTGTTAAGTTGCATCGGAATGAAAACAAGGAAAGGACTGGTGGGTGTGAGGGGATGAGCTTTTCGAGAGAGTGAAGCTGAAGGGGGTGGGAATGGATTGTTGTTGGGGTTATTGTTGTTAGATGGTGATTGCAGCGAAGGCGGAGGTTGCGTGGGGTAGATGTCGAGCAACAAAATAGATGATGGTTGGGGGGACGATTGTTTGGGTGGTTGTCGGATATAAAAGCTGGGTGGGAGGCTTCGATGGGGGTGGGTGGAGGCGGTGGCTTGTGGTTGACTGAGGAGTGGTAAGGAAAAACGGCAAGAGATGGAGTTGGGTAGGGGGCACTGAGGGAGCGATAGTGGTAGATAGCGGATTTGTTTCAAGATTTTGTGGGTGGAGTTGTGTTTGCTCGTGTACAAGAGAGGTTGGGGAGTTGGGGTTGCGGTTTTGCGAGGAGGATTGTATATGGGGTTTTCAGATTGTGGACAGGGAGAAATGAATGGATTGGAGGCAATGGACGCCCGGAGCCAGGCGCCATATAGAGGATCGGATGTGTGCTCCGGAGGATTAAGGATACGAGCTTCGCATTCACGATCGCCATGCCTGATGATGCCACAATAATAATAAAAGTTTGGTAGGCGTTCATATTTCAGTGGCAATAAATATTCTCGACCATGCAACGTAGTTTTGACCACTCTGCGAAGGGGTTTCGTAATATCCAAATTCACCCGGATACGAAGATAACAACCGATTGAAGAACCTTCCAAAATGGAGTCAACGTTCATATATGTTCCTATGAGATTTCCCGTTGTTGTCGCAAAAGCTTTATTCATGAGACCGATTGGGACGTCATGAAGTTGAACCCAAAATGGACATGTGGTAACAGTCAGTTTGGAACCGACTTGTGAAACCCTAGCCTCCGTTAATGCGAGTAGAGATTTATCGAAGAGCCACGGGGAACCTGCTAGGGTTTTCATTTTATCCACCTGGTTTCTGAATTGGAAAGAACTGTATTATCCCCAAGGGGTTTGCAACTCATACCATGACGAGGGTTCCATAGGCGCTTGATCATCGAGGAGATGGAATCGAAGTTAATGATGCGTTGTGATAAAACCCTCCCAACAAGGGACAACAAATCTTTTGTAATTTCGGTCGTAAGGGAATCCGCTGAGATTTGTGTATTTTTATCGGCATTCAGATTGAGTTTGGAGTAGAGATCGGATAGGTCATCACCCATGATTAATTTCCACGGCCCGAAAAACACAACCTAGATAATCTCGGAGTAGAAACCACTGCCCGCAAACCCTACCCAAAAAGAAGTAACCTGCAAAACAAAAAAAATAAAAACAAAGGGGAGAGAGATCGTGAGACGAGGAACATATTATAGGATGGTAGTGTGGAAGGTTAGGGAAGACTGAGGATGAACGGAGCAAATACAAGAGCAAACTTGGACAAAGCCCATGAATGCCTTGACGGAAGGGAGAAAACCGGGCGCTAAGGAGGAAACCCTAGGATGTATCTACTACTTCTGTGGAGAGATGAATAATCTAGTGTGCATTTAATGTGAGGGAATGTTTGCCAATTTATCAAGTTTCGCGGTCATTTTATGGTGTAATTTTGTTTCTTCCTTTTACATAAATAACGGATTTAGTGTCTGTCTTTTAGTCTAGTTTTTCCTTTTTTTTTATAGATCTTTTAGTCTACTTTGTAACTTTTTTAGCTACTTCCTTTTATAGCTCTTTTCTCTATCAAATATTTTTCCTCGCGATTTTTAAAGATGCCCCATTGTCATTACAAGAAAAATGAAAAATAGTGAGGAAAGTTTTGCAATGAATTTAAGACTTGTCGCCAAAATCACTGTTTATAAGGAAAAAATCATTTTCCTCTCTAAACTTAGAGAGGAATTGATAAGAGTGGTTGCTAAGTTCCCCTGATCTCTATAAAGTCAAATTTTGATATATTTAGCAACGAACATTCATTAGGATTTCGTCCCTAAAATTCTTTCCTGGGAAATCAAAAGATTTGGTGTCAAAATTAGCTCAAATATCATATTATTTACTCTTACGCGGAAAATATTTTATCTTCTCTCTCAATCGAGTTATTTCACTCTGAAATTCCAAATTCTTACAAACTCGATCCAAATGATGGAATCGATCAAAATCATATTCATCTAAAAAATCGAACGACAGCACAATAACGGTGGTGCTGCGGATGAGAGGCGCTGCAATTTTACCTTCACATTCGCAGGAAATAGGCGACAATGTGATTCGCGGGCTCGTTCGGCCGATGTTTTTGGTTCTGCTGTAAGTTAATCTTTTCCCTGTAAACAATATTTTTGGTATATAGTTGCCATATGCAGAACTAAATTTCAGAGAGGAAATAATCTAGCCTTCCTACATAAACAGTAATTTCCTCTCCAATAAACCAGAAACAAATTAAATAGCTCACATATTAAATCTGCTTGTATATTGTTATTATTATTATTTTTATGAAGAGGAAAAAAGGTGTTGGATATGATTAATTAGAATTAATCTGTTTGAGGGATTTTTGCTAAGACATTGTTGCAATTTGGTCGTATTGCTTGGAGATGGCTCTAGAACTAATATATCTGAGGGCTATCAATGGAATTTGACAATTAGATAGAATATGCTTCAATCACCAAGTTTTGCTTCTTTTTAGTGGGATAGTTGCAATGCTGATGTTGATGATATTTTTTATCGGGCCTTGTGTTCTGCTTTTTGCCTAAGTTTTTTGTAGCATCTTAATATCAGATTACATCATTTAATTTGTGCTGGACCCTATGTGTTCTTTGGACATATCCCTTTTTTGCTTGTTTTTGGTACTTTTGGTCTCTTTTATTTACCCCCTCTGTTGTGGTGGGTTCTCTCCTTCCAACTGCTTGATTGTATGGTTGTGAAGGAGTTTGATAACCAGTGGACTGGTCTTGTAATTTCCTTAGTTATATTAATATATTTGTATTGTTCTTGGCAATAAAAAGGAAGTGAAAAGATTGGGGTATAGGTTTTTCATTTCTGGCCTTTCTTGTGGGTTTTATTTTGATTTGTTTTATATTAATAACTGCACAAAACCGAAGTTTTGATGGTTTTCTTAACCCCATTGAGGTTTGATTCCGTCTTGTATTTTACTTGAGAGACTAGAAATGCAGTACATGCTCGGCCGAATTAGGTTGGGTAGTAGAAATAGAGATCATAAGCTTGTAATGATCACAAACTTGGCATCCAATATCATTTCCAGGTTCCTTGGTCCTTAACCTAGTAGTAGTATTTCATATGACACGTTGAGTGATGCCTGACACTTATATGCTTCACATGTTTTAGACAAAACATAATGCTCTTAAAGTCATCTATGAGGAGGAGAAAAATTGCTTTTCCAGATTGGCTATAGCACCACATGTCCACGTTGATGATTGTGTAGAGAATTGATCCTTTACTACATTCATTAGAAATCTTGGTGCTCCTCACTCTTCGTCACTTATGATTGGTATTTTAATCCTACGAGTAAAGACAATTATGAATTTTGAAAACATATTAGTGCAATCATATTATTCATTTGTGAGCTCACTTGAACTTAACTAGAACTTCAGATTATTTGTTAGTATACTTGAAACTTGGTTATTTTGTTCGTAAGTCTTACATTTTATTTTATTTTTTTCTCCAGCTTCACCCTGTCCTGATGCATACATGGTTAGTTTTAATTGGTGGTGGAGGTAATTGGTTCTTGTTCTTAAGATGCAATCACTAGGTTTTAATTGAACTCTATAATATCTTCATTGTTGTCTTCATATGTCGTTCTAACTGCAGCCATCATGAGTTACAAATGTCTGCTGCTTAAGAAGCCAGAGAAGAAACTCGTATCTCTCGCATTGCATGCTATTGCGCTAATACTTCGCATAATCAAAATACACACAACATTCAAGTTTCACAATGAAAGCAACATTACAAATATAGTATTGATGTGCTACTAATAAAAGTGACTTATGGGAATCCTGTGGTATGGTTTTCTCTTCAAATCTTCTACATTTTTTTTGTAAAATTTTATATATGGTGCCTAATGGGAAATGTTAATTTTGTACTGACAGGTCCCTGATTATGCTATGAGTTTTGTTGGAGGAAGTTCATCCAATTACAGTTCCAATTCTTATTTAGCTTTCTCTTCGTTTTTAAAAAAAATATTTTGCATTATTGTGGTCTCATCTATGAATCCATGCAGGCCATTTGGGCGCTTGTGGTGGGACGAAACTGTACCCACTGTTGTTACTCGGGCAGAACCTTATAATCAGGTAGATATTTCTTTCTTTTATACTTATAGTGTTTCATCCTTTAGTTTGTGCATGCCCATCTTATGTAATTCACGAACTTGCTCCAGGCAATTTTACATCCGCTTCAAGATAGAGTTCTTATGATCCGTGAGAATGCTTGTCTACAAGGTTTTCCTGACTACTATCGCTTCTTGGCCCAATCAAAGAAAGGTAACATTATGTTTTAGAGCACTAGTGATGTTACATAGTTGTTTGTAATATGTGTACTATGTTGTTGTCTTTTATTTTCTATTTTTTTGTTTAAGCTATTCTTGTTGTTGTTTATCCAAATTGAACTCATAAAGAATGTATGTGGGGTATACATGGAGGAAAAATAGTCATAGTTAGAAGTTGTTTTACTTAGTGATTGTTGTATCTGACTATCTATTGGGCAGAGAAACAAACTGTGTTGAGAGTTACCCCCTTAATACAATTTCTTTCTTTATTTTTGTAAAACAGCAAGAGTTGTGCACAAAATGAAAAGAGATAATGATTACCGAGGGGTTAATGATTTCAAATGTATCCATATAAGGATTTTAGGGGAGGAAATGGGTTAATGATTTCAAATGTCTCCATATAAGGATTTGAAATCCACGTCAATGATTCAAAAATAGCTCAAAGTAGGAACTTCAGGATATGAAATCCTTTTATCCAAACAAGATCACTCTTTATTTTATTTCAAGTTTTTTTTTATATTGGTGGGGTGGAGCATCCATCCTGTTGTAGACAATTGTTTATCATGACTGGACATTTTTTCTTTATTCATCACTGATTCAATTGGCTTTACAACAGCCTGCCACTGCCTACACCTATTTTCCCATGTTTGGTTCTGAAATTTCTGCACTCCATTTTAGCTGAGAAACTTTATGCGTCAAACTCCAATATCTAGTTGTCATTTCTATTTTTTTTTTCTATTTGTCAGTTCATCAGAAAGTCTGACTTGAAATTCCTGCTTTTCTCTTTGTAGTTGATACTTGTTGATATGGAGTTTCAATCTGGAGATATGCCTAATTACACAATTTCAGATGGATTGGTATGTACTATTTCGGCCTTCGTCTTTTTTCTCTCATGTCCATGTATGTGTAATCTATTGTTGCAATATTCCGAAGGCACGTCAATTTTTTTATTAATAATTGACAGGTTAAAATTCAGAAAGAAAGTGAAGTTAGGCTGAAGATAGTTAGAACTCGAGTTGATGCTACAAAAATTGTATGTCACTCTTTCTATCTTTGAGGTTAAATTTGATATGTTCATGCTTACTGAAATTCATCATCCTATATAAAACAGTGTGTTTTCCACACAAATGACTATGTAACTTTGCTTTTAAGTTTGTTCTCCAATATTTACTGTGTGCATATTTGTAGTATGTGATTTAGAATTCGAAGGCTTCAAAATCCCATGAATGTGTTGTTCTATTTATATTTTTCAATTTAGAACTTCTGTATTTTGACTGGAAATTGAATATTGTAGAATTTCTCAATTAAGTCTATGCACAACCAAAAAACCAAGTACGATTAAGAACTAATTATTAGGATAATTAATAGTCACATATGGAGTTGCTAGTTTGAGTGTGAATTTGTTGTCAGATTGATGCAAGCACTAACAAAACAATAGATAGAAATGACAAAGTACAAAACTTTTCTCATCCAAATAGACAACATTTATCATCCCCTGTTTGCTTAACATCATTCCATATGATACAGAATTTGATCAACAAGAATCATTTTCACCCATATATTCCTATTTTTTATAACTTGCCTACTTGTTTCTTTTGTCTTAGTTCTTTACTACATTGCATTTCTAAGTCTGTTTTTTTTTTTTTTTTTTTGGCATTCTTACGAGTGTTTATGTATTACAATTAAAATAAAGTGTGGTCTAATGTTTTGCTCTAATTTATATATATTTATTCTTTCAGGTTGGTGCGTGATAACTAAATCGAAGATGATATTTCTTTAAGGGATGTTGACCTTTTTTAAGGGAACTTTATCTTTTGCTTTTGAAATTAACAATGTTAGAACATATTAGATTCAATGAAATTTGTTGTAATTCCCTTCAAGAAAGGAAAAGCTTGTAGTGGTTGATTACAATCAATTGATCATAAGTGCTTAAACTCAACTTTCTTTATTTAGTTTCTATTGAATGAGCATTGTGATTATTTTATTGTTAATATTTTTATATTATTGTTGTTAGTGAATAATTTACAAATAAAATCAGCCTAAAAAATAAATAAATAAAAATATAAACACGATATATAGATAAAACTGTATCCAATTTAGCGAGAAAAATAATAGATTTGTGTTTAATGTTCACATTGTATCCACTTTAGCGAGGAAATTAATAAACTTGTTAACATTAGCTGCGAAATTGAAAATTTCCTCTCTAAACTTTAGCTGCAAAATCAAGAATCTCCTCTCTAAAGTTTGTGAGAAATTTTGAACATATGCTGCCAATATATGTTTGTGACGGTCTTATAGCAGCGAGACGCGCGATAAATATATTTCCTTGCTAAATTCCATTTGCGAAGAAATCAGCAATGTTAGTGAGGAAAACTTTCCTCGCTAAATTGCAACTTTCTGTAGTGTGTTTAGCTAGCTGCTTGAAATTTAGAAATAAAAGCAAAATAAATGAAATTATTTTCATTTAAATTCTAGTATGGATATTATCGGGGTAATTATTTTCACAAATGAAGATAGATTCCAAATTGAAAAGACGAGAATAATAATTGATAAGTTAGGTATGATAGTGTATATGATTGATAATTGAAATTAGACAAAAACTTCTATTAGACGGTCTAACAGGTTCAAATCCGTTAGACGGATCCCAAACCGACCCGATCACAATATGTGGTGACATTTTTTGTAATTATGAAGAGGCGGTGGCATTTTTGTGACGTTAAACGCAATGGCATTTTTGTAATATTCTTAGGGTGGTGACATAGTATCACTCGACCTATGGCATTTTTGTAATATTATGCAGTGATGTAGTGCCATTAAAAATATTAGCTTTTTCTCTGAAAAGTATTAGTAGTACCACTGAAAAATGTTAGTAATCTCCTTGAACAGTGTTCTAGTAATACTCATGAAAAATATTGATTTTTTCCATCAAAAGTATTAGTATTCCTACTAAAACATATTAATAGTCTTATTGAGAAGTATCATGTTTTTCGATTTAAGGTATTTTAGTATTTTCCTGAAAAGTACTACTTTTTTCTCATAAAAATATTAGTAGTTCCCCATAAAAGTATTAGTTCTTCCCCTTAAAAATATCAATTGTCATCCTGAAAAATATATAGTAGCCCCCTAAAAAACATTAATTTTTTCCTCTTAAAAGTATTAATAATTCTCCCAAAAAGTATTAGTAGTACCATTGAAAAGTATTAGTAATCCCACTGAATAGTTTTTTTAGTAGTCCCCTAAAAATATTAGTTTTCCCTGTGAAAAGTATTAGTAATACTCCTCCCAAAAAATATTAGTAGCCATCCTAAAATGTATTAGTTGCGGCCAACGGATGTGGTTTTAGTGGTTGTGCGGATCAATGAACGGATTGATCGCGAGTTGGGTATTTGGATTCGTTTAATGAATTGTCTGACATGAGACTTACCCTTGAAATTATATGTTTGGTATATTATTTTATGTGTAAATAGAAAGTGAAAATGATGTCCAATAAAAAAATTTATAAACAAACGTGATTCCATTTTCATAAATAGAGAAAAATGAAAATGAGCACTTGTAAACATAAGAGACTTTCATGCAATAAAGATCTAAAAATCAGATTTTTGTTTGGGAAACCGGGAATAAAAACCATAATCGTTGGGTTAAAAAGAAGAAAAATGCGACTTTAGTACAAAAGCAAATGAAGTCATTGCATTTCAAGTTACAAAAGTGAGTTTAGTTCTGTTTAACAAAGCAAATACATTCAATAATCAACATGTACTAACCATGTGGCTTAGCCCATCTGGCCACCATAAGCAATTGTGGGATGGAGGTCAGGGGTTCATATCCCTACTCCATCAAATTGTTTGTGGGGTGGAGGTCAGGGGTTCATATCCCTACTCTATCAAATTCTTTCAAGGCGTATACGGTAGTGAAGATTTGGTGGCAAAGCAAATATTATCAACGAAAAAAAAAAAAAAAAAAATAATCAACATGTACCAAAAAAAAAGTATAGCTTCTAGATATGACACGTGTCGAATTCTCCATATCTTCTTCCTCCCTCACCTCTCAATTTTCTCTCTCTCTTGGCTATTTGCATAGCAATTCGAAGGTCTACTCTACTGTGAGATAATGGCGGCCGTCACGTTAATTTCTTCTACTCTCTGCTGCTACTCCTCGATTCGTGGTATAATTATGCTTATTTTCCGCCCTTTTGAAGTAAAATTTCTGAAGCTTCAAGTACTACGATTCTTACTCCTGCTGACTACAATTTGTGCAGATGTTCGTTTGTCTGGTGCTGCAAGAAGTGCTTCCGATTCTCGCAGATTCGGAACGGCATTCGCCACTGGTTCTCCTCTCTGTAAGAAATCTCTGTTTGGTGATTTAATGTTGAAAATGTGTGCGTGTGTGTGAAAATGATGCAGTTGTGAAATTGTTGACTAGAAAGTGACAAATTTTTATCAATAGATTTATTTCGTTAAGGTCTTTGGGCTTGGACTGTGAATCCAGTTTTGAAAAAAATTAGGTTGAATTTGGATTGAAGGATTTGTATTTGAAAACGGGATTCACGAGAATGATTTCAAATCACTCCGAATAAGACATGAATTTGAAATCAATCACAATGACTCAAAAAATTGCTTAAAATAAGAGCTTAAGGATTTGAAATCCGTTGTACAATATGCATATCTAAACATGGTCAATGGGTTTGTTATTAAGGATTTGAAATTTTTAGGTTCAAATCATCAATCCACATAAAGCCTTAGGTAGGAATTCAGTATCGAGAAAGTGGAATTATTCTTGAAATAGCATGTTTAGTTGTAATTTAGATTAAATTTCAGCCTTTGGTAGCCTGCTAATAGTATAAAGCAGTTGCAGGGGAATTGTTGTGGTTATGGGAAAGAGGTTTTGCTTGTTCTTCTTCATTTGATATCGGAGTGTTTTCTCCTCAACATTTGATTTGGTTACATGTAAAGCTAACCAGCAAAATCCACTATGGGAAACAAATTGCAGCAATCGTTTGTAGTTTTGAACTGAATTTTATTTTTAGTTGTAATGTTTAATGCTTCCCCTTGTTTTCAGTGATTAAAACACCCATTTACCAGAGAAATGCTACTTGCAATTCGAAATCAATTTCCGTAAGATGTGAGCAAAGCACTAAGGACGGCAATGGTTTAGATGTGTGGCTTGGACGACTAGCTATGGCTGGTTTTGCCGCTGCTATTACTGTCGAAATTGTGACAGGCAAAGGACTCCTAGAGGTATGATGTCTACAAATGCTTATTCAGATTTCAAAACATCCGCAAATTTGGTATTTCCTATTCTGCTGCCTCGCCTCTACCGCATGAATTGTGAAAGAGGCTATCTTTATGCCTGGGGTTATATTTACTATTTATGAGAGGCTACGGATGCTAATGATACCATTCTGTGCGATATGTTTCACTTGACGCGTATTTATTGCTATACTTGCAGCACTCCTATCGTTGGACGGAAAGATGTCCAAACTGTATATATCTTTAGCCTGTCGAAAGACCAATAACTATTCTTGTTCATGTGTCGCCGAATGGTACTGTGTTGGACTTTAGGGTTTGGGTTTAATAATCTCTATTGATTCAAGTAGCTTTAGTTAACATCTTATGAGTGAAAGAAAGAATAGAGGTGCCCTTTAATAACTACCATATAACAAGGAAATTTGAGGATGGCATTGTCAAAAACCTTAGGGACAAGCATTTTTTTGCTAGTGTTCATGATGGATGACATAATTACTGTTCTTGTCCTTTCTAAATTTACAAAGCCTTATCCAAGAGGCTTTTCTGGGAGATGGGGGAATTTCATATGCTCAAATACGGTGTTCTCTAGGCTATCTATAGAAATAAATTTACAAAGCCTTATCCAAGACACTGATCAAATACGGTGTTCTCTAATTTACGAACATGAAAGCCCGTCTAGCTCAGTTGGTAGAGCGCAAGGCTCTTAACCTTGTGGTCGTGGGTTCGAGCCCCACGGTGGGCGTATAATATTATTTTTTAATTCATGAATAATAATATGTTTTCCCTTAGTTTTTTTTTCAATTCTTGAATAATAATACCTTCTTTCTTACTTTTTTTTTTTTAATTCTTGAATAATAATACTTTTTTCATGAATTACTCTCACAGAATTTTGGGCTCACATCACCTTTGCCAACAGTGGCGTTGGCAGTTACAGCATTGGTGGGAGTTCTAACTGCAGTCTTCATCTTCCAATCGGCATCCAAGAATTGATCTGTTTTCACTTCTTTGTTTGTTGTGCTTGTATAACCACTTCATTTTTCTTGAAAAAAAGAAGGTTTTGAAACATTCATGTTACTTTTTTCAAGTAGTGGCTAACTTTCTACGAAAGTGATCATATTCATTGACAGTGTATATATGATCAAGATGAGCTTGCTTTTTTTGGCAACTACCAAGATATCTTGGAAGAGATTTATATCAAAATTCCTCATACATTTTAGGAATATTCCATTTCTACTTAATGGTAGAGTTATAATATCAGTTATAATATCCAGTGGTGCTTTTTGCTTAAGGTGAAGGAAAATGAGCTTGTGAAAATAGAAAATCTGCAATGATAGCACGTTCTATTTGATTTTGTATCCTTCAATTCCAAATTAATATTTATTATAGTTCCCAGCAACTACAAACATATCTTGAAGGAATGACAATTCTTTCCCGATCTACAATCCGCCCTGTGACCCATGGTGGAGCGGGGCAAGTATAGGTATCTTTTCCACCCTGCCTAGAATATTTATTTTTTAATATGTGATATATATTATAATATATTTTTTTATGTATTCTTACATCATATCTAGCATTTATAAATTGATAATGCCTATATTTGTAAAGATTTTTTATAAATATATTATAATATATATTTTTCAATTTTTGTATTTAATTTTATTAATACCGGGTGAGAATGAGTCAACCCACCCTTAGCCCCATTGTCATGAAATATTATTTAATCACCGAGGCAGGGTCTAGTGTGTCTTTAGATACCCATCCGATACCCCATTGCCATCCCTAACAAGAACATATTATTTTCAAGTTTCCAAGCAGAATGGATCAGTTTCCAACAGAAAGGTTAAACTTGTAAACCACAGAAAAGAGAACTCATCAATGTTACTGCAATTGGCATTTCCTTAAGTATTTACCATTCAAAGTCTCATCAATAAAACACAGTTTGTCATATGAAAACAAACCCAAACAAGTGAACAACCCATAGTCTGTACACAAAGCAACCTTTACCATAACGAGGTTCCACTAAAACAAAACACGAAATGGTATTCTTTTCCCTACTAGCTCATTGAACACATATGTTTACTCTTGTTCATTGTCGATTCGGGTAGATAATAAACAGTCCTAAAATGAAGTTGTCACATAATACACCAATATGAAGCAAAAGAACGAATACATGATAAGATGATAAACTCAAGTGCTCTTTCAGTCATTCACTCATTCTTTACACTTAGGGATCTACATCACTCTTTCCACTTCAAAAATCAGCAATTTTTTTGTTCTTTTCTGGATGAAAGCCTATCAATGATTTCACGTAACAGAAGAATAAGCACGAGTCCATATATAAGATAGCGACACAGTGAAACACACAGTGATTACTGTGGGAGATATTGGTATTAAAAGGCACCGGAAAGTTGGCATATGAAGAAGGCCAAAAGCCCAAATATTTAAAAATCTCCATTAATTGCACGGCCTTGGACTTTTTCTTTTTGTTTTATCTTTTCTAATTTTACTACCCTTTCTCTTAGGCTTCTCATCTGTAGCAGGCTGTGTATTCTGCAAATGTTGATAAATGGCACCTAAAGCGATCCGATTGAAAACTGGATGGTTAATGACCGTCTTCAACTGATTACCACTCTTTCGGCCTGAAAAATAATAGCATACGAACAAATCAAGAAACATGTATTGAAAAAAATAAAAATACGTCAATAATTCTAAATACCCTTTAATACTCACACCAAACTTATTTCTCGATTTACTGTTAAGTTTGAATTCAGCACGCCTGACTGAGGGGAGACTTTAATTCAGGAGGTATTCTGAAAGGAAGACAGATGTTAATGCCTTTAATCTCTTTTGCAGGTCGTTCCTTTGCTGTTTCTCAGGTTGTAAAGCATTAATTTTCAAAAATTGCATAATCAAACAGGTTTTATATAAACAACCTATCAGCAACCATGAGAAACCATTAGAAGCGAGGGTGTTTTATCCCATTCCATTCTTATATTAAGTTCAAATCATTATAGCAAAGCCAAAAAATAACTGCGAGAATCTCACAATTTCTACCGTTCAAGCTTCAATGGGCACTTATCATCTATCTAGAGAATATTCTCAACCGGAATATATAAACCATTCAGTGGAATCAGTGCTATAAGGAGAAACACCGGAGGCTAAATTAAAACTTTACCAAAATAGATAGCAACATTTTGGTAATGTTCAAATCTAATCACAGTAGCAAAATTAGAATATCATATATGATGGTGCAAGAATCATACCTTAGTAATAGCTTTTCTCGCAACTGCACCCCTGACTACTACAAAACCGGAAAACCAGCATCAAGAATTTCATATTTGTTTCTTTGGAATCGTGCACAACATCAAAGGTTAACAAGCTCAGAGAAAACTGCAGATTGTTGAAAGTTTAGCAAATTGTAAAATGTATTATGGATCAACTTGGGCACCAAGTGATTACGGGACTGAAATTGTGATTGTAACTTTTCATGCCAGAGGAACAACTAACAAGTAAATAAATTTACTTACAATTACAAAATCATATGTTTACATTCGTAAATTGCATTTTCTTTTCCGAACTTGCGGTCTGCATGAGTCTGTCATCCGATCTGAAAATCAAGCAAATAACAACATCAACATAAACCTAATCACAAAAAAATGCGAAACCAAGCTCTGTAAAAAAAAAATTATAGGTATAAGATTTCGTAAAATATTACTGAGAGCTAATTTTTCCCCATCATGAACCTGGTTTCAGTCCTCTGCTTTCTACTTCTTGTATATAAACAGTAACAAACAACAACTGGGACAATAGTTCACACGAAATCAAATTTACATCTAAGTGAGTTTGTGCTTTATTGAAGCAGAATTCAGAGAACAATAGATTAGGGTTGAGGGAGGGGGAGCGACACAGCACAGCTTGGGTTTTTGGTTTTGGTTGACAAATGGCGACTCAATTTTCAAGCTTTATGTTGAGGCCCATTTAAATTATTGCCAAGTTTCTGTTTCTCTGCACATGACATATCCTAGGGCCATTTATTAGGTCTCATTTTGCTTCATGGATAATATATCCTATTTTTAAGGGATGTAAGATAATATAAGTGTTGAAAGTCGGCTAGATTACCCATATGTTCGGATAATGTTCATTTATATTTGTTTATTTAGTTAAACAAGCATAAACAAACATATTTTAATACTCGTTTAACAAATAGACATACCAACAATAATATACTGGGCTTCTTAAAAGACGTGAAACAGCCTTTGTTTGGTGTTCGATTTTAAATATTCATGAAAAAACTAATATAATATTTTTCTTAGACTTTTCGTGAACAATCACCTTAAAGGTTCAACTAATAGCTCGATTATTTAAAAATAGAATTAAAAGATTTTGTTTAAATAAATTAAAAGGTAGAAAATCCCCAAGGACTAAGATACAAAAATGTCCCTAAACCATAATACGTAATACAATGATAAGCTTAGTTTAGTGTTTCATATTTGGTTAATGGTTTTATGTGATTACATCATGTTAGTCCAAGTGGTACGATAATAATCTTAAGAGGAGGGTGAATAGATTATCCCCATTTTTCGATTTTGCCATCTTTTGAATAATCAAGCAAGAATGAAAACTAAAGTGCGAGAAAAGAAAAATAGGCGTCGATTTAAAGAGCTTCACCTCACCCAGGAACTACGTGCTCTACAAAGATATTCAGGGATGGGTTTCCAAAAATAAAAGAGTTTTATTAATTGCAAAATTAATACAACACCACCTGAGGATTACCACAATCCTTTACAACACCTTGAGGGAGATTACCCACAATCTTCCTCAACACCTATGAAGAGTACCCACGCTCTTTAGCTCCTAAGATCACCCAAGTGTACTCTACCACGAGAACAACAACAATGATATATTGTTTTGGATGATTGACAAAATAAGATTACAACTCTATAAAACCAATACAAGATCGGTGCAAGTGAATCGCGAATCAAAACTTAGACCTCAAGAGTGTGAAGTGAAAGATTAAGGTTAGAATACAACAAGATAGAAAGTGTTTGCTTGTATGCTCTTTGCTTGTAGTTTGTGTTGTATCTTGTTGCTTGAATGAAGCCTATTTTATAGGAAGGTCTTGGCTTAATTTTGGACATAGGCTCTCGGGGAGGCGAGTACGCAAAAGAAACCATTTAAAATCAAGATTATACATTTATTAAATCAATCCCACTTGAGTGGGGAAAAGTCGTTCAAATGCAAAATTCGGATAGTTTCTTTGATAAAAGAAGAATTCAATTATGTGAGAAGATAAGTTTGAAAATGAGTTTGCTGCAATTTTTACACATGGGTGATAAGTGTCATTTTGTACATATTTTGTATTATTAATTCAATAGTTTTGAATTGTTTTGTTAGAAAAATCATAGTTTCTCAAGTATTTCTGTAGCATTTCATCGTGTGATGTGTTTAACATTATAGGTGGAGCAATTTGGAGCAATGTGAAGCCAATATTAATTGAAAAAAGGCAAGAAAATCACTCAACATGACTTGGGGTGTCAAGTAACATGGCCATGTTCAAAAAGAAGGAAATAAATTGGATAAAAATTGGAAAAAGGGTCCAAAGCGGCCAAACCGTGTCATAGAACACGGCCATGTTGAAGGGGATCAAAGAGGAGGAAAAACCGCACAAAACAGGCCCGAACACGGCCGTGTCGCGCGTGTCTTGCAAATTTATTGCGCAGACGGCCTGTCTTTGCGCCCAACACTGGCGTGTCAGGGACCTCTTTTTGCAACTTTTCTTTGCGAATTTGGGGAAAACTCACCAACCAACCCATTTTGGCCACTTTTGTACACTTTTAACACCCTACTATTTTCTTTGAAACATGTCTCCATGTCCCCTCCTCATCACTTGAATACAAGAATTCACCAACCAACAAGGAAAATGGGGGTGATTGTTTAATAAAAGAAATCTTATCAATGTATTGGTTTTCTATAAAAGCAAAGGTTGAGATTGGGAGATTCATTCATTAGATACTCAGAAATATTCATTGTATTCACTTCATTAAGTAGAATTGGGATCAAGAGGTCTTGGAGAAGAAAGCTTGGGGCAATATTGGAGAAGAAGACTTGGAACAACATCATCAATCAAGGAAAGAAGTCCATTAAGATTTTGAGAAAGATAAGTACACCATGTCTATAATACTTAAATCTTCTTGTGTAATTTACTCTTTTGTCAAGATCATGAGTAGCTAAAATCTTAGTGTTTGAGTGTAATGAACTCTAGAATGGATTTGTGATTGAGGTTTGTATGTTTTTAATAAAATTATCATGTCTTGTGTGATTCACTTATATCATGCTTATCTCAATTGAGTTAATATTTCGGTATATTAATTTGATATCTTTTCTTCATCGGGCAATGTCGAAAGATTTATGGTGAAAAAGAAATTGTATAAGTGAAAAGAGTTGCATGCAATCCCCTAGATATGGGGCGACATAAATCTTCCGGATTAGGGTCAAACCTAATATGGGAATTCATAAATCGTTATAATGCAATCTTGGGGGTTTTAACTAGAAAAGAGATTTGATTAATCAACTTGAGATTAGGAGTTTTTCGCCTTGAGAATGGGATTAACTTAAATCGGGAATTTCTACGATCCACATAACATGAGATTTTATTAAAAGAGGTTGGTTTTTTTTAAGGGCTTACGGTTGTATTTTTAACTTGTCAAATCACAAAAACATTCTATGGATTTACATTCAAACACATTTCTATCTCTTGATTTCTTATTTTACAAATCTTCCTTCATTTTTACAATTTATAATTTGTTTTCCTTTTCATCAAACAAAAACTCTAAAAATGGTTAGATTAAATAACAAAAAGACGATAATTATTAGTACTTACAATCCTCGTGGGAATGACACAAGTACTCAATAATCTACACTACAAAGCGATAGGTGCACTTGCCTACGGTTTTAGAGGTAGCTTTTGAGCCATCAAGTTTTGGCGCAGATTAAAAGGGTTGTAATATTAAGAACACCTTATTTTTGTTAATTTAATCATTTTTTTTTTTATTTTCATCAATTGTCTTTCTAGGTATTTATCTTTGTAAGTCTTGGATTATACTAATCCTCCTTGTTTACCACGATGCATGCCCTACTTGTCGTCGAATTTGGGGCGAAACCGCCCGGAAGAACACTGAGAGGAAAATATTATACAGGACCACGAGGAGGATACTAACGAAAAGCAAGGATCCCGATATGGCGGATGAACAAAAGAACCATGTACGACCACGCAAGCCATCTATGGGCGGGCGTCGTCTAGTATCGTAAGGCCGATGTTGCGATACCGATAATTTCAAATCAAACCGAATGTCATTCAAATGGTGCAACAATTTGTTCAATTCGACGGCTCTGGGACAAAGATCAAATAATCATATCGCGAATTTCCTCGAAATTTGCGATACTTTCAAAATAAATGGAGTCTCCGACGATGCCATCCGTTCGCTTGTTCCCATTTACTCTTCGGGGCCGGGCTAAACAATGGTTAAACACTTTACCAAAGGGAACAATCACAACATGGAGCATTATGGCGGAAAAATTCCTTCTAAAAGTATTTTCCACCCGCTAAAAACCGCGATTGAGGAATGAGATCTCTTCATTCACTCAAGAGGGCGATGAAACCTCACGACACTTGGGAGAGATTCAAAGAATTATTTGCGAAATGCCCACATCATGGTCTTCCCATTTGGATGCAAGTCCAAACATTTTACAATGGGTTGCTCTCATCGACAAGGCGGATGATTGATGCGGCAATGGGGGACATTGAACAATAAAACACCGAAGTCGCCCAAGATCTCATAGAAGGAATGGCCATGAATGGCTATCAATGGCAATCCTGAGACGAGGAAAGACCAACAGGTCGGTGGGAGTATATAATGCGGGCCGCGATGGTGACACTAGCCATGACCGGGAAGCTCCAACTCGAAAATCGACGGGTTGGCGGCTCCAAAACCACCACCACAACAAGCCTTCTCATGCGAGACTTGTGGAGGATCACACAACCACCAAGATTGCCCTCACGCGATCCGCCGCATGAACAAGTGGATTATCTAGGTAATCAATCTCGACCACTTTCAAAATAATCCTTTCAAGAACACTTATAATCCAGGTTGGCGTCAACACCGAACTTTAGTTTGGGAAATCAAGGTCAGCAAGCTTTAATCAAACGCACTCCCAATTAAATTGCACCTCTCCGGTTTCCAACGCGAAAACCAAGTTTGGAGGACTTCTGTCAAAGTCGTCAAACAACGGAAACCGTTTCACGGCCATCGAAAATCCTTAAGGAACCAAGAAGCATCCATTCGCAACTTGGAAAATCAAATTGGTCAAATTGCGAAATGATCTCAGAAAGGCCCACAGAGGAGCTTACCTAGCAACAATGAGCCAAATCCAAGAGAACGAGGGTAAAAGCAATTACTCTAAGGAGTGGAACAAAGCTAGACAATCACGGATCTTGGGAGGACGAACCCACGCCCATACAACAAAAAGACGAAGTATCGAGGAAACAAAGAAAATGGTACCTAATTCCAACCACCTATTCCGTATCCAAGTCGATTGCGTAAGGACAAACATGACGACCAATTTGGTAAGTTCTTGGATTTATTTAAACAATTGCACATCAATATTCCTTTTGTTGAAGCCCTTTCACGGATGCCAAAATATGCCAAGTTCTAAAAAGATCTTCTTTCAAATAAGAAGAAGCTTGAAGAAATATCCATGGTGCAATTAAATGAGGAATGCTCGGCAATTTTGCAAAACAAGTTACCTCGGAAAATCAAAGATCCATGGAGTTTCACTATTCCTTGTCATGTCGGTAATTTGACCGTTGATCGGGCATGGCGATCTAGGGGCTAGCATTAATTTGATGCCTTATGATTTATTCAAACAAATGGGTCAGGGAGCCAAAACCAACTAGGATGAGCACTGTGATTAGTGACGGATCTATTAAATATCCTAGAGGCATTGTTGAAGATGTTTTGGTCAAAGTCGATAAGTTTATATTTCTGTCGATTTTGTAATTCTTGATATGCATACTGAGATGTCGAAGTCCCATTGATCCTAGGCGTCCATTTTTAGCTCTTTTGCTAAGGCAATCATTGGCGTGTATGATGGCAAACTAATTTTAAGAGTCGAAGATGAACAAGTCATTTTTAAAATCGCTACATCAATGAAAAATACGATAGATAAAGATGACTCTGTTTTGCTATTGATCTTATCGATATGGAGATAACCAACTCTCTACCAAGCATGATTTCTAACGAATTCTTGGAGACTTGTATTGTTCAAAGTGCGGGTATATCGGATGAAAAACCCTTTCTTAGGGAATATGTACTCGCGCTTGGAGGAAAACGAACCAACAAACGACGAGAAAGAGTTCGAAAAAAATTGAAAACTCACGAGGTGGGGCATATCAAACCATCCATTGAGGATCCACCATGTTGTTGTTGAAGGAGTTACCCGAACACTTGGAATATGCATTTCTAGCCGAGAAACGCCAAACTTCCCGTAATTATTTCCTCCAATTTATCTTCTCATCAAAAGGATAGATTGTTGGCAATAGGGGAACATAAAACCATCGCTTGGAAAATCTCGAGGCATTCGAGGGATCAATCCTTCATTTTGCACTCACAAGATTCTCGATGGAGGAAAATTTCAAGCCGGTTGTTTCTACCTCGGCCGCTTAAATCCAAACATGAAAGAGGTAGTTAAAGCAGAGGTAATCAAACTACTAGATCTTTGGGCTCATCTATCCAATCTCCGCCGATGGTGGGTAAGTCCGGTTCAAGTGGTCCCAAAGAAAGGTGGGATGAGCGGTGGTACCAAAATGAAAAGAATGAACTTATTCCGTCTGCGACGGTAGAGGTTGGCGAGTTTGCATCGATTAAACGACTTAACGATGCTACTCGCAAAGGACCATTTTCCTTACCTTTCATTGATCAAATGCTTGAACGTTTATCCTGGTCACCTCTATTATTGCTTCCTTGATGGCATGTCGGGGTTATTTTCAGATCCGATAGCACAGGAGGACCAAGAGAAAACCACTTTCACTTGTCCCTACAGTCTTTCGCTATAGACGCGCATGCCTTTTGGGTTGTGCAACGCACCTTAAGGCAACTTTTCAACGTCAGATGCTTGCCATCTTGACGAGCTTGTAGAAGAAATCATGGAAGTCTTCATGGATGACTTTTCGGTTTTTGGGGATTCATTTGATCTTTGTCTTGCAAATCTTAAAAACGTCCTTGTTCGTTGCGAAGACTAACCTGGTACTTAATCGGGAAAAATGCCACTTCATGGTACAAGAAGGAATTGTCTTGGGGCATAAAATTTCTTGCAGGGGAATTGAAGTTGACAAAGCGAAAGTTGATACAATTTCAAATTGCCACCACCCGCCGGTGAAGGCTATCAGAAGCTTTTGGGGCATTTGGGTTTTATAGGCGTTTTATCAAAGATTTTTCAAAAATTGCCCGCCGCTTACTCGTCTTTTAGAAAAGGATGCGAGTTTTTGATATCAACGATGAATGTCTCCAAGCATTCAACACTTTGAAAGAAAAACTCACCACTTCTCCCATCATGGTGGCTCCGGGATTGGTCTCAACCGTTCGAACTCATGTGTGATGCTAGTGACTATGCGGTAGGAGCTTGCGCAACGAAAAGATAAACATTTCCGGCCAATTTACTATGCAAGTAAGACTTTGAATCTGCTCAATCCCACTATACAACTACCGAAAAGGAACTACTTGCAGTGGTTTTCGCCTTTGACAAATTTCGCTCATACTTGATTCTATCTAAAGTCATTGTTTATACGGATCACTCGCTTTTTACGCTATTTGCTCGACAAAAATGACGCAAAACCACGACTAATTCGATGGGTTCTCTTACTCTAAGAATTCGATGTGGAGATCAAAGATAACGGTGTCTTAGAAAATCTGCCGCCGACCACCTATCTCGGCTTGAGCACTCGCATCGATGAGCAACACAATGGACATATCAACGATTCTTTCCCGGATAAGCAACTCTTTGCCCTCAACTCAATTTCAATTGATATTCCTTGGTTTGCGATTTCGCTAATTATCTTGCGGGGAAAAGTTCTCCTAAAAGGGATGACCCATCAACAAAAGAAGAAATTCTTTTCGGACCTCAAGTATTATATTTGGGACGATCCCCACCTCTTCCGAGTTTGTGCGGATCAAATCATACGAAGGTGTGTTGCACTTCCTAAACAATCTCCATTTTGAATCATTGTCACAAAGGACCCGGTGGTGGACATTATCAAGCAAATACTACGCACGCAAGGTCCTTGAGTCGGGCTTTTATTGGCTACACTTTTCAAAGACATAAAGCGGTATGTTGAAACTTGTGATAGTTGTCAACGAACAGGGAATATTTCTCGAAAAAATGAAATGCCCCAAAACGGTATACTTGTTTGTGAAATTTTTGATGTTTGGGGTATTGATTTTATGGGACCTTTTCTGCGTCGTTTGGTAACAAATATATTTTGGTGGCCGTTGACTACGTGTCTAAGTGGGTAGAGGCTCAAGCTTTACCTAAAAATGATGCTCGAGTGGTGGTGCATTTTCTCAAAAACTTTTACTCGGTTTGGTACACCACGAGCCATCATTAGCGATAGAGGCACTCACTTTTGTAATAATCAATTTGACAAGGTTTAAAGCGTTATGGTGTCACACACCGAGTCGCGACGCTTATCATCCCCAAACTAGTGGTCAAGTCAAAGTGTCAACCGCGAATTAAAACGAATTTTGGAAAAACGGTTGGGCACTCTCGCGAGGATTGGTCCATCAAACTCGATGATGCCCTTTTATAGAACGGCTTTCAAAATGCCAATTGGGACTACCCCATACCATTTCGTCTATGGTAAGGCATGTCATTTGCGGTTGAGCTTGAACATAAAGCCTTTTGGGCTATTAAAATGCTTAATTATGATTTGTCAAGTGCGAGGAAATAACCGTTTATTGCATTAACGAACTCGAAGAATGGCGAAATTCGGCATAACGAGAATTGAAAATTTACAAAGAGCGAGCGAAACAATGGCATGACAAGCACATTAAGCACACGAGGAATTCAACCAGGTGATCAAGTGTTACTATTCAATTCCCGACTTCCTTTATTCCGGGTAAGTTAAAATCCAGGTGGTCCGGCCCATTCACTATTACTCAGTGTTTCCTTACGGGACTATCAAAATTACGCACAAGGAAATGGGCACCTTTAAGGTAAAACGGACACCGTCTTAAGCTTTATTTTGGGGCACCATTGATGATAATTATAGAGATTCCCTGCTCGAGGATCCCCCAAATACATCACACAATTAGAGGTGAAACAGTCAATACGACACTAAAGAAGCGCTACCGGGAGGCAACCCGAGATGATTTTTTTGTCAATTTGTTTCCAATTTTTACTTAGGATTCATTTTTACTCGGAATGATAAAAAAAAATCAGGCCGAACCGCGGCATGGCGTTTCGCAAATTCCCATTTTTCTTTAAAAAAAAATCGAAAATTGGCCCGAACACGGCCGGGCCGTGTCGCCGACACGCCCGTGTTGGCCCAAGATTTTTATTCACCAAACAGCCGGAACACGGCCGAGCCGTGTCGCGACACGGCCAGTGTCCGGCTGTAAAAACAGGGGGTCGAATTTGGGGCATTTTTTCAAATTTTTCATCCCCAAACCCTAAAAACCCCCTCTTCACCAAAATTTCCCCAAATTCACCTCACTCTTCCATCTAAACTTAAATTCTTCCACAAAAAAATACCATCTTGCCTTCATTACAAACAACTTCTACCGATTGATTTCTCAAAAATTGGGTGTTTTGTGAGTTTTCAACATCTATCTTGTGGGTCTCCAATAAAAGGTATGGGTTTCATTTTTTTTTTTTGAGTGATTCAATTTTATCTTCTCTTTTTTTAATTGTGTTCTTTTAAATTTTTTTTTAGGAAATTTGTTTTGTTTTGTTTTTGAGATTATTTGCAATTTTTAGGGGTGTTTATGTTTAAGTGTTGGAAGCATGAATTCTTGAGATGATACTTTGGACTACATGAATTTATCTTGATAAAATCATATGAATTCACTTGTTGGCATCCTCTTGTTCAAAAATTGATGACATAGGAATATTATGAATTGCTAGAGGAATTGTTATTATTACATGATAAGTCTTATTACCATGTTGGTTTGTTGGTGTTTGCTTGATAAAATCAAATAATGATCATGAATTGACTGACATACCTTAGTGTGGTTTTGCTTGCCATCGTGATAATTTACATTGAGCCATGGAGAATTTTTGGTTGTTGCATATACTATATGAGTTTCATAGACTTATTTGAGTCTTGTTTCTCTGTTGTGGCTATTATTGGTGTATACTTGATTGTTATCAAAGTTCCTTTTTCAGGACTACCATGTCAAAACGAAGCCGAGTTACCGCTTCTTCCGGTGTCAGGGGACCCTCTAGCTCTCGTAGCCCCTAAGGGCTAATCCACCAAGTAATCGTCCACGGCATTCTATTAGGGATGGCGAGCAAGCAACCCGATATCAACAATTGTTGAGTAAACCATTGCACAACACCAGGTATCGGACGCCATGACATTAGAGACCCTTGGGCTACAAAAAGATATTAATTGGATGTTGAGCAAGTTGGTTGGGAACAATTCATGGGTGCGAAATCACCAACCTATGAGCGCGTCTGGAATTCCTTAGCTCATTTAACGCCGAAATTCTCACGGGAACTCATGCCGGGATGGCCTCATCTCTTTCCGCTTGTTCAATCAAGAATATACATTGACTCTTGCCCGACTTCAACCAAATATATGGTCTTCCAATTGGCGGTAATGACGCTTTCCTAACGACTTTAATGCCCAGCGTTTTGGAATGAAATAGCCCCTCCATTCAGTATGTTCTTCCGTGAGGGGAAAGTGACGGAATTTGAGGAAGGGCGAACTATTGTTTTTGTGGGCTATGGTCTCGGCAAACACCTCGACACGGGGGTCTCACTTAGCACGCCATTTTCGAGAAAGTCGGGCGGGGCGAATGTAGTAAAATTCTTGTTGGAGGCCTCATTACCTGATTGCTCTTCACTTTGAGTATGACTTAACGCGGATTTACAACAAGCGCGAGGAAGCACGCGTATTGATCTCGGTATGTCTTGCTATAAAATTAATTGAAAGAGTCAATGATCAATTTTGCTTGCTTTTTCGACATACACCCCAACACCTATTACTTCCCCAACCACACCGAACTACAATTCGTAATCGTGACAATTGGTTGATGGGTATGCGCCACAATCGGAGGATTCGCCGGTCGCCCCACTCTACCGCCCATAGAGGATGATGCTCCCAAACCGCCATCCTCCAAGGGTTCACCACCCCATACTTCTTCATCTCACCCACCACCACCACCACCACCGCATGAACAAGTTAATTTTCAAGCTATTCTACGAGAGCAACAACACCAAAGAGACATGTTATCATATCAACAAGCGATGCTCGACGCCCGCCGAGAATATGCTTGATCGCCAACAACAAATGATGGAGCGGCAATTTGGCGTCATTCGGGACATTCGAGAGGAGCAACAACAACAAAATGCCCTTTTCTCCCAACTCCACCAATGGCTCTCTCTCAAGGACACTTCGCCACCGTCATAAGGTCGTATTTGTCTTTGTCTTAGTTCTCGTTTCTTTTGCTCCATTTTGTATCACATCCTTCTTCACATTGGGGACAATGTGACCCTTGAGAGTTGGGGGGTGGTGAGATTTGTTAGAACGCTTGATTTGAACTAATTCCTTTAGCTTTGCGTATTTTAGCTATCTTTGTGGATATTTCGTTTTCTTTTTATGCACTTCATCAATTTCTTGCAAACAAAAATGAGGTAAATTTTTTACAATTAGATAAGTTGGTTGTGGATTGGTTATGATCATTTTTATCCCGAAAAAGTCATCCTTTTGAAAACTCAAATTGCCAAAATGTTTTTAAACTGCGTGACTCTAGTAAAAGGATGAATTTGGCCAAAAGAGTTTAATGTCATGAAGTTAGCTTGGACACTTTGCTTAAATCTAGATACTTTGTGTCATGATCACTAGAGAAACCATAACTCGGGTTTAAAAAAAAAACGAAAATTGAAAAAGAAAAAGAAAAAAATGTGTTAATCTTTGTTATATAAAGGGACAAATCGAGGTTATATTCCTCTGTTTGTTGTTTCTTAGTAACTAGGAGCATTCATGAGCCCCATGTTTGTCTCTTACGTAAACGGCGACACAAATATGAATATGGGACACCACCCCAGGAGTTTTTGAAAAGACATTCAAAATTTAAACTAGTGGAAGTTTGCCTCAAAATGTCCTGATTTTATAATTATATTTGCTATAAAAAAAAAAAAAAAAAAATTGAAACGACCGAGTTTTGGACTTCTTTTTATCATTACATTTTTGTATTTGATCTAAGCATATGAGAACGACAAATTTTTCGTGATATGACAATTTGTGATGTTTTGAGCGATTCCGATTATTGAAGTCACTCTCTTTTTAACAAATTGGTTGATTTGAAAAAAAAAAAAAACCGGATGGATTGGCTTAATTGGGAAGGAAAAGGTTAGCAGTTCACTTCAATCATGTCGAAATTGTGAAAATAGATATCTCTTTTTGTTTTCAACCCATCTCTTTGTTTTAAAAATTGCTTGAGGACAAGCAAAATTTCCAAGTTGGAGGCGGTTTGATAAGTGTCATTTTGTACATATTTTGTATTATTAATTCAATAGTTTTTGAATTGTTTTGTTAGAAAAATCATAGTTTCTCAAGTATTTGCGTAGCATTTCATCGTGTGATGTGTTTTTAACATTATAGGTGGAGCAATTTGGAGCAATGTGAAGCCAATATTAATTGAAAAAGGCAAGAAAATCACTCAACATGACTTGGGGTGTCAAGTAACATGGCCATGTTCAAAAAGAAGGAAATAAATTGGATAAAAATTGGAAAAAGGGTCCAACGGCCAAACCGTGTCTTACGAACACGGCCATGTTGAAGGGAATCAAAAAAGGAGGAAAAACCGCACAAAAGCAGGCCCGAACACGGCCTGGCCGTGTGTCGATAACACGGCCGTGTCGCATAACACGGCCCGAAAGCAGTTGTTAATCCAACTGGCCCCGTGTCAGTGTCGAAATGTCTTCAAATTTATTGCAGCACGACTTTGGCCGTCTTTTCGCTTAACACCGGGCGTGTCCAGGACCTCTTTTGCAACTTTTCTTTATGGAATTTGGGGAAAACTCACCAACCAACCCATTTTGGCCACTTTTGTACACTTTTAACACCCTATTTTCTTGAAACATGTCTCCATGTCCCCTCCTCATCACTTGAATACAAGAATTCACCAACCAACAAGGAAAATGGGGTGATTGTTTAATATAAGAGAGTACTATCAATGTATTGGTTGCTATAAAAGCGAAAGGTTGAGATTGGGAGATTCATTCATTAGATACTCGGGAAATATTCATTGTATTCACTTCATTAAGTAGAATTGGGATCAAGAGGTCCTGGAGAAGAAAGCTTGGGGCAATATTGGAGAAGAAGACTTGGAACAACATCATCAATCAAGGAAGAAGTCCATTAAGATTTTGAGAAAGATAAGTACACCATGTCATAATACTTAAATCTTCTTGTGTAATTTACTCTTTTTGTCAAGATCATGAGTAGCTAAAATCTTAGTGTTTGAGTGTAATGAACTCTAGAATGGATTTGTGATTGAGGTTTTATGTTTTTAATAAAATTATCATGTCTTGTGTGATTCACTTATATCATGCTTATCTCGATTGAGTTAATATTTCCGGTATATTAATTTGATATCTTTTTCTTCATCGGGTAATGTCGAAAGATTTATGGTGAAAAAGAAATTGTATAAGTGAAAAGAGTTGCATGCAATCCTAGATATGGGGCGACATAAATCTTCCGGATTAGGGTCAAACTAATATGGGAATTCATAAATCGTTATAATGCAATCTTGGGGGTTTTAACTAGAAAGAGATTTGATTAATCAACTTGAGATTAGGAGTTTTTCGCCTTGAGAAAGGGATTAACTTAAATCGGGAATTTCTGATCCACATAACATGAGATTTTATTAAAAGAGGTTGGTTTTTGCTTAAGGGCTTACGGTTGTATTTTTAACTTGTCAAATCACAAAAAACATTCTAGAGGGATTTACATTCAAACACATTTCTATCTCTTGATTTCTTATTTTACAAATCTTCCTTTATTTTTACAATTTATAATTTGTTTTCCTTTTTCATCAAACAAAAACTCTGAAAATTGTTATATTAAATAACAAAAAGACGATAATTATTAGTACTTACAATCCTCGTGGGAATGACACTCGGTGCTCAATAATCTACACTACAAAACGATAGGTGCACTTGTTTACGGTTTTAGAGGTAGCTTTTGAGCCATCAAGGGGACCGATCGAAGGAGGTTCAACTTATGCTTGACCGGTTGGGGTTGTCAAAAATCGAAACAGAAGTCTTCTTGAGGAGGGCTTCAGTGCAGTCGTCGCCCCTAGGGTCGGCCGAGTCCGCTTCTGGTCGACCTACGGGTTGTGGCCTCCCCTATTTTTCATATGTCTGCTTTTTGTTTCAAAACTCAACTCAGTGTACGGAGGTTGCCCATGGGCGGCCTGGCCGAGCTTGAAACAAAAGTATTGTCCAATTTTATATCGAAAATAAACTCCAAGAAATACTCTGGAAAATAGTAAAATATTTTAAATCGATCGGAAGTATTTAGACAACATTTGGGGACATTATTTTGGTATAAAACGCATTTGAACAAAATCATCAAAATCATGATAAAAACATTTTAACTTAACAAACTCCCCTTTTTGATGATTACAAACCAAAATAATTTTCAAGAGAACGATATTAAAAATAAAACATTTTTCCGTTTTAAGAGTAAACTATCCGTTTGAAAAAATATTTTACAAAAGCTCCCCCTATCAATAAGCATATTAATAAGAATGATAACAATAAGCTAGAAGCACAAGCTAATACAAGATAACCAAAATGTCAAGAGCTTAGAGGCTCCCTCTGGTCACAAGTACTCATAATTCATGCCAACAAGTCCATAATACAACCATTGGACTAAGAGCACTTCACAACTTATGGCTTTAAATGGCCATAACTTATAGCTTATTTCTTGAGCTTTTATAAGCTTCTTTGAGCTAATAAGCCAATTTCTGTTTCTCTTTGGAATCATTAAAAAGAATGTTAGGATGATAAAGACATCAAACATGTATATCAAAGTGCGCCAAAGAGTCAAGTTTATCAACCGTTTGGAAGAGTAGTCGTAGAATCCAAAAGAGAAATGGGAGAATGTAATCATTTGATATCCATAAGCCCGTTTTGATTGTCAAGTCATGATCTCAAGAAACATACAAGACGTGTAGAAGCATAAGAATCATGATTAAGATGGGAAATTCTTTGTGACAATTCATCGAACACCTTGTGGGCGTGAAATAAAAGAGGTTGTATAAAGCCCTTGTAAATGAATAAAGCCAAAAATTTCATCACCAAATCATTACAATCACAATGCAATACATCATAATGAATAAGATCGCCACAATCATATGACATTTATAACAAGAAAATTACATAAAAAGCAAAAACTTCGAGGTTCAACCCAATTGAGCAAAAAAGAGAGTAGAATTCTTACCATTCAATCGGTAAAGATGAGCAAAGATGATGATAATCGAGCTATATTAAGTCCAAGATATGAAATACATGCAAGAGAACAAATTTGAAGTGAAATATGTGTGCAATTGGCGAAGGAACGAAAGATAGAGAAAATAAGCCAAAATGGCTAGAAATGCGAAGACATAGACGTTTAAATCCATAAAATGGCAAACCGGTTGCCTCGGTTGCCTTGACCCACTATCTCATTACATTTTCCAAAAATCCGAAATTTTAACCAAAAATCCGATTTTGCCCCTAAGTTTTAAAATATACAAAATACAAATGTAAACCTCATTCAATATGCATTATGCCTAATCGAGCTCGTATTGCAAAAAGTCTCGAAAGATAGCGGTTTTGTAAAAATATCCGCCAATTGATCTTGAGATGGTACGAAAGATATCTCAATTTTTCGTTTAGAAACACAATCCCTTAGAAAATGATGTCGAATCTCAATATGTTTAGTACGGTTATGATGAACCGGTTTTGAGCAATATTAATAGCGGATATGTTATCACAAAAGATAGGAACATTTTCAAAAAGAACATTTGTAATTCGCTAAGGTTTGTTTCATCGAAGTTAAGTTGAGTACAACAAAACACTGCGGAAATATATTCGGCTTCGGTCATTAAAAGTGAAACACAATTTTGTTTCTTTGAAAACCAAGATACTAGGCAATCGCTTAAAATTGACATGATCCAGGAGGTACTTTTTCGATCATCAATATTTCCCGCATAATCCGAATCACTATAACCTTTAAGAGAAAAATTTTCATTCTTTGGATAAAATAAACCATATTGAATAGTACTTTCAAATATCGAAAAATCCTTTTAACGACACTCATAAGAGATTCTTTGGGATTACTTTGAAAACGAGCACATAGGCATACGGCATAAAGAATGTCGGGTCTACTTGCGGTTAAATAGAGTAAACTACCAATCATACCTCGATATTTGACTCATCTACGGACTTGCCTTTCTCATCTTTGTCAATTTTGACATTTGTCGCCATAGGTAGTAGACAGTTCTTCATTCTTCAATGCCGAACTTTTTCAAAAGTTCTTTTATATATTTAGATTGCGAAATGTAGATACCTTTTTGGCACTCGCTTAATTTGAAGTCCAAGGAAGAAATTAAGCTCCTCTCCATCATGCTCATTTCAAATTCACCTTGCATCAACTTAGAAAATTTCTTGCACAAAGATTCATTAGTAGCACCAAATATGATATCATCAACATAAATTTGCACAAGTAAGCCATCTTTCCCTTTTTCAAAAACAAAGAGTAGTATCAACTTTACCTCTTGTAAAACCATTTTGTAAAAGAAAGAGCTAAGTCTATCATACCATGCACGGGGTGCTTGTTTTAAACCATACAAGGCCTTTTTAAGTTTATAAACATCATTAGGCCTAGAAAATTTTCAGATCCCGGGAGGTTGTTTTACATAGACTTCTTCTTGAATGAAACCATTTAAGAAAGCGAATTTAACATCCATTTGATAAAGCTTGAAATTTTTGAAACAAGAATAGACAAGTAAAATACGAATAGCTTCTAAACGTCTACGGTGCAAAAGTTTCATCATAGTCAATACCTTCTTCTTGACAATACCTTGAGCTACTAACCTTGCTTTGTTTGAACAATATTGCCTTGATCATCAAGTTTGTTCAGGAATACCCATTTAGTACCAATAAAGTTTGAGATGGAGGACAAGGTACCAATTCCCAAACATCATTTCTTTCAAATTGATTCAACTCTTCTTCGCATCTCCAAAAATCAATCCTCATCCTCAATAGTCTCCTTAGCATTTTTAGGCTCTTTTTGAGATATAAGAGCTTTCTCGGCAAATCCTCTTGGTCATCACTCTATCAAGGGGATCACCAATAATAAGATCTTTTGGATGATCTCCTTAAATTTCAATGCCACGGGAAGATCCAAAATGTCACCTCTATCTTGAGGAACATTAGAAGTGGATGGTTGATCAATTGAAGTAGAAGGTCGATCATTTTGAGCATCATTTTGAACAACGGGTTCAATAATATCCTCTTCATCACTTTCATCATTGGGTATCCTTTCAACACTTAGAAGATTCATTGAATTTGACATGGATGGATTCTTCAACAACCCCACTAGTCTTATTGTGAACCCGATATGCTTTGCTTTTTGTAGAATACCCCATAAAAATTCCTTCATCGGCTTTAGGATCAAGTTTGTCCAATTGATCCTTAGTATTCAAAATAAAACACTTACATCCAAATATTTTGAAGTAACTAATATTTGGAGTTATTCCTTTTCAAAGCTCATATGGAGTTTTATTCATCTTAGGACGAATATAAACCCGATTAGTAACATAGCAAGCGGTACTTACGGCTTCGGCCCAAAAATATTTTGGAAGAGAGAATTCATAGGTGAGCATGAACCGACTCAAATCTCTTGTAGTGTCGATTTTTCCTTTTTTACTCCATTTTGTTGAGGTGTCCATGGGGCCAAAAATTATGTGCATATCCCTTGGTTTCACAAAAGACTCTAAATTCGCCATCAAATTCTCCACCTCGATCACTTGAATAGACTTAATAGTATCTTCCTTTTCATTTTCAATAAGTTTACACAACTTAACAAACTCATTAATTCGTGCATAACTTTTATTGGTAAGAAAAAGAGCCCAAGTATATCTAGAAAAATCATCAACAATAACGAAAGTGTAATGTTTTCCACTTAGACTAGCCGTACCAATATCCCCATATAAATCAAGTGTGAAGCAATTGTAGGGGTTTGGTTGTGGAAATTTCATTTTTGGGCTTGAAACTACTTTTAACTAATTTGTTCTTTTGACAAAGTGTCACATAAACCAAGATTTTCAAAATTGATTTGGGTAGTCCTTTACATGTTGGTTTTTGTAAATATTTTTCAAATTCTTGTATCCAACATGTCCAAGTCGCCTTTATGCCATAAACTAGTTAAATCATTATTGGCGACAAGACAAGAAACATTTTGACTAACCAAATCACTTGTACAAATTTTGTAAAGATTGCCTTTTCTATTTGCTTCACAAATAATTTTACCATTTTTAAGAATAAGGCATTTTTCTTTATTGAAAGAAATATCATAATTTGAATCGCAAAGTTGGCTAACACTTATCAAATTAAACTTAAGCCCTTCTACTAAAAAAGAACATTACTAAGAGAAAAAGTAGAGTTACCAATTTCTCCATTTCAAGAATTCTTCCTTTGCCATTGCGAACATGACCATACCCTCTTCTTGGAGCTTGATGTTGGTAAAAAGTTCTCTCCTCTCGGTCATATAGCGTGAACATCCGCTGTCCACGAACATTTTGAATCTTCCATGGTTGTTATAGCCCTATTACCTACAAAAGAATTTCTTTGGTACCACTATAATTTTGGGGTCCATGGGGTTAGTCTTGAGACCTTTGGGTCTCCAAATATAACTAGAGCTATTTCTCAATTTGCAATTGTTAGCATAATGTCCAACTTTGCCACAATAAAAACAAGTAGAGTATAAGAGCTCTTAAAGATGCACGAAAGTCGGACCTTGTTATTTTTCTTAGAAACATTTTGAAATGGTTTATAACAAGTCCTAATTTGGAATGCTCACCTCTTTGTGCATCTAAAATTTTTGTAACTTTATTCGTGCTTATGTTGAAACGATGCACATCTTTTTCAAACATTCAAGATCTTTGGTGAGCGATTCTTTTCGATTTCAAGAGAGTGAACTCTAGTAAAGTAAGAGCATGAGCTTTGTCAAGAGATTCATAAGAGGTAAATAATTTTTCCTTTTCAATTTTAAGCTCTTTATGCTCCTTTTTCAAAGACTTGTATTTAACAATCAAATTTTCAAACTCAATTTGCAATTCATCAAAATCACATTGCAATTCATCAACTAAGGAGGAGGTAGAAGAGTTAGAGCGTACCTCATTATTTTCATCGCCTATGGCCATAAGACCATGTTCGGTTTATCCTTCCTCGTCGGTTGTTTCAAGTAGTTCATCCCAAGTTTTGACCTCCGCATTTAGAGCCTTCTTTTTCGAAAAAGGCTTCTTTTTCTTTTGTTCCTCCTCATCGAGTTTTGGGCAATCGGCAATGAAGTGCCCAGGTTTTCCGCATTTAAAGCAAGCATTATCTCTCGGTTTTCTTGCTTTATTTTTATTCATAAGTTTTGCAAATTTTCGAACAAGTGCGGCCGTCTCCTCCTCATCATCATCATTATCATAGTATGCATTATTAGAAGAAGAAGCAAGACCTTTAGGAATAATTTGCATACCCGATTGATTTATGGATGGTTTGGAATTTTTCCTCTCCTTGAGATAGACTTCATAGATGAGGAGATTCCCGATGAGCTCGTCGAACTTGAGTGTCTCAAGATTTTGTGCCTCCGTGATAGCCGTCACCTTTTCGGACCATGAGCCGGGAAGAGCATTCAATATCTTAGTCACCTTGTCTTTTTCGGAGATGACTTTACCGAGGGCCACAAGAGGATTGACAATGTTGTCAAGCCTTTCCACCATCTTTGAGATGCTTTCACCATCAGGCATGTTAATGTTTTCAAAATCTTTAACAAGCATGGTCTTTCTTAACTTGCTTGACCTTCTTAGTCCCTTCATAAATAGTCTCCAATTTTTCGCAAACTTCATGTGCCGACCTTATGCCTCTTATGCGATTATACTCGGTGGCGGTAAGAGAACAATGCAAAATATTTAAGGCCTTACCGTTTAGAGAGAAGGCCTTCTTGTTGTTTTCATCAAACTCCTTGAAAGGTTTAGGAGCCGAGGTGCCATCCTCCAATTTCTTGGTTGGTTGAGCAACTCCTTCAATGACCACATTGCAAATGTCGAACCACACCCTTGTAGAAAACACTCCATACGGTGTTTCCAAAATGCGTAGTTGTTGGCGTCGAATAGTGGTGGCTTGTTGGTGGAGGCGCCAGTGGTGAGATAAGCGTCATTCGTAGCCATGGATCTTTCCTCTTTACTCGGAACGAGCTAGCCAAAGAGTTTGGCTCTGATACCACTTGTTAGTCCAAGTGGCTACGATAATCTAGAGGGGGGTGAATAGATTATCCCGGTTTTTCAGATTTTGACCTCGTTTTCGAATAATCAAGCAAGAATGAAAACTAAAGTGCAGAAAATAAACAACACACGTCGATTAAAAGAGCTTTACCCCACCTAGGGACTACGTGCTCTACCACCCCAGTATATCCGGGATGGGTTTCAAAAAAGAAAAAGAGTTTTATTAATTACCAAAATTAATACAACACCACCTTGAGGATTACCACAATCCTCTTACAACACCTTCAAGGAGATTACCACAATCTTCCTTCAACACCTATGAAGAGTACCACAGTCTTCAACACCTAATATCACCCAAGTGTGCTCTGACCACAAGAACAACAACAAGGATATATTATTTTGTATGATTGACAAAATTCAAGATTACAACTCTATAAAACCAAACAAAGATTGAGTGCAAGTGTAATCAAGAATCAAAAACCTAGACCTCAAGAAGTGTGCAAGTGAAAGTACTTGGCTATAATACAACAAAAGATATGAAAGTGTTTGCTTGTATGCTCTTTGCTTTTTGTATGTTGTGTTGTATCTTGTTGCTTGAATGAAGCCTCTATTTATAGGAGAGATATTGGCTTAATTTCCAGACATAGGCTCCTCCTCGGGGGGGAGTGATTTTCTGCAAAAAAACCATTTAAAATAAAGATTATAGCTGTTAGAAATCAATCCCACAAATTAGGAAAAGTTGTCCGAAAATGCAATGGATAGTTTTTGATAAAAGAAGGGTTCGGCACAGATGGAGATAAGTTTGAAATGAGTTTGCTACAATTTTTACACAGGGGGACCAATCGAAGGGGTTTGACTTGGCCCCTTATGCTTGGTTGGGGTTGTCAAAAATCAAACAGGAGAAGGTCGCTCTTGAGGAGGGCTTCCTGAACTTGCCGCCCTAGGATCGATCGGTCGCTCCTATCGGCCGACCTACGGGTCAACCGCCACCCTCCCCTATTTTTCACGCCCCGCTTTTACTCGTTTCAAAACTCAAGGTGTACGGGTTGCCCTATAGGGCGCCAGAGTCGAAACTGAAACAAAAGTGTTGTCCAATTTTATATCGAAAATAAACTCCAAGAAATACTCCGAAAAATAGTAAAAACATTTTAAATCGATCGGAGTATTTAGGCAACATTTAGGGACATTGTTTTGGTATAAAACGCATTTGAACAAAATCATCAAAATCATGATAAAAACATTTTAACTTAACACATCATCTTTTCCGGAAGTTTTCTGTTTTCCTTTGTCTATTTTGATTTAAAATTCTTCAACATATGTTGGAAAATATGATATCGATCTTTAAAGAAATGAGGAATAATATAATGAATGTGAATTTTTGTATATGTTTGCATAAATTACAAGAGAATATATAGCACAATTGCCATGATATAATTCTAATTAATCCAACAAGCGATGATGATGAGATATCATTTTTATACTAATTATCTCACCTTGATTGTGTTTGATATTTTTCTTCATTTTCTTCATGAATTTTGTCTTCTTTACTCTTTGAATTATGCTATATAGAAAGGTGATCTTGTCAATCTTGATATGATCCAACCTTGCAAAATGAGTAGCACTATTTATCCGTATTTATCTTTGGAATATTTTTCAACTACTTCTAATCTAGTTTGTGAGGCTTGTCACTTGCTTGGTCGGTTTATGTGTATTTATCGACAACATTTTTGTGTATTTTCATATAGGTTTGAATAAATATTTGTTTGTTTACTATTCATGAAAAAAGTTCATTTTTTTGGTTTATTTATTGTTTACAAGCAAAGTTATTAGTTGTACACAATCATAATGAACACGAACTCGAAGAACATGTTATAAACAATAGCAAACAATTTGAAGCTCGGCTGTTTACATCCCTACTTATTAATAGCTAGATTTATTTAAGTATCGCATTACCTCTTTCAAAATTATTTATGCTTGGATAAATACTTTCTTATAACTATACCGTAAAATATTGGATGTTTAAAGTTACTTTTTTTTTGCTTTAATTTAATTATGCGAATTTATGAAATGTGTTTTGTTGGTTTGAATGAGCGTTGAGTCAAAGTCGGTGAAGATTTAGCCCCAAATCAAACACCTGAGCTTGGAGGTTTGAGAATTTTCTCTCTCAGAATTCTCACAGACGCGCCCACATATCTACCTCTTTCTCACGTCCTTCACGTTGATTAAATTAAGTCTTGTTGTTCTTAATCTATCTCTATCATTTTAATTAAAAAGAGAATTTCTTATTCAAATATTACACGAATCGGGTGTTTGTTCATACCATTTTCCAAAACCTCGATAAATTTAGGGTTTTCCTGGTAACTCTATCTCCTACTGCGCTAGGGTCTCTACTGTGCGGCGCCCCGTCAGTCTACCACCGGAATCACTCTCTCGGCGATTTGTACCCTCCACCTTCCATCTCTCATATTAAGAGAAGGTTTGGGTCTCTTCTTCGTCAGTGAGATTTTTTTTTCTCTTCGAAGGCTCTTGCCCGCTGGACGCTCTTCTCGTCTCTTTTCCGACCTTCTCCTTTGTTTGGTCGGTTTTGGGTCCTGGAGCTAATAGTGTTGGGTTTGTTCGATTACTTCTTTGGATCCTCATTCCTCTGAGGTTTTCGAACCAGATTGTTGCGATTTCGGGGTTTGCTGGTCCTGTGGGCTTACCTGTTCCTCCACTCGGTGCTTGGTTTCTCTGAAGACTCTGTGCTCTGTGCTTTTTTGGTGGCCTAACCCTATATTTTGCTCCTGCTGGTTACTGAGTTCGTGATATCCTACCATGGATAAGCAACCCCAGTCGTTGTTGGCAAAATCAAAGGGGGTCCCTAAACATGTCTATTTTGAATCCCCTATCCCAGCCTCTTCAGAATCTCACTCTAGGACTCTAGATGTGGTGGATTCTGAGACTCTGGGAGACACAGATTCGTCCTCTACTTCCCAATTGAAAGATGATCTTATTTAATGTCTCTTTTTTTCAGCACGGTTAATCTCACGGCTTGATGAGACTTTGCTATGACCCTGGTGGGAGTAACATCGGTCCTAGGCTTTGACCTTAAAGATGTTCTTTGGTAACCCAAGTCCCAACGGTAATGGCTCCTATACGGGGCCCTCTTTAAGCTCTCTAATCCGAATATACCAAGTAAGTTTAAGCGTAAACCCTTCACGACCTTATTACGGTACAACAATGTGATGAATTGAAAATAAAGCATATGCTCGTGATTCTAATGTAATGATGTTCTTGAATTCGATGATGATGAATTATGTGACATACCAATGAATGGGGTTATTGTTTGTTAGGGTCTTATTTGGTAAGTGGCCTGGAATGTTAAACATTAAAAACTGGTTAATTTTTGGAACGTTGTATGTGAGGTTCTTCCTTATGTCAACGGTTGTGTTATTTTTTCGATTTGATCGGTTGGTCGATATGGAAAAATACGCAAAGTGGACCTTCCCACCGCTTGGTAGACCACACTTTTGAAACTATTTGATTTAAAAACCCACCGCAAGGTGTTAATCGCTCTTCATCCTGTTTGGGTTAAGTTCCCATTTTACGGAAAATATTAGACCCAGCTGCATTTAGCGGGCTTTGTCTAAAATTGAAAGCTATTTTGTAGTGACAGCCTACCTTTTTGAAAAAAAGACCTTTTTGCAAGATTATTAGTTGATGTTGACCACCGTTATCCCTCCCCTAAAAATCTCATTGTTCTTTTAAAAGCATGGCCGGATGGTACTATTTTTGAACAACTATTGTTATTGATTTTTTCCAGATTTTTGCAAAAAATGTAAGAATTTTGGCCATTTGTTGAGGATTGTGGTGTTCGAAAACCTATTTAATAAACTGTTGTTAAAAATTCCAAAAAGCTAAAGGGAAAGAAATTGTTGAAACCATTGTTGTTGACCAGTTGCTACGGGTGATATTTTGAGTAAAGTGGGAGATTGTCAGGACTCGAAGATCTTACCATCTGTCCATCTGAGGGAAGATGGCAAACACTTTACCATCTATACCCTCTCCTCGCTCGATGCTCGTGAGGTCGGCTGAGCATCTCGCTGGTTTGGATGTTGAATCCCCGCATCATTTTAAAGGGATATTGTTGCTAACCTCCCCATCACATTACTAATTCTTTGATGTCTTAGATGTTCGGCCTCTCTGACTTAGCTTAAGAGTCATGTGGATCTTGACTCTGCCCCAAGCCGAGTCCTCTAAAGCCGATTCACTTTTGATGAAGTTATGTGTCTGTTAATGCTTGTTTAGGCCTAACTGAACCTTTTAAGTCGGGATAAGCAAAGTACAACTTTGATACCTAGTCCTTGAGCCAGGTGTTCATCTATTACATCCTCACTTGACATTGAAGAAGAGTTTTCAAAGCCCTTTCTCTAAAGTAAAAGTCTTCAGAAAAAGCGAAAAAAAAAAAAAGAATAAAAAAGGATGGAACCGAAATTGAATTTTCTTTAGTTGATGCTCGTAAACTGAAGGAGTATGTCCCAACCCTTGTGCTCGGGGTAAAGATGATATCTTTGCAATTTTGATCTAAAAAATTATTCAGGTAGTTTCGTCTGCTTTGCTCCAGATCTTCTCTTGTAAATAACTACTAAAACGTTTTGGTTCAAAATGATAGTCGTTTCATGGAATATTCGGGGTTTAATAACCTCATCAAACATAAAAACATTATTTCTTTTGTTAAAAAAAAAGAAAGTTGATGTTCTTTGTCTTTTAGAAACCAAACTTGAGGCGAGGTTGTGCACCAATCTAATCGTTGTGATTTTATTGAAAATAAATTTCTGGTTGGCTTGCCACCAACAATTTTCATCTTATCAAAAATGGCAGAATTTTGATCCTTTGGAACCCTTCTCTTTGTTGATCTTCAAGTTTTAAATGCGATCCCCCCGATCCAGCTGTTCTTTGACTTGTAAATTTCACAAAATTCCGTCACTTACCTCTTTCGTCTATGGTGCTTATCGTGGGTGAAGAAGGTTACTTTAGACAAAATGTTAAATTGGGTGATCTTATTGATTCTTCTTGGCTTTTACTTGGAGACTTTAACTCTATTAAAAACCGTGATGAAAAAGCTGATGGAGCTCTTTTCTTAGTAAATCGGAGTTGAAGAGTTTCATGATCTTATGCTTACGCTTGGGCTTAGTGAGGTGCGGTCTTACGGTTGCTACTTCACTTGGACCAATAATACCCTCTGGTGTAGACTTGTGAGCCTTGATCAACTCTGGCTTGGTCTCATTCTGGTGGAGATGCTCGGTGACATCCGTGTCCCACAGGAATGTCTCGACCACTCTCGATTGTTGTTCTTTTTTGGAGAACTTAGTTCTCTCAAAACCTTTCAAATTCTTCAATATGTGGGCTTTGCACCCTGATTTTCTAATTGTCAAGTGCTTAGAATCTTAACTTTTGGGGTAAGCCCAATTTATTCTTTGTAAAAACTCAAAGCTCTCAAGCCCTGCTGAAAGAGTGAATAACTTCCCTTTAGTCATATATCCTCGAGTTAAGCGGGTTAAAGCGCTCTTAAAAATCCGAATCGAACCATCTGATCCTCTTAACTCTTCCTTGTGTGAATCATCAAAGAGCTCAAAGCTAAAGAAACTTTTCTTGCCAAAGCTGAGAGATCTTTCTGTGTCCCCAAAAGGCTAAATGTGATTTTTAAACAATAGTGGCGGAAACACTAAGTTTTTCCGCGGTATTATTAAAGAAACTCTCTCGAAAAAAACAAATGAATTAAGTTATTTTAGAGGATGGTTCCAAAACATTCTCTTTTTGATGATCTTTCAAAGCGCGCTTGAACTATTTTAAAAATCTTTTGGAACCGGTTCCAAACCGGCCATGTGGATCTTCAAACTCTTCCAATCGGTCCTTTGCATTGTGAGAATGATTTGATCGCTTTCCAACCTGTTGAAGCTATTAAAATGGCTCTCTTTGATATTGAGGATGAAAGATCCGGGTCGGATGGTTTCTCTACGGTTTTCAAAAATCTTGGGATGTTTGTTGGTAACGATGTGATTCTTTGTTATTATGCGAGATTTTTGACTCTTAAAATTACTTGGAAACAGATCAATCGCCAGCTCTTTGTGCCACGATTCCCAAAAGCAGTGATCATGACCACTCTTGTTGGCTGATTTTAGACCTGTTCTTGTTGGGGTAGTGCAGCAAAGTCGTTACTAAGGTCTTGCCTCTAGCTCGAATCTGTGGTTCTAAAGCGATTGACGCTCAATCTGCTTTCGTAGTGGTAGAAATATCAGCGACAATATCTGGGTGCGATCCATCAAAAGAAAACCAAAAAGCGACCGAACCAAACCACCAGCGGTGCTTAATTATTGGAAAAACCGCGATTAATATTTTTCGTCTAAACACAGCATAAGATGGTGCAATTACAATTGAAGTCTCAAACCATAAATATTTTTGGTAAGAATACTACATATATATATATTATTTTCTATATATGTCATTGCATTTCTCTAAATCTATAGTATATTTGTGTATAATTATGTATTGTCATTTAATTATATTTTCACTTGTGTATTATAGGTATATTAGTCGATTACTCAATAGTTTAAACATCAGCTTCATTTCTTGTTATGGATGTAGATTGGAGATTGAAATATTGATTATGGGAGAGCGTATTAGTGATTTGTTGTTGATGAAAACTTTGTAGAGATGCTTATTTATTTGTAAAAAATTAAACTAGGAGCATACATGGAAATTTAAGCACCCCTCTCTATACTTTTAGATTAAACTTTTAGATTATGACTAAATGAAGCGAGAACCGAGGAAGCAAAAGTTGATCTTGAAAATACTAAAAATGGTTTTTAAAGCGAATATAAGAAATACTTTTTTTAGTGATTGCAAAAACTCCATATTTCTATTAGATTCAACTATTATATGTTATTGAAGTTGTTATAATATTCGATTTTGGCAATTACAACATATTCTTAACTTTTAATTATCGAATTGATAAGTTGTTTTGCTTTCATTTGATTGTTCTATATAATATTTACTTATTATCGTTAAAAGCTGATAAAACCGACGAAACACTTAAAACCGTTGAAAACGCATGTTTGTTTTTATTCTAAAAACGCGACTTGAAATCAAACTTGTGTGACATATGTGGTCCCGGTTTGAAAATATTGAAAACCGCCTAAACAAGATCATGATCACCCTAGAAGCCTCTCAAAATCACTCATCTAAATTCGCGATGACCTATGTTGTTCTCTGTGGCACTTACCAATATCCTCGATTTAACGCCTTAACGATTTCAAAAATGCCTCCGCCTCGATGTTAACTCTTTTAAATCCAATCTCTTCTACCGGCAGGGATTATTGGGGATGAGCTTGATAATATCCCCAATCTCTGAATTCCCTTCTCTCGACTCCCCTCAGATATTCGGGGGTTCCTCATCAAAGGCCGACCGTTAACCATTATGCCCTTGCGATTGCAATTGTTTCCTGGCATAATAAAATGGACTCGCAAATTTCCTTCTTATGGCCGAAGGCTCCTTTCCTTTATTGGGAACCAACACAGTGAGGAATGTTTTTGGATCCAAATTTTTTTCTCTCCCTAACACTCATATTTATACATGATTACTGTGACTTTGCGTAGTCTTTCCTGGGGAAGAATACCTCCCACGCCTGCCTAAAGTCCGCCCCTCCGATGAGGTGCCTGGTTTAAGAGATGCATTCTTGGAACAAAGCCCTTCTTGCAAAAAAATACTTCCTTTGGAATATTCATTCAAAAGTCGACTATCGACGTGGGTCCACCTTTCTACTTAAAAATTAATCTATCCTCGACTTGGGACCCTAAAAATCCGATTCCCGCCTAAAAGGATTTGTGATATCGGGGAAACGAAATTTTAGCTGCTCTTGGTCTTCCTCGACGGCTATCTTCCAATCTTTCTATTTTTCAAATCTGTCGCCTTTGTTCCTCCAAAATGTATGACCTTTTAGAGATTCCGCCCTAAACGCGGCACACCGCTGTGGAAAATTTTTATCTCTCAAATTTTCAGGTATGTGTTTGCCACAGATCGACATAACCATTAATAATTTAAAGTATTTGGATGTTGATCCTACTTCTAAATTGTGTGGCACATTCAAATGCTTCTTTATTTCATATCAGATTGGCTACCATGTTACTTTGGGATAGGTCAAAAATGGTCAAATA